>JARUPZ010000015.1:3075906-3407041 GCA_031213475.1 Nereocystis luetkeana
AGAACCGCTTGTGAGGCGGACTTGCATATGGACGACAGCTTCCATGAGACGCGGGAACCGCGAGAGGGGCGGCAAGGTAGCAGGGGTCAATGCCTGACTCCGTATCGGTGAAAATACGGGGAGGGGGGGGCGCGGTAGAGGGACCGCGTTGTTCATCCAAGCCCCGAGAATAGTTGAGCGTTAGTGATCGGGGTGGGGGAACGCCTGCCGGAAGAGTACATACACATCGAGCAGGTTGCTGTCAATGTCACTACGAAAGCGACGTTCGAACTGTGATATCAGGGAATCGCTGAATAAGATACGCCTCCGTTTGGTTTTCCTTGGGGTTTGTGCTTCTTCAGTCAATAACAGCCGGCGTTCCGAGTGATCATAGTCAGAGCTTTCGCCCTTTTGGGACTGCAACAGTCCGGTTTTGAGGACAAACTACTTGGAATTTGAGTGGGATTTCCCCAGAACGGGACTGTAATTCTAAACCTTTTTGAACCGCAGTCCCGTTTTGGGGACAAACTACTTGGAATTTGAGTAGTTTGTCCCCAGAACGGGACGGCAGTTCTAAAGTCTTAGAGCTTCACACCGTCGGATGGTCCACGAGGCTAATTATCTCACTTGGTTAGATTTGATGGGGAAATCATAAGTAGACGTCACCTTTCATGTTAGATTGGCGGAGCTTCGGTCAGGAGTCAGTACGTTCGTCCCCCGGTGGCTTGGTACGTAGGTGGTCTGCGTGCCTACTAAGATCAATTTCGTGGGTTCGAGTATCACCAAGTGCATACTCGTCAGCACTTATTCTTGTATAAAAATTAATTCTTGCTGGGGGGCATAGTAAATAGGACCGAATATTGTTCGTAAAGATAGCGAAATATGTAGGTTTTTGCGTTGACCGTGGGTCCTATTTACTATTGCCCCCCGTAGTATTAATAGCGGAAAACGCGAAAACGTGACATCCGATGAAAATCGACGAGCAGTGGGAATGCTGAACCCTGTGCGCGACAAAAAAAGGAAGGGTGGGAGAAGAGACGCGACCTCTGTGACCACGGCATGTCCAGAAGAAGACCGCTGAGGGTGTAACCTCCTAATAATACGAGTTAGGCTGGAAAAAGTGAAAGTGATGACCTAAAAAGAAACGAAACAAAAACTTTCATAAGGGGGACTGTACTATTTACGGGGGACCATAGTTAATAGGACCAAATGTTGTTAGTAAAAATGGTCAAATATATAGGTTTTTATGTATACCATAGGTCCTATTAACTATGGTCCCCCGTAATATTAATATCATTGAGATGCGTACTGCTGTACAGCGTCTGTCAATTTTTCGGGCCTGATTGACGCCATCTTCCACGTCTGAAGTCGTTGGATTTCTGGATCCCTTTTGGGTGCGTGGATACCCATAGTGTTACGTGTGGTTGGAACAACCGCTTCGCGTTGTCAGAATGAACATGGAGTAGCAACAACCTTGTGCCCCCGTCAACGCCCGTCAAGAAGGGATGAAACAACTGTGGGTCGGACTCTTCCCTTTTCCCCCTGCTTTTCTCCCTGCTGTCCGTTTTTCTGCCTCGATTTTTCGTGTCCCGTCCAGGTGGACCGAGGGTTGGATGAGGTGTACGAGAGCGTCTTGATAGACGGCGACGATACCGACATGATCGACACGGACGCCTCAATGGACTGCTCCTTCTTCCTGGGTGAGACATGTACAGATCTTACCCGTACACTGGGTACTGGGTGTGTACCGCCAGTATACTGGGTATCGCAGATAACTGGCAAGTTGTAATACTTGTAGTATATACTTGGGTACCGGGCTCGCTTGGAGCCCGAAAGCGTGTTGATCGACGGCGACGAGACGGGTATGATCGACACGGACGACTCAGTGGATTTTGGTTTTCTTCCTGTTGGGTGAGGCATGCACAGATCGTACCAGTAGACTGGATACTGAATATGCGGCCAGTACACGAAGTTTGTAGTAGTAAATATGCGTGGGTACCGGGCGTGCTTGGAGTGCGAAAGCATGCTGGTAGACGGCGATGAACACCGGCATGGTCGACACGGACGACTCAATGGACTGCTCCTTATTCCTGGGTAAGACATACAGAGATCTTACCAGTACACTGGGTACTGGGTGTGTACCGCCAGTGTACTGGGTATCGCAGATAACTGGCAAGTTGTAATACTGGTAGTATATACTCGGGTACCGGGCTCGCTTGGAGCCCGAAAGCGTGTTGATCGACGGCGACGAGACGGGTATGATCGACACGGACGACTCAGTGGATTTTGTTTTTCTTCCTGTTGGGTGAGGCATGCACAGATCGTACCAGTAGACTGGGTACTGAATATGCGGCCAGTACACGAAGTTTGTAGTAGTAAATATGCGTGGGTACCGGGCATGCTTGGAGTACGACATCATGCTGGTAGACGGCGATGAACACCGGCATGATCGGCACGGACGACTCAATGGACTGCCCCTCCTTGTCGGGCGAGACATACACAGATCTTACCAGTATATTGGGTACTGGGTATGCCGCCAGTATACTGGACATCCCACATCAAGGTGTATTGCACTATATAGTATATGCACATCAAGGTATATTGTACTAGTACATACGTGGGTACCGCGCGTGCGTGGAGTACGAAAGCATGCTGGTAGACGGCGATAAACGCCGGCATGATCGACACGGACAGCTCAATGGGCAGTTCCTTTCGCGTGGTTGAGATACAAACAGATCGTACCAGTATACTGGCTACTGAGTATGCCGCCAGTATATTGGGTATGGTAGATAGGTTGTAATATAATAAGGTGGGGTAAATGGTGCAGGTCGCGGACGAGAGCGTCTCGATCGACGGCGATGAACACCGGCATGATCGACACGGACACCCCAATGGACTGCCCCTTCTTCTTGGGTGAGACATGTATAGAGCGTACCAGTACACTGGGTACTGGGTACATACCGCCAGTACATCGGGTGCCATGTATGGGTCGTAATATCATACCGGGTACCGGGTACACCGTCAGTTCATCACACTACCAGTATTTCGCCAGTGGCATACACGAAGTGCCAAAACGTGGTGATCGACACGCGGGACAAGTCCTCGGGCTGCTCCTCTTTCTAGAGCGATACATGTATACATCGTAACCGTGCTCCATGTACCGGGTACGGGGCATGCTGCCAATGTACTGTGCATCATTTATGGGCCGTAACGGTACACTAGGCACCGGATACACTGCCAGTCTAAGCGTTAAGGGTTGGGGTATAGGCGGTCTGCCTGTAGACGACCTGTATTACGTACGAAGGGATTCCCCAGCCGCTCCACGGGGAAGGGATAAGCAGGTGCGAAGAAGACGCGACGAGGGAACAGTTTTTGACGCCACATCAGCAGCAGCAGCAGCAGCGGCGGCATTCTGTCAACTCTTCGTGGTACCCTGAAGGGACAAATAGAGTAGCACCCAGAGCTGCTTCACGGTGCGGGGGGAAAAAACACTCGGGGTGGGTCGGGTGGGGGGTCTCTCACCTCTATAACCCGACTACACCCCACCTAGGAGGTCTTCTCTATTGACTTCCTGATGAGGTCATGCCCAGTGAACAGCCCTGATATTTGATAGTTTCGAGGTGCAAAACGGGAAAAATTGGAACTTTGTATGCACGGTTTGAAGTTGACCAATCAGATCATCGGATCAGCCATACGGGGTTATTGTGCGAAGTGTATAGCCGAGGGAGCGCCTGGGGACCAGCTCTGTACCAGGCAGTCGTTTAATCGCGAGCGGAGGACCCGGCGGAGCAGGGCGTAGCGATACAGGATCAACCGTGACCATGGACCATTTCTACCGGGTAGGTTCTTGGCGACGAGCTGTTAGCGTGAAAACAACAATGCTGCCGTACAGACTTGCCTTTTGGTCCTTTGTCGCCGTGAAATGTTGGAGAGCGGGCGGTATGGACCAAGCGAGGGACTTCAACGGGCTGTCTACCGTGTGTGGGTACCAAGAAAACAAGAACGTGGTGCTCGCGTGCGGAGGGCCGGTCGAGTGGGCAGTGCCGCGTCGAGCGGCAAGAAACCAACGCTCGTCTACCGCAGCGGCTGCATAGATGAAGGTGTCGCCCGGACAACGCACAGTGGGCGGAGAGGCTTGACCAGCCACGCCGCAAGGTGTCGGCACAGCAAAAGCTCGGAGAACTACAGAAACCACCCTTGATTCGTTTCCGTGTGCTTGTGTGGTGGGCGCCCTCCTGCACTACAGTACGTACGTAGCCTTAACCTTGTTAGGCCAAACTGCAGTACCATAACGGGGAAAATTCCGGCAAAATTCTTAGCAGTTTATCCCCAAGACGGGACTGCATAGCTCTAAAAGGGTTAAACGAGACGTCGACAGTAGTAGTAGTAGTAGTAGTAGCAGTAGTAGTCGTAGTCGTAGTCGTAGTAGTAGTAGTAGTAGCAGTAGTAGTCGTAGTCGTAGTCGTAGTAGTAGTAGTAGTAGTAGACGTAGAAGTAGTAGTAGTAGCAGTAGTAGTAGTAGTGGTACCCCCCAGATGGCTACAGCACAAAACATAACGCGATTTTTGTATGGGCTCGCCATCGCTGTTCCGGCGGGTACTCACTCGCTCGGCCCGCAGGTCGTGTACTGTACAGCAGAACGCGATGGGTATGGTTCGCGAGAGCGCCGTTTTCGCGCGCGGCTTCCCCTCGTTTCTTTTCTGGGGCCAGATACTGTTTTTTTTTGTCGCAACTCTCCGAGGAGCACCAGGTTCCGCGGGGGAGGAAAAACGCCCCCAACCCCATCTATTTAAAAAACGGGTGAAATCCCCTTTGCCATCGTTGCCTGTGGGCACATTTTGCCCCTCTACTTTAAGTGGGACTTTTTTAGTGGATGGGGTTGTACTCTTACAAGCAGCGTCTCAAGTACGTTGAGGGCGGTCTATTCCAAATATTGACTT
The DNA here is from genome assembly GCA_031213475.1 of Nereocystis luetkeana. Classification (NCBI taxonomy): domain Eukaryota; class Phaeophyceae; order Laminariales; family Laminariaceae; genus Nereocystis; species Nereocystis luetkeana. Next base: position 3,080,826 of record JARUPZ010000015.1, read on the forward strand.
GAACCGGCCTCCCTGTGCTTGACCGCACAACGTTAGGCTCCCCTGTTGTTTGTTACGGTTTCCACCTTCATCATCACCACACGGAACTCCGGAACTCCGCCCATTCCTCCTCGCTCTCTCCCTGCGTCCGTCCTCTACCTCCCCCCCCCCTCCCGCCGCCCGAACCATTCGCAACAGTAGCTACCAAAAACACAAAAATAGTTTCCGCTCCTTTTCCTCCTCCTCCTCCTCCTCCTCCTCCTCCTCCTCCTCCTCCTCCTCCTCCTCCTCCTCCTCCCTTCCTCCTCTTCCTCCTCCCTTCTTCCTCCCCTCCATCCTCTTCCTCCTCCTCCTCCTCCTCCTCCTCCTCATGCTGCCGATGGTATCCCCCTCCTTTCCTTATTCCGCTTGCGGTATCCCCCCCCCCCTCCTCACCCTCCTCGTCTTCCTCGACATGCTCCTCCTACCCTCTTCGTCTTCCTCCTCCCCCCCCCCCCCGACAGCATCCCCGCATCCTCCTCCCTCTCCCTCTTTTACTCCCCTTCCTATACCTTGCTTCTCCTCCGCCTCGTCCTCCTCCTCTTGCTTCTCCTTCGTCATAATCCTTCTCCTCTTCGTCCTCCTCCCCACCCCCCCATCCATACCTCCACCTCTTCGCCCTCTCCTCCTCCTCATCCTCCCCCTCCTCATGATCCCCCTCCTCCTCCCCCTCCTCCTCCTCCTCCTCCTCTTCCTCCTCTTCCTCCTCCTCCTGCTCCTCCTGCTTCTCCTCCTCCTCCTCCGCCTCCTCCTCCATCATCCTCGTCCTTCTTCCCCTCTCCCTCCTCTTCCTTCTCCTCCTCCCTATCCCTCCCCGGCCTCCCTTCCCCCTTCCCCCTTCCCCCCGACCGTCCGCTGAAACCCTCAACCCAACCAGAACTACACAGTACGGGGTACGCGGTCCGTCTCTTATTATGCCGGCTTTTACTAGTGCCGGCGAAGTCGCTTGGCGCTCATGGGATGATAACCAGTGCCGCCTGCAGAAGTGTGCGGAATATGGCCGGTGCCAGCTATATACAATGCTCGGTGTATTGGCTTCTGGCGCATGCCGGCAAATGTACAGGGGCCGACTGCTGCGTACAGACCACTCTGTCCCGAAATGCAGGGTGACCGTTTCGTAGCTCTCCCTAGTACGGTACGCCCAAAAACGGTCGTGAGCGGCCCGAAAAAATTAAGAACCGTTGGGGTATCAACCATTTTGGAACTGATGTCCCCGAAACGGGACTGCAATATTTCAATGGTTGATGAATAAAATATGTCTTCGTAACCTAAGGATGATCATCCGGGTGTTCATATGAACTATGAATCGGCCCTCACATTTACGTTCAAAGAGGGGTACCAAGTAGCCAGGAACTTTGTCTTGAAAAAACCTCGACGGCCAGGTCAGGGTAGATTCCTCAATTTCTCACGGATCGGGTCCGATCGCCCTTTTACCAGACCCGATTCGATCCGACCCGGCCCGTCCCGGCCCGACCGGGCCCGACCCGCGAGGCTTCAACCGACCCGTGAACTGCCCTGAAAATATTCTGACGCCGATCGATCAACCTGTGTACTTTTTTTTATGTTTTTTTTTTTTTTTTTTTTGGCCGTGAGAGGGTTCCCCCTTCATCCCCCGAGAGACGAGACGGCATAAAAACGGCGCCAGCCTTATGTGTGACATGGCGCGGGAATCTTACGAAAAAAAAAAGCACACAAAATCCGTCACGTTTGTTTTTTGTTTTACCTCGTCGTGACCGGTTTCTCTCCCCGTCTTCTCCTCGGGCGTGCAGGATCTTTCGGGACCGACACAACGTCTGCCCTGAGCACCCCTTCCCCTGTTGGGGGGGGGGGCGGGGTCGGGGGGGGGAACCGAGGGAACAGTTCTGCCACGCCAGCCCCCTCGTCATCGCCAGAAGCTTCTACGCAGCCTTCCGGTATGATGTGTGCCATCTCTGCTCTCACCCGCCGCCCATCCGCTCCGGTGTAAACACCATTCCACTTTTTTTTCCCCCGTGTTTTTTTTTTTTTTTTTTTTACAGCCTGGTGTAGGCGCGCGCTTGTCTCGTGCCAAGCCAAGGAAAAAAAAAACAATAACCGGTGCGGCGAGGTGCGATAAGGTGCGACGAGCGCACACCCGCCTCCACCGCCACTCGCCCTCTCGCGTACGTACATAAGTACCAGCCCCGCGAGGTTTGTGGTGTAACGAGCACGGCCGCTCCCGCCCGTGCGTATGCAGCAGAGCCCGCCGAGTTACCGATGAAAAAGTAGGGATGATGGTGCTGTTCGCAAGCGACGTTACGTGTGTGCCGCTTTAGAGCGAGAACACGGGCGAAGCGCGTGCAGTAGGCATCAGTGCTCGGACTCAACAACGACCCTACCATTACCGCCCTGAGCTATACCGACGTGCGTTTGACGGGCATGTATAAAACTGAAGACAAAAAAACAAATAACAACAACAGGAACAGCAGCTGTGAGATCGAGGATTTTTGGTCAAAACTCAAATCTTTGCAACCTGTGCGTGAGTGATACCACGATCGCGCGTGCGTGAACGGGTTTGGTATTTTAAGCGTGGGGGGCGGTGAGGGGCGGATTGATGTCGAGACTGAACGACGGGCCCGACGTTTCCGTCTAGAGTCACACCGCTACATTTTTTACGGGCAGAGACACGAGGAGCGTTCAGGCACATACTAAATACCCGACGAAACGGCCCTCTCACAGTTTTCCACGTCCAGACGTCATACACCAAATACGGGGGGGAAAGTAAAAAGGAGCGTCTACACAAAACAAAAAAATGAAGACTATACGGCCCTCGCATTCCCGTCCAGGGCGGGAGGGTATTCAACGAACGCTAGCGTAAACGGCCACATCCGGGTCCGAATGTATTCGGTCCAGGACTCCCTTGTGCCCCCTGTGCTACTGTGCCATACGTATTATAATACCTGGTATATATAAATCGTATATATATATCATATACCAGGTATATATATCAGGCGTCTGTGGTTTTGGGTGACACATACTGAACCCCCCCTATGTACCCTACCGCATTTTTTTCGTCGGCCGCGTCTTAACCCCCAGTAGCTTCGCCGCCGAGTTTAGTCCACAATTCCCACCCCGGGGGAGATATGGCGATAGACTCTCGCGCCCGCGATCGATAGGCAGGAAATGCGGGGTTAATGACTTAGCACGAGCATCTTTCGCATCATGGCATACCGAGGTTATCTTCTCGCTACTGCTGAGGTTGATACCCTGCCGAACTTCTTCGGGAAAGGCTCGGTAAGGCCTCAGTGTGTACACCCCCCTACCGAACAGTGCCTGGTAAGGCTCGGTACGAACTCGGTCCCCGGTACCCGACACTTCGGGATGGGTTCGGTACGCCCCACCCGAAAAAACTATCCCTTGGTGTATACGGGTATTGTTACCCTGCTCGCGTACCCCGACGAAACACTCCCCATAGTTTTTTGTGCCTACTCCCTCACCGGCACACGGTGCTAGCAGGAGTTGTTGTCTTGTTGTGGCGCTGACGTACAGCATGCGCTGTCGCCACGGCACCGAGTGCATGCGTGCGCGTGTGGTTTCGCGCCCACGCTCCGTCCCGGCATTGCAGGGATGCGAGTGGTCTATGGTCGAAGGAATACGGCCATGCATGTGATCGAGTACAGCTCTCCTATCGAGTACACCCCCCCCCTACCGTAGTACAACCCCCACCCCTCCTCTGCTTGGAGTCACTCCTTCACGATATTATTCCAACCCCTTTCCTCCCTCTCCTGCAGGAGGAGCGGGAGACGGAGGGCGTGTTTCTCCCACCCTAGCCCCTTCGACAGCGGCGGAGGAAGGTACGTGTAGCGTCACCCCGGTTTTTTTACGCAACCACCCCCCCCCCGTGCGACGAACCATGTGCCGGCGGTTTCACGCGCCACCCGGGAAAGATGCAGCTCCCTCACTTTGTTGGACCACCACCCCCCTGTGTGATGGATGCACCATCCCGGTTTGCTGCGTCATCCCGTCATGACGTACGCGACCCTCCGGTAAGACTGGCCGCCCCGGTAAAAGGATGTCCCACTCCCCGAAGTGGTGCAGCACCAACACCACCACGAAGAACTCGAAAACATTTTCATGGCTACGGCGAATACGAAAAACCCGGGCACGCCCAGCCGCCCACCGCCGACCAGGTCTCCCTCTCCCTCCGCTCCCGCTAGCACGATGTGCAAACCCGAGCACGTCCAGCCGCCCCCCGCCACCCGCCGCCCCTCTCTCCCCCAACGCCCCCCCCCCCCCTTCCGCCACCACAACGTGCAAACTCCGGCACGTCCAGCCGCATTCTGCCGCCCACCGACACACCCACCACCACCACCACCACCACTATCACCTCCACACTATCACCACCACTACTACCGTCGGCGCCGCCACCGCCACCTTCACCGCCAGAAATGTATCGCGATGCGGCCGCTATGCAGCGTTCAGAAGCCCCACCATCCACAGGCACCACACTGCGCTTCGGGTGTGATTCGCGGCCTCGGCGTGTCGCCACTCCTGGGCGCCTCTGCCCCACTCTCCCGCCCCTCGCTTTTCCACCACCACCGCCACCACCGCCACCATAACTAGTTTACGGGCAGCCGCGGGATTTCTCCAAGACGGCCCTTCTCCGTCGGGATGTGCAATGCCTCGAGAACGTGAGCAAGGCCGGGGTTTGTCAATAAAACACGTTGTGCCTCACCTCACCGCCTCGCCCCCCCCCCCCCCCCCCCCCTCCCTCCGCCTTGTGCAGAGGCGACAACGAACAACACAACCCCTTCTCCTACCTCTGCAAGCGAAGACGTTACTCCGGCTCCCTCCGTGATAACGGAAGGTACGCCGCGACATTCCCCGATGTGATGCACCAACCCTGGCATGGGTGTAGTACCCCGGTTGGCCGGCAGCAGAGGGTGGTGTGCGCGACCCCCACTTCCTCCGGATTGTATGCACCACCCTCGTACGATGCACCATCATCCAGGTATGTATGATGCTCCACCCCCCCTCCCCTTCATCCCCCTGCCCCCCCCCCCCGCTATGGTGGTGCATCATCCCCGTATGATGGCACCGCCGCGGTGTGAGACTCCGAACCCTGGTGCGATAAACTCCGTCCAGGCATGACGCGCTCCCGCTCACCACTTCTCCCTCCCAATCAAAAATCCTTTTCCTCCCCCACCGATACCCCGTACATATCCCGTTCGGACCCGCAGCCCGTCTGCTTCCAACCTCCACAGACATCTCCTCCCCCATCTCCTCACCTACAGTAGTTCACCGCATATAGCCCTATTCAGCCACCGCCAGCCGCAGGGCCTCGGTATCCTCGTACTGTGGAAGCACTCCCCGGTGTGATGCTTTCCATCCCCCGTATGATGCGCTCCCACTCCAGCCCGGTGCCCTTCTCCCTTCGCCAGTATCCCCTACCACCTCTCCAGCCCCGGAGCCCTCCTGCTTCCGCCCGCCTTACCTCCCTCCCACCCCCCTCCGGTCCTCCAGCGCAATCCATCCCATTCACCCATTGGAAGCCGCGTTATTTCTCTTCAATTGTTTACCGTGGACACATGGAGATTCCTTAGGTTATCCACAAGCTCCCGGAAGAACGACTGGAGTTTTGCCACGTATATATAGCAGGATCCCTTCTCCGCACGGAGAGGCGTTCCTATTTCTCCGGGCCCTCCCACCTCCCTGCCGTCCCCTCCCCTCCACCGTACCTCCGGTTAGCTTCCGATTTCAGCGGGGCATCCCTTCCCTCCCTTCCCCTGATCGAACCGAGCTCCTTTCATCTTTTTCTTCGGGTTTGCGGACATTCTCTCCTTCCGCCGCTGCCCACCCCTCCTCCATCTCAGCTTCTTCTACTCCTCCAGCAAACCTCCTCCATGGCGGTTCTATCCACCTTGTGCTCCCAACAGCACCCTCTCCCCCCCCCCCCATTCATTCTCCTCTTCTTCCTCCTCCCCATCCTCCTCTTCTCCCTCCTCCACCTCCTCCTCTCCCTCCTCCTCTTCCTCCTCATCTCCCCCCAAGCCCCCTCCCCTCCCCCCCCCTCCTTGCCCTCCCCCCCTCTTTCCACAGCAGCTCCATTCAGCTACCGGCATCCGCCTGGTTTTTTCCACCTTCGCAGATGTCCGCCTTTGTGATACGTACAAACTACGGGGAGTCTCACGCGCGAAACCGAAGGCACGAGAGGTTTTTTACTATCTACTGTCGCACAGCTCAGAGGTTTGGTTTTATTCGCTCGCCTGCTCCCCCCCCCCCCCCCCCCCCCCCCCCCCCTCCCCCTCCCTCACCTACCCACCTCCCGTATTTTGTGCAGAGCCCCTCACGAACGACCCGACCCCATCCCCCAACCGCGCAAGTGAAGACGTTGTCCCTGACACTCCGACCCCTTCGACGATCGACGAAGATTTGCTGCACCATTCCGGATATGATGATGATCAACCCCCCCCCCCCTCCTAGTGTGGTGCACCACCCACCATGGTTGAATACGGATGAGCATCGGCTGACTCAGTCAGTGATGATTATTCCGTGGTCAAACTCAATCGGTATGCTGGGTTGCAGCAGTATACTGGCCGAGCGTATCTCGGCCAATCGCCCCCCCCCCCCCCCCCCGCCCCGCCCTCCTTCTCATACATGGTAAGGTTGGCCTCGGCTGGCAACGACACTGTTGAACATGACGCTCACTCGCTACGTGAGCTAGACAACCAGGGTACCGCGCTTTTGTTTTGTTTTTGGCGGTCGGTTACCGCTGGCGATCGAGTTAAATTATTTGTGTGGGGTGGAAAACCTTTTTTTCCGCACAAGGAGAATGATCGCATCGCATCGCGTAGTGTCTATAATAAGGCACCCAAGAAGCCGTGACATAGGAAAACCTATTGTTGTCTCTGGAAGTGGCCGCTCCGGAAAATAGACTTAACTCATTGAAGCTGTCCTCCCTATGCATGTCCGCTTCACAAAGCGGTTTTCAGCAGGATGCAGCTAACCCTTCATGCGACTCGTTCAACACCTCCCTGCGCTTCGCGCGCGCTTTTTTGTTGCAATGCCCGCCAGGTCGGTGGTAACCCGACGTGCTCCGTCCCGGCATTGTAGGGATGCGAGGGTCTATCGTCATACGACAACGGTCATGCATGATATCGAGTACCCCCTCCCCCCCCCGCCGCGCCGCCCCTCCCCCCCGCCTTGTGCAGAGGCGGCCACGAACATTCCAACCCCTTCTCCTACCTCTGCAAGCGAAGACGTTACTCCGGCTCCCTCCATGATAACGGAAGGTACGCCTCAATTTTTCCCGAAGTGATGCACCAACCCTGGCATGGATGGTAGTACCTGGGTAGGCCGGCAGAGGGTGGTGTCCACGACCCCCCGTCCTCCCGGTTTTCCGCACCGCCCCCGATCCACCATTATCCGGGTATGTACGGTGGGCCACCCCGCCCCCCCCCGCCCCTCCCGCGCGTCCGGTGTATTTACATCATCCCCGCATGATGGCGCCTCTTCAGATTGATACTCCTAATCTTGGTGTCATGCTCCACCCGAGCATGACGAGCTGCCGCCCACCATTTGACTTCTCCCTCCCAACGGGGACTCCATTTCCTCCCGCCGATACCCCCTATCTCGCGTCCAGACCCGCAGCCCTTCTGCTTCCATCTTCCACGGGCTCCCCCCCCCCCCCCCCCTCACCTCTTCCACCGCTTGTGTCCTCTTTCAGCCACCCGCAGCCGCAGGGCCTCCGTGTCGTCGTATCGTGACACCGCTCCAGTACCACGGTGTGATGCGCTCCCACTCCATCGCCTAGCCCTTCTCCTTTCACCAGTATCCCCTACCTCCTCTTCAGGCCCGGAGCCCTCCTTCCCCCAACCAACATCCCCCCTCCCCCTCCCGTCCTCCAGGGTAGTCCATCCCATTTACCCATCGGCGGCCGCGTGATGTTTCTTCAATTATCCATCGTGGAGACATGGGAGACTCCTAGATTTTTCACAAGCTCCCGGCAAACCGTGAAGCTCTGTCGCGTATTTATAGCATTCCCCCTCCTTCCGACGCGGAGGCGTTACTCCTTCTCCAATCTCCCCTACCTCCCCGCCCCCCCCTCCCCTCCCCTCCCCTCCTCCACCGTAGCTCCGGCCAGCTTCCGCTTTCTCCTGCATCCCCTCCCTCCCTCCCCTTGAACCAGTTTAGCTCCTTTCAGCATCCCCTCCTTCCGCCGCCGCCGCCGCCCCCCCCCCTCCTCCATCTTGGCATCTTCTGCTCATCCTACACACCTCCCTCACGGTAGCTGTATACACGTTGTGCTCCCACCGACACCCCCTCATATCCCCCTGCTTCTCCTATTGTTCCTCCCCGCCCTCCTCCACCCCTTCCTCCTCCTCGCCCCCCTCCTCCCCCTCTTCCTCCTCCTCCTCCTCCTCCTCCTCCTCCTCCTCCTCCTTCTCCTGATCTTTCTCCCCCGCCTCCTCCTCCGCCTCTTCCTGCTTTTCCTGTTTTCCCTCCTTCTCCTACGCTCCCTCCTCCTCTTTATCCTCCACGACCTTAGCTCCACTCAACCTCATCTTCCACCAAGCCCCCCGCCCCCTCCCCGGCTCTTCTCCCCTCGTTCCACAGCAGCTCCACACCCAGCTACGGGCATCAATCAGCTTTCTATTTTCCAGCCTCCCAGATGTCCACTGTCGACATACACAACATACTACGGGGAGTCTCACGCGCGAAACCGAAGGCACGAGAGTTTTTTTTACTAAATACTGGCGCACGGCTCAGATTTTGTGTTTCATTCGCTCGCTTGTTCCGCCCCCCCCCCCCCCCCCCCCCCCCCCCCCACCATCCCTCACCTACCCAACCCGTATTTTGTGCAGAGCCTCTCACGAACGACCCGACTCCTCCCCCCACGCGTGCAAGTGAAGACGTTGCCCCTGACACTCCGGCCCCTTCGACGATCGCGGAAGGTATGCTGCACCATTCCGGATATACTGATGCTCAACCCCCCCCCCTCCTATTATATAGGTTGGGTTGGCGTCGGGTGGGAACGACACTGTAAAACATGCCGCTAACTACTTGAGCTAGACAATCAGGGTACCGCTGTTGTTTGTTTTTTGTTGTCTTTTTTGGCGGTCGGTCACAGCTGGTGGTCGAGTTATATAATTTGTGCGAGGTGAAGAACCTTTACTCTGCACGAGTGGGAATGATCGTATCACGTACCTGGTAGTATTTGTGTTAAGGCACCCAAGAGGCAGTTACATACTTGTAGTACTCCCGTTGCTGTGCCTGGAAGTGGCTTTACCGGAAATTAATTTGACTTATTGAAGCTGTCATCCGTATGCAAGTCCGCCTCACAAGCGGTTCTTAGTACCGGTAGGATTCAGCTTACCTTTCATGCGACTCGCCCTCCACTCACGGCGCTTCTTGCTTGGTGCAAGCAATGTCTGCCTGGTCGGTGAAAACCCGACATGCTCCGTCCCGGCATTGTAGCGATACAAGAGTCTATGGTCATTCGACTACGGCCATGCACGAGATCTCTAGTGCATCTCTCCTATCGAGTACACCGCCCCACCCCTTCCGGGGAAGTGGCCACACCAGAAATGCAATCAATTAATTGAAGCTGCCTTCCATAAGCACGAAAATTCGACTCTAAAGCTGATCGTAGTATTACGGGGGGCCATACTTAATAGGACCTATGGTATACATAAAAACCTATATATTTATTCATTTTTACTATTAATATTTGGTCCTACTAACTATGGCCCCCCGTAATAGGATGCAGCTCTCCTTTCATGCGACTCGCCGGCCACCTCACGGCGCTTCGCGCTTGGTGCAAGCAATGTCTGCGTGGTCGGTGAAAACCCGACATGCTCCGTACCGGCATCGTTGAGATACGAGGGTCTATGGTCATACATACAACTACGGCCATGCATAATATCTGTGTAGCACATCTCCCCCCTCCCCCCCACGGCCCGGCTGGTGAGGAAGGGCCGATGGAGGCGCCGTAGGAGGCAATATCACCCCGACATTTCATGTCTTGACGCGTTCTACGATAGAGGTTGCATATTTTCGCTAAACTGTTTTCTGAATGACGGGGTTCCTTAACCCAAAATCGTCGGAATACCAATCTTCTTCCGAAAATGACGCTTTTGTATTAAAGTTGAACCATGGGATCAATTATCGGGATGCAATTTTACTTTCGCTGAAATCGGTTTTCAGGTGAGGTATGGAGCTCCTTATGTGAGGAGCCTCATAAAATTTAGGGTGAACCTCTACCGTAGAACGCCTCTCATGATTGGAGCTCAAAGCTCATTCCGATGGTCGGCGGTGACTGCGGTAATCGACACAGAAATCATTCAGCAACAAAAATTAAATAAAACGCATGCATCGTATGACGCTAATGTGACGGCCTACGACCCTCCTCCCGGAATGGACTCGGTGGGTTTCCGTACGTACACTAGTAGGACGTGTTTTTATCGGACGTACGCAATACATAAGCCACTGGCGAATGCGTTGGGCGACTCGATCAGTAGCTTGGTACTGTTCCAGCCAGTGCCAGCCCCAACGGTTGATTGGACCATCCTTGTGGGATGCGCTATCCGTCCAGCCGTTGATAAAAAACACCATTCGATATGTTATGCACCATCACCCCTGGTATGATGGTATTGTGTCGCACCATCCGTGATACACCAAACACCGTTTCATGATGCATAGACCACCCTTCACCCCCCACCTCTTCTCTCTGTCTGGTAAACATGAACGAAAATCGCTATACTGCGCTCAATTTACGCTATCTACGTAGCGTCGGCCGAGGCGATGCCGTCACACCACCCGCCCCCACAGCGCACGTTGTTGAACGAACTACTACTGTAACGGCCCGACCTCTATTTCGGGGGATCATAGCAAATAGGACCTGCGGTACAGACTAAAACCTGTATGTTTCTTGACTTTTACGGACAATATTTGGTACTCTTTTCCATGGCCCCCCGTAATAGTCAGAGGCGTTGCCGTATACAGCCGACCCCACTTTGAGGAGCGGGGGTGTCCGACTGACCGCCATCGTTCGTTCGTACGTACGTACGCACCGCTATACGAGATGGAAACTGTCACTCGACTGCCTCTCCTCCAGAAGGCACGTCCTTCCCCGAAACTTGGAATGCGAATCGGCGATAAACTCAACACCAGAGTGTGTGTGCGAGGGAGAGAGAGAGAGAGAGAGAGAGAGAGAGAGAGAGAGAGAGAGAGAGAGAGAGAGCGAAGAGAGAGAGAGAGAGAGAGAGAGAGAGAGAGAGAGAGAGAGAGAGAGAGAGAGAGAGAGAGATGAGAGAGAGAGAGAGAGAGAGAGAGAGAGAGAGAGAGAGAGAGAGAGAGAGAGAGAGAGAGAGAGAGAGAGATGAGAGAGAGAGGAGAGAGAGAGAGAAGAGAGAGAGAGAAGAGAGAGAGAGAGAGAGAGAGAGAGAGAGAGAGAGAGAGAGAGAGAGAGAGAGAGAGAGAGAGAGAGAGAGAGAGAGAGAGAGAGAGAGAGAGAGAGAGAGAGAGAGAGAGAGAGAAGAGAGAAAGAGAGAGAGAGAGAGAGAGAGAGAGAGAGAGAGAGAGAGAGAGAGAGAGAGAGAGAGAGAGAGAGAGAGAGAGAGAGAGAGAGAGAGAGAGAGAGGGGGGGGCATGGCAGGCGGCGGCCGGTGCTCAATAAGGGAGCGGGTGGAGGAGCCTGAGATTCCTGAGCTCCTCCATCACATCGAGGCGGCGCTCAATGTCTCACCCGAGGCATATGCCCTCCCGACTGTTGTTGTTGGTGTCTTTTTATCCCTACATTCCCATGCAAAAATCTTGGAAAGATGAGCATATATAATTTAAATACATATATACCTGGTGCCACCCTACTGCTAAAAAAACGGGGCAAAATACTGACATGGTTACGTTTGAGGAGGTCAGCCAATCAGAGCGTTCTGGCGCCCACAAAGAGTGAGTGCGGCATAATAAGGCAACGAGCGCCCCTTGCTTATGACCCTCTCAGGACTGTTGCTACAGGACTGCGGTTCCGGTCTGGCACAATTTTTATGGGTTTTGAGTTGGTTTGTCTCTCAAACGGGCCGCACGTTGTCCTAGAAGGTTTTCGACCCTTGTATTACGAGGGACCATAGTAAATAGGACCAAATGTTGTAGGTAAAAATTGGGAAATATATAGGGTACTATAGGTCCTACTTATTGTGGTCCTCCGTAATAGTATTAGTATTGCGGGGGACCATAGTAAGTAGGACCAAATGTTGTTGGTAAAAATAGGGAAATGTATAGGTTTTTGTGTGTACCGTGGGTCCTACCTGGTATTTAATACCCCCCCCCCCCCCCCCCCCCCGCAGACATTGTACAACATTTTTTTCCGTTGTAGCGTCAGCGTTAGGGTCGTCTCGACTTCATATTCATACGAGTACTCCAGCGGTTCTTCGAATTTTCGTCCAGAGCGAGTCAGAAACCTTAAATTCGAGTAGCATTTGTTGCGTAACATTTTTAGTCCACATTCCCTACAATGCCGTCGTAGGCAGGGTGTGAGATTTACGAAGAGCGAGGTGCTTGGGTCGAAGAGATACGCCGCCATTTAGACTACCACTGGATAAAAATGAAAGGATCGTTTGGGACTAAGATTTACACACCAACGGTGCCTACTCTTTTTATCTAGAGCGAGAAGTATGGAGGAAATTTCTTGCAGGAGGCCTGCCAACTCCACCGCCCTGGGTTTTTCAGTTTGGCCGTAGGATTTTCTACTCTTGGAGAACACCAGGTAGAATGAATACGTACCGGGAGTTCTTGCAGAAGGCGTTATTTATCACAGAGCAGGGTACCTCCAGCGGTAGGGGACCACACACAGCTACCTGTGAACAAGGCCCCTATTGTAGGAGTAGAAGCAGTAGTGGTATTACGGGGGGCCATAGTAAATAGGACCTGACGGAACACACAAAAACCTATATATTTCCCCTTTTTTTTACCCGCGATATATGGTCCTACTTACTACGGTCCCCCGTAATAGGAGTTGTAGTGACGGTATTAACATTAGTAGTATATTGTAGTATATAATAATAGTATTATTATAGTACTACTACGCTGTAGTAGTATAGGTAGTACAGTAGCACCGACTAGCAGTAGTTACCGGTGACTTTGATTACTTTGCTCTGTCATACAAATAAATCAACCCCCCGAACGCCCTTCGCTTTTCGGCGATGCTCCGACGTCTACGTAATTCCATCGAGTTCGTGCGATCCCCTCCCCACGCTTCCTGCCTCAGTCCAGCAGCAATCGATATAACATATACATATAAAATGCGGTCTGTCGCCAATCAACCATCAATGCGATAGTTGACCTGATACGCTAAGCGTTTCGATCTGGTCGGTCAACTATTACTTTCAGATTCTGTCTCCAATCACTCACCGATTCGATACTTCATACCAGGTACCTGGTACTGCTTTGTCTCCTATTACGGGGGACCATAGTAAATAGGGACAAATATTGTTAGTAAAAATAGGTAAATATATAAGTTCTTGTGTGTATCGTATGTCCTATTTACTATGACCCCCCGTAGTAGTCGCGTCGGCTCTACTGCAGGGCCTAAGGCCCGAAGTATACCGCTATGGTCAGAAATGTAAGGAACGATAAATCGTCGTAGTAAAGTTTCAAAGGTGCCTATATTTCCGACCAGATTATTGCTAATTTCGAATCCCTACCGGTACGTACGCGGTATGAGCCACGCACGCACTTAAGTATACGAGGTATACATACATACAAGCTGAGCAGTGGTGAGCACCGGGCGACCCGTACCTCGCACGAACGTAAGTACAAAAGGGTATACATACATACATACAAGCTGAACAGTGATGAGCACCAGGCGACCCGTGCCACGCACGCACGTAAACAAGCTGGACAATAGGTAGTGATTAGCACCAGGCGACCCGTGCCCCTCGCGAACCCCGTGTGTGCGTGTCCGCGGATGATTGATTGTTGAAAGGAATTGCCAGGAAGCGGGGTGGGTCAGACGGTCGTTGGTGTGTCTGACATGACGCACACTGGATCGTCGTGCTCCATGGTCAACGATCTATGAGTACCGGGTCCATGATCGATTATTCCACGACGCCATGATGTACATCTCTCTAAAGAATCATGCGGAAACAATGAAGGCCCAAATGTTGGAGATGTGCCTGTTCGGAGTAGGTAGGAACGGTGCTCTATTTTCTAAAGGACGCGCGGTTAATCGTCAAATGACCACACCACAAGGCAATCATCAAATGAGCCACACCACCCCCTCCCTTCTCTCCCCCCCTCCCCCCCCCCCCTCCCTTATCTCCTCTTGAACCACGCGTCGCATCTCGGTGGGTCCCGAGCGGAAAACAAATGCGTGGCGTTTTTCACCGCGCTCTGCTCGATTCAGGCTTTTGCTGTGGCCCTGTTGCGAACGTGCGGGACATATGTGCAGACATGTCACGCACCTTGGTTTGAAGTCAGTGCGATATTTCCGGCGTACATACGTCTGCTCTCACATAACTTTCGATAGGACAGTCGCACGAGTAGCTGTTCCCCCCCCCCATGAGTTGGCTGCAAAACGGCCTTTTTATTGGGTTGGGACCTTTTTTTTTTTTTCTTTTCAAAATTGCTTTTGAATTTGGTTTTCGTTTATTTTTGTTCATTATTATCACGCATCGTCATGTATGTGCACGTATGAAGGTTGCACGACAAATGTTTAGAACAGGAATGGCAAATAATAGGCACGTGATGATGACTCACTGTTTTGTTTCGTCTGTTAAATTTTCATGTTTTCGTAGAACAAGGTATTCTGTTCTGTTTTCTTGAGCAAGTTCCGCTCGTGCCATTTTTATTTATTATGATTCTTCTTCTTCTTCTTCTTCTTCTTGTTATTATTATTATTATTATTATTATTATTATTATTATTATTATTATTATTATTATTATTATTATTATTATTATTATTATTATTATTATTATTATTATTATTATTATTATTATTATTATTATTATTATTATTATTATTATTATTATTATTATTATTATTATTATTATTATTATTATTATTATTATTATTATTATTATTATTATTATCATCCTCCGCCCGATTGGCAAAGATAAAGCTTAAGCTCACCACACTTCCTCCACGTTCCAGTTTCGCGCCGTGTGTCAATTTAACCTATAGCTCCCGTTGCAGCATCAGCACAGCAGGCTGCTGTTGCTACTGGCGCTTGAGCACCAACGAAAAAACTTCCGGGTTAAGCACAACATCTTTGCCGCTCGTTTCACTATCTATCGCGAGCTTGAAACCACAGACATTTACGTATTACATGCAGCTGATTCGAAACGCCTCCGACTTGACCTGTTGTTGTTTGTTGTATGTACTATATGTATCCACTTGGTTGCATCGAAAGCGCGAGGAACCAAACAAAATCTGCCGACGAACGTGCATTCTTCAAACACGCCTCATTCTCTCTCTTACGACAAATTGCGGAATCGAACAAATCACGGAATTTTTCTCGGAATGTTCCCTTGTATCTCCATGAATACAATCCTCTCCCCTTTTTCAAACTTTTTTTTCCGCTTTTTTTTTCTTTGTTTTTGTTCCATTCGTTTTTTTCATACAGGTTCCGCGCCTGCCAACGACGAAGGAGAAGAAGAAACCTCCGGGGGAGGAAGCACTTACCGACATTCTGCTGGTATAGTAGCAATCGTGGTGCTGGCGGCCGCTACCACCGTATCTCTCATCGCGGAGTTCTAACCCTAGTGGCCTCGTGCCAGCGGCGGTGTCGTCGGCGAGGGCGGCGTCAGGAACAATTACCTGGTATTATTTTCCTTTTTTGTTTCGGTTTCCTTCGATCTTCTTCTTTCGGGAACGTTCAGGTTTATGAGTCGTCAACGTTGGGGCTACTTTAGACCAATAGGCTACTACTGTATTCCAATAAACGATTACTGTGAGTCCACTAGGTTTCCTTCTCGTTTCGGCTTGCCTTGGTCTTCTTTTCGGGAACGTTCATGTATGAGACATCAACGCTGAGGCTACTGAAGATCCATAGGCTACTACTAGTAACTGTAGTCCGATAGTCTACTGTAAACTCAATAGGTTTCCTTCTCGCTTCGGCTTTGCTTGGTCTTATTCTTTTCTGGAACGTTCATGTATGAGACATCAACGCTGAGGCTACTGAAGATCCATAGGCTACTACTGTAGTCCACTAGTCTACTGTAAGCCCAATAGGTTTCCTTCTCGTTTCGGCCTTCCTCGGCCTTCTTTCCGGGAACGTTCATGTCTTATGAGGGATCAACGTTGAAGCTCGGGCATGCTGTACATTGCCGGGCATGACAACACGCAAAAACAATACGGAGTGGTTCTCCGACACGAGCTTTCTTCACGATGTTGTAGAAATATTGCTAAACAACGTCAGCCGCTGAGGATTCGATTTAGCCATTCTCATGTTTGGATTGGAGGATAACACCCACGACTACTACTACTGCGGACATAGCACGGAAGGGAGGAAGGCATCGCGCGTGAGAGCAGATCGGGCGATTCAAAGTTTGAAATGAGGGCCAACACACCCGATTTCCGGGCACACGGCACGTAAGGGAGCAAGACTTGATGCATACAGGAGCAGGTTTGCTTTTTGTTCAGGCTTGCTTTTTATTTTATGTTTCTTCTTCAGGGAAATTCATGAGTGATCCACGTTGTCGAGGATGGCTACAGATGCAATACTGCTGCCGGGATTGACCACTGCTCGCGCACCAGCCGTGATCGATGCTCAGGTTTTAGCAAGCTGCGTGATGAGAAGTCCGTCGAAAAGCACAGGTCGACGACTCCCCGGGATACGCTACCAGGGTCGGTAGTCTGTTATATATGTCTGTCTGTCTTTCTGTCGGTGTGTCCATCTCTCTTCTTAGACATTTTTTTTGTAGACCCTTCGATGGCAGGTTTTGGCAGTTGCTTTTGAGCGGCGGTTTTGTAGGGTTTCGACTGTCAACGGGCATTTCTTGTGTGTAGGCGTCGTTCGGGCCTATGTGGGCTGTTATTGGCGGTAAACGAATACCACGTACAGACATACCAGGTACTTCGTAACTACTCGGATTTTTCTTCTTTTTGTTCTGTTCACGAGCACTTCTGCAACTGTATCTTTGCGAAGAGCTTAACTATAGCGCATTGTGCACGTTTCCGTTCAAAGGCTATGTATGGCCTGTGCCCCATAGCCGACTTTACGTACGTGTCGGAGGAAGTACAATACCTAACCCGTGATACCGTAGGTTAGGGCCGTGGTTTTTGTAAGTGTTTTAGAGGCGGTTTCATTTAGTGTCTCGAGCGGTGTTTTCTAGAGCACGTGGTGAGCGGTGTTTCCGTCGTTTTCGTTCGTATGAGGCGGCTTTCGCAGGCCTTTGAGTGGCACATTCGTAGGACTATGAGCGGATTCTCTCCATATCGCTAACCGCCATCTACTGGTGTAGGTTCCTTGTTCAGCAGCCCTGCACGTAGGTCATTCTTTAGACCACCTTCCCTCAAAAGTGGACGAGATACCTCCCACCCCCCCCCCCCCCCCCCCCTCCCAACACTCGTGCACCCCGCCCGCCCCCCCGGGCGTACCTCCCGGGTGTGTTGGTGCCGGTCACACATCACGCCGCGGCGGCGACGTTCGAAAATGAACCACGAAGAATAGCGTATATATTAGTCGCATGTTTTAGGTCGCGCCTGGTACCACTCGACAGCCGGGAATGTACGAGTCAACGTTTGATTCTAGCCAATGGAGTCCCAACGGTGACTCCATTTCCGGGCAGAGTGGGCACCCGATTTAGAGGCGATAGAGGTAGGAGGTTGTGGCATGTTGTGATCTACGTCACGGATGGTCACCGCTTTTTTGGTTCGGGGTGGGAGCTGGAGGTGGGAGACAGGGGATTGCTTCAAAAAGTGGCGCGAGGGGGTGAAAGTATTATAGCTGGCATATGTCAAGACGCGGTTACAAGCCCTGCTCCTGGGGACAAACACACTACGGCGTTCTTTTAGCTGGGTTTGTGGACACTTGTGCCGTGGTCAAAAGGGATACTTAAGTTTGGAGCTTCGTGCTCCTCGCAAGCCAGCCGCCTTGCCTCGGACACCGTTGGTTGGTCGGCAGGCCTCCGTCGAGAGCGCCGCGTTGGCATAACGGTTGACGCGATCGCTTCTTGAGCGCTCGGTTTCAGCCCATACGTTGTAAGGGGGAACGTTTACATCGACGATTAATAATAACGCGTTTTCGGATGAGGATAAAGCTGTCTATCTATCTATCTGTCTGTCTATCTATTTATCTATCTTTCTATCTATCTATCTATCTATCTATCTATCTATCTATCTATCTGTCTATCTATCTATCTATCTATCTATCTATCTATCTATCTATCTATCTATCTATCTATCTATCTATCTATCTATCTATCTATCTATCTATCTATCTATATATCTATCTATCTATCTATCTATCTATCTATCTATCTGTCTATCTATCTATCTATCTATCTATCTATCTATCTATCTATCTATCTATCTATCTATCTATCTATCTATCTATCTATCTATCTATCTATCTATCTATCTATCTATCTATCTATATATCTATCTATCTATCTATCTATCTATCTATCTATCTATATATGTATATATATAATTGTCCATCTATCTATCAAATATGGTGGGTCGACGAGAAACAATCAAATAGCAAAGTTGGTTTCGGATGAGGATCTGTCTATATCTGGTGCGTCGACGGGAGCCTTACTGCCCGAAAGTGGAACGTTTGGACGTTTACTATTACGAAGTACTCGTAGCACCGTTTAGTTGTAACGCCGTCGATAAAACCAGCGTGGCTGGGGAACCGATCGCGCTCCCCCCTTGCCACCGACAACGCTCTTGTTTCCGTTGCTGCCGAGCAGCTTCGTGGATTATCTAGCTGAGTTGTGAAGCCTAGGCGAAAAACAAAAGTTACCATTGGTAAGATAGTGCTTGAACGCTTCTGCTTGTGATGTCTCCCCCCTTTCGCTTGATGCTCGCCAATTATCTACGAATGATGTTGCTTGCTTGTAGCAGGCACCGAGCGGCCAGAATACGCAGGAGCTTTTCACTCGTGCATAGTATACAGCTAGAGAATTGCCGTTTTTTTCTGCTGTTGTTGGAGAAATGAATCACGTTTCAAAAAACGACCCCGTTCAGACGAAACTATATATTTTTTTTTGTAAACGTGCGCAAAAACAAAAAAACCTCGTAAAAAAAATCATATAAAAATAAAGAGCATCACCCAAAACAACCGAAACAAAAGTCGAAGCTCCGAGAAAAAAGACGGCGAAACGAAAAACAGCGAAACCACCTGTTACTGTGAAAAAAACAAAAAAATACTAACTTCGATTTGAAAATAAAAAGACGTACCCAAGGTGCGTACTGTAAGATGACCATCCACCAAAACAGGCAAAAACGCGCCGATGCGTGAAAAGCGCCACCACTCCCCGCACTACTCGGCGCACTCTTTATACACCCCTGGTGCATCCCGTCTGTGCCAAGCCGCCCCACAGACTCTTTAGCGGGCAACAGCCCCTAGGGAGGAACGCCTGCTGTACTTACATACATACATACATACATACGAACTTAAATACATACATACGAACATAAATACATACATATATACATACATGCGTACATATATACTTCGTACCTACATACGACTACATACATACATATCTACATATTATAAATATACGTATATACACACCCCAAGACCAGTTTTTCGCTGCGCCATGACTCCGTCGGCAACTTTTACCGCGATTTTGATATATCGGCACCTGTTTTGAGGGAGCACTTCATACCGAACCGAACGACAGCCAGCCTTGTTTTGCTCGGTCAAGCCCCCCGTAACAACACCGTGCAGCATGACGAACTGAACGGCGGGCGACTTTTTCTTTCGCTCGGTCAAGGCTTCCAACCCCGCTCACCGAAGCCCTGCCGCGTCATACGTACATCATGCACGGACCATCACGCGAACCGGCTTTGCTCGACAATTAGTACTAAAAAAAACATAGCCCTGGCGCCCCGTCCGCATTTTTTCTTAATCATTTTTTGTTATTTTTTTTTCTATAATAATAGGTATGTATGCACGCCCATTTTCTTAGCGTGACCCCCGCCCCTTTCGACCCCAGCTGTTGTGCGTGTATACAATTAGGAGTAATCCCTTCGACAACTCTTGCTGAACTGAGCGGCAGCCGGTTTTCCGCTCGATCCACACGATCCTACCGTTATTAAACCCCGCGCACCGGAAAGTCTAACCCGTTTCGTTTAGCGATCCCAGTCTCATCAAATCAGCCCCCCCCTCCCCTCCCGCCTACCAAGTTATATTGCGTATTAATAATATTCTGTCTCTCAACCATGCAACGTAATTTTACGTAAATACATACTAGTGGAGCAGCATGGCTGTGCAGCATTTCCATAGTAGAGTAAAAATGAGGCGTTTAGCGCGTCGACCACACCAACCAAGTACAGCCAAAGATAGTCGCCACGAACCGAGTACCGCGTGGGCGCACCTCGGCGGAAACAAATGGTCGATGGAGAGAGCCAGCGCACGCACGCACGGACGCATGCGCACGCACGCACGCACGCACGGACGGACGCACGCACGCACGCACGCACGCACGCACGCACGCACGCACGCACGCACGCACGCACGCACGCACGCACGCACGCACGCACGCACGCACGCACGCACGCACGCACGCACGCACGCACGCACGCACGCACGAACGCTCGCTCGCTCGCTCGACCTTGGTTTTCGTTCTCGTTCGTCCTTGCTTTTCGACCCATTTTTTATGCCTTCAGTCATCTACATGGCTGAAGCAACGTGTCCCCACGCCATTTTTGAATTATCTAGTAGTATATGTGGCCCAAAAAATCGTGTTTTGCAGGTTTTTGCTCCCGGCTCGGTCGATGATTGTTCGTCTGATTTTGTTTTTTTAAGCGAACCAGGAGAAGACGGCGGCAACGCCCGAAACAGCTGCCGCGGCCGCCACAGAGAAGGGCAGGGCTTTCCACGGGGTGGTAGCGTTCTTGATGGGGCTGACACCCCCGCTTGCAGCTGCGCCTCTGGTTGTCGTGTCTGGTAATCATGGTGGGCATGGGAAGGCGGGGGGAGGGGAGGAGGACGGGGTGTACTCATTAGTATGCATGGGCGTAGTGGTATGACCATGGGAAGGGGGGAGGGAAGGGGGGAGGGAGGGAGGGAAAGAGGAGAGGAGGGAGGGAGGGAGGGAGGGAGGGAGGGGGGGAGGGAGGGAGGGAGTAGAACCCCGGGAAAGCCAAACAACCATCGAAGAGGTGTGAGAAATCCGGAGACCACGGCTTGTTTTTCCCCACATAATGCAGCTGAGGATAAACTCTTCCACCAGCCGAGAGAGCTGGAAAGTAACACTGACGGGGGGGGGGGGAAGGTGTAAGTACAGGGGTGCTCGGAACAGGATGTTTTCAACACCTTGCATTAAAAACAAGGTCAGAATAATAAACGAACTGGAGGCGAGGCTTTGACCACAGGACGATTGGAGGGATTTGTTTTCGCTTTCTTCCCTTGTTTTTCTTCACATTTTGATCACTCGGTTCTGGAGACCCCCCCCCCTCCCCCCCACCGGTGTTTCTCCCCCTCTGTCTACTACTGGGGGAGGCAATCGATCAAAACTGGAAACATGTTGAAAACAAAAAAAAAACGTTTGCCTCTTAAATCGTCCTGTGATCACAGCGCTCCCGTTTGTTTTTCATTCTGACCTTTGTTGTGTGAGTGTGTAGAAATAAAGACTGCTCCGCGCGCCCTGGGCAAATGTTGAAATAATATTTATCCATTTGCCAGAAGATAATGCGCGGTGCCTATTCGGATCACACTAGCCACACACATCATAATACCTAGAACCCAATGACCGACACCGGGGAAAATGCTGCCAACCAGACCTACGGTACCTACTTGTCGGCTAGGTCTACAATTATGTAGTCCCCCTTTTCAATAAACATGTTGAAAAATAAAAAAAAGACATAGCTAGCTGTGAGAGAGATGGAGGATTTCGTCGAAATTCATATTTGCAGGCGGTGCGTTATTTAGTTAGTGAGGGATACTTGACGTCTCGCGCACCTACTCGCTGGTTTTCCATGTCCGGATGAAGGGTTATGGTGTGCGGTGCGCCTCGCAGGAAACAAAGCTACCAGGTATTGCTTTTTCTTTTATTGGTGAGTATGTTGAAGCTCACACACAGTCCAGTGGTACGTATGTGGTAATAGAAATGACGAGGGTCTATCCTCGGGTACATACCCGGCTATGACTAACAACAAACCAGGTCCGGCACCCGAGCACCGCAGCTAGAGCGCGCGATCGGTACGAACGGGTTGGGCCCTGACAGCAGGACGCCCACCTGATAGGTAGTATCAGCAAAGCCTTACAAAGGACCATGTTGTGACTCCACGTTTGAACAACCATGAACATGTATATGTAACAACTATGTACCAGCCAATATTTAGAATAGTGGTCGCCGCCGAGCACGATTTGTTGCCTCGATTTTCTTGGCTTTCTCCCGAGAAACCAGCCTTATGAATATTCTGATCTGACCCTACACTACCCTCCCCCGGTATTTCGATTTTTGGGTCGGAGGCTAACTTGCCGTCGACGTTCACGGAATAAACACTCCGGAGGTGTCCGGGTAGATACCCGAGTATGACGAAACGTAATGCGTACATAGTGTTTTCTCTAATAGTACCCTAATAGATACCCAAGTATGACAAAAACAGCCACAGGTTCGGTACCCGAGTACCCTAGACAGAGCATGAGGGTACCCGGGTAGGCTGTCGAGTATGGCCCAATGTTACTATCACAGGGGCTTATAACGTCTAATCAGAGTCAAAGGCATCAACCTGCTCTTGTCGGTCCCTAGGTCAATATTTCCCTACGCTTATCACCAAGTATCCGAGTACTATAGACAGAACGTGGACCAGGCCTTCGACACTAAACGCACCTCCAGGATATAGGTTTTGGGTCGGGCGGGGTTGTGGGGGTGGGGGTGGGTTCTTACCGTCGATGTTCATGGACGAAGGCCCGCCCGTCATCAGTAAGAGATCGTCTGAGGCACCTGCTTATCGAGGAGCGTCACCGTATACCGTGTGTACCCGTGAAGTGTCAAGCGAGAATCGGATTCAGGTCAGGAAACATTCAGTTCAACACAACCTAAAGCATAGCCTGGCTACTCGAGATAGCGATCCGACGCGAGTGCCGACGAGGGAGCAAATAATAGTGCTGAACCCTTCTTCGAGAAGCCTTTCAACGCAAGGCGCTTACCGTAGTGGTGGCGGTGGCGGTGGGGGGGGGGGGGGGGGGCGGGTGCTACATACGTGCCTCTGGGTCTGAGCTACGACTAGGGAGGGAGCAGGAGGAATATGGGCGAATGGGCTTTACCTACTCATATTATTCATTTTTTTCATCTGACAATGTGAAGTTCTTGTTCCAACCATATGACACCACCCGCACGGAAAACGGCGACCACGATCCAGTTACTTGGAACCATCGGAGGCGTGATCAATCAGAGACCGGAATACACGCGTTCCTATTGTTGCTGTTATTGTTGCGCGTGCCGCCCGACAGTGTGTGCCGTACGTGTGAGCTTCAACGTTGAGTATCGCTCTAAACTCGTGATAAACCCGACACAAGCAAGAAATCGAGGGAAACCGGCACTCGATGGTGCAGAAAAAACTAAATAGAAGATAAAGGATGGACGAATCACGCATAATACATACCTGGTAGGTCAAAATAGGATTGCTCTCAAAATGGGATACACAGTTTTATCTCAAATATCAGGTGTCGGCTGAGGCATGTAAAACCCCGTAAGCGAATGGCCTCAGAATACACTAGGCACGTACAATACACACCCAGTCGCATCTACTATTAAGAGTAGCGTATTTGCATCGGGATGCAGAATTTTTAAACTCGCGTTTCGCTCAACAAAATGCGGAAATAAATCGTACCGGCACACATCCCAAAACAAAGTTCACCTGAGGGCGCGCCGGTGGCGTACATTTCGGAGGGAGCCGCGGTTGGGGTCATCGAGGGCCTCGTCGACCACGCGCCGTACGGCGACGACGGCGGCGGTGACGACGACGACCCCTCGTAGGTGCCCGCGTCTCCCGCGAGGAACGGGAGAGAGTCGCCGTCGGCGCCACCACCGCTCGCCTCAGCCGTGCCAGTGGACGACACGCCCCCCCCATCAGAAGGGGGTCGCGTGGCCATGATGATCGGGCCCCTGGTGTAGGCGGAACCGACATTCGGGATAGCCGCCGGCGACATCGTCGTCATCACCTCTTGGGATCCCTGGGACCCCTCGGAGGTCGGGCCCGGGCTCGGGGTGGCCTCGAGCCCCATGTCCGGACTTGGAGCACCCTGGGGCTCTTGGGGCACTGTGGTAGTGGGAGCGGGAGTGGGCGGGGGGGTCAGAGGGGGCCACTGGATGTGGTCGAAAATCCCTGCGTTGGTAAAGGTCGGCTGGGCCAGGATGAGCGCCGACGCCAGGAACTTGAACCCCGCCCCTTTTTTGACCGAGGAGGTATTATTGGTGGTGTAAGAAGAAAGAGGCATGTCTTTGCCAGGGGGATTCTGTCGTTTCGGACACCGAGAAAATCTGCGGGTGGAATACCGCGAGGGGGAGGGGTGCAGGGGAGAGGGGACGGGGAGCAGTAAGGGTGGGGGGGTGGGGGTGGAAGCGAGAGAGGGAGGGCGGGAGAGATGGAGAGATGGAGGGAGGGAGGGAGGGAGGGAGGGAGGGAGGGAGGGAGGGGGGGAGCGGGGGGTAGGAGGCAGGGTGTCAGGGTGCAGGGAGGTTGGGGTGTTCAGGTTGTATAAGACTGTTCTAAGAAGCTTGTGACCCCCCCTCCCTATCTAGACGAGGAAGAAGGAGAAAAGGGAGAAAAATAATAATAATAATAATAAGAAGAAAAACAACAACAACAAGAACAAAAAGAAGAAGAACAAGAAGAAGAAGGAAAAGAAGAAGAAGAAAAAGAAGAAGAAGAAGAAGAAGAAGAAGAAGAAGAAGAAGAAGAAGAAGAAGAAGAAGAAGAAGAAAAAGAAGAAGAAGAAGAAGAAGAAGAAGAAGAAGAAGAAGAAGAAGAAGAAGAAAACGGAGAGGAAGAAACAAGAGGGACGAGGCATACTTTCTGCGGGAATGTTATGTATGGTGTCGTGAGGCAGAACAGACCGAACCCTTGAGAAAAACTACGGGTGTGTCAAACCGACACTACGGGGGGAAGAAGAGAGGGAATCAGGCTGTGGGGGGGGGAAGGGATGGGGAGAAAGGGGATAGTTGACAAGAGCAGGGGGGTTGGGGCGAGAGTAACACCCGCGATGAGAAGAGATAGGGTCGATGTTGAGATGCTTAGACCAAGCAAGAAAACGCGCCTATCAAGAAGATGAAAACATACGTACAGCACGTAGACGATACGAGATAATACGTTTTCCCCACCTCATGTTGGGTTTGGTACCACCGCTCCCGAATTTCTTCTCCGTGTAGACACGGAGCTCGAATCGAGTTTCTTATGGGAGCTTCGTTGCGAGACTCTGGCAGGCAAAATAAAGCGTATTTCTGACTCTGACGAAGACATTATACTCGGAATATGATCTAGAGTTACGATGAAATACTACGTGATATGTTGTTACGTATGTCTATACAAGGGAAAATTTGACTAATAATCAGATCAGCACGGGCTAGTCGTTCTCGTGAAGCATACGATATCCTATGGAGCACCCGGGATGAATTCTTCGGTGCAGGCGCCGACTCGCGTGCGGGGGCACTCAGCGAAACAGTGTTTCATCATAGCACTACAGGTTCAAGGTGCGATACCGGCTGCTGTTTGAGCTAGAGGACACTTGGTGCGAGCTGTTATCGTCTTCCTTGTGACGTTCGGATTGGGTTCTGTCGTACTATCCTCTGTCCGAAAAAATAGGATCTATGTGTTATCTGATGATGTGGAAACTGAACGGGTACAATATTTTCGGCGTTAGTAGTATACCGCCTTACTTAGACGACGGTGTAAAATATGTATACCACACCCCCGACGATAACATTTGGGGCTTTTAAACCTTGTCACCCTGAGTGTTACATATTCTGGGGGCGTACGTAGCAGGTGCATTCCAGTACATTTACTACGCATAATATATATTTAACCCTGATTTCTCTGTTGTCCCCGGAAAAGAGCCATTATTACATGTCATATTTTCGGGAGAAATTGTGCGTTTTTACATCAACTTCGACCACGGTGGCTCTCGAATTTCTTAGAACTCTCTCCCCGACTAGAAAGACATCATGGATGACGTATGAACATTCAAAATGTGCTCGTGTTCAGGGACACACCGTTTCGTTTTTCACAGTAAAAACATATTCAGCCGACTTTCTGAGGAGTAAATAATCATAAAGTAAGTGCTGTTTTTATGCTGACTTTAGTACCATTCTGACGAGCGGGAATGAATGTAAGAAACGTTTAGTGTCGATACCAATGCCTAGAAGGCTACGATTATACAGTAGCAGTATTTTCGTCCAGAGTCCACGAAGAAATAAACATACGGGTCTCCTCGCGAGAAAAACGAAGGCCCGAAAAACAGTCGGGACGGGGGGAGGTGAGCCGGCTATGTGGCCGCGGATTCTGACTGAGTCACGACTTTTTTCGGAGGGGGAGAGAAAAAAAGCAGTACGGAGGAGACAATTGGGAAGAGTAAAATCGCCCCCCGCCCCCCCCCCCCCCCCCCCCACCCCACCCCTCCCTGAAAAAACAAGAGTGCGTGTGATCTGGAATGTGGCACATGACAAGAAGGGGTGCACCCCCCAAAAAACTTGACGGGAAGGGGGACGCTGCTTTTTTCTGGGCGACTGTTGTCCTGTCCCCGAAAATAATCACCCTTTGGATCGAAAAGTGATATAAAAGTGGTCATGATAATTCGGTACAGCTTGGTACCACGTAACTGTAACGGTACAGGCTAGTAGTGGTATAGAGTGGGCCTCCACTGTATGTGAGTCTAATAATACAGCTCTGGCTGGAGAAGTCAAGGAAGTATTCATATTTATTTGGGTGCCGCCATATCTATACCCAAACGCTTCATCATTATCCGGCCATGTTTGATCTGCCGCGTATGTATGTAGGATAATACTATATACCGCAGACGGAGCTTGTTGTATCTCTCCTCTCGTAGGATGAAGAATCAGCACAGACGCCACTCACTGCTGTGCTGCTGTGATTTGCTGGATGTCGGCGAAAAGAAAGAAAGGCCAACTGCAAAGAACACACCACACATGATCATCCTACAAGTACGCGTACTCGTGTGATGCTGTTGTTGTTGTTGTTGTTGTTGTTGTTGTTGTTGTTGTTGTTGTTGTTGTTGTTGTTGTTGTTGTTGCTGCTTTCTGGGTCCCGCCGTTACTCACCCCATCTGAGAGCGCCCACAAAAAGATATTTTCAAGCAGGTTGCCGGAGAAAGATTCTGCATGCCAGCAGCAGCGGTATTCCACACGGAACACATCTCAGCAGCAACGAGCGGTAGCAGCAGGACGCGACACGGATAAACACCTCACGACCATAGATGGTTTTAGGCATGCAGCTACCGGTGCGGGTGCCCTAGAAAGTATTAGAGCCCCGATACTGAGTGTGCTGGGTGTCCGTGGGAGGACAGGGGGACAGACATGCAAACACTGCTGCTGTTATTATGTGTACAAAAACAGTAGTAGATCCACCTACGATGCAAGTACTCGTATTAATAGTACCTGTCGGTGCATGCAACACGTTTGTTTGCTAAGGACACCGATTGATGGAGAACCATATGGTATGATAAGATCTCCCACCTTTTAGATCGAGCATCTATTTAATAAATGTCGACGCCTCCCTCTCTGCTGACCCAGAGTGCACACCTTCGGCCCTGCCGTACCTACTACCTACTACCTCCTACCTGGGAGTGAAAATATATCGCCACCACACACAGCAGCACAGCAGGACACCAGAAAGAATGAGATACCAGTAGGACGATCTGTTGCAGCTGTGATCTGTACGAGTGGGGAACTTCTGCGACAAAATGCTGCTTTTTCTAGCGGCTTATTTTTTATTGTAACGTCTGCCATTGATTGGTAGGTGGGCGTGTTTTGTAACGTCCGCCATGTGGGTGCGTGTGTGCGCGTGGATATCTGCACCCATGCTACTGCTGTATCCATATCATCATGACAATGTATCATATCATCATGATCCTCTCCTGAAAAGTGGGACCGTGCTGGCTGCTGCTGACTGAAGTGTGCCTGCTTGTTGTGTCCGTTTCGCCGCTTGACATATATATAAAGGTCGGGAGACTCCGAAACATATTATCCATACTTTTAATACAATATGTACTGTACGTTCCAGGTACGTTTTGTAGTTGTCATATCTACCCGTACCAGTACTGGTTGTTATACTACACCCAGCCGTAGTTTTGGCTCTCCAAGGGTCACAACCCCAACCCGCGAGTTGGTTCAAGAAGTTTGAGGAAACTCACGGGTCGGGTCGGGTCGGATCCGGAGCAATAATATTATCGTGGTCGTATATAGCAGCAGCTGTGGTGCCTTGTTTTCTGATGTCTTCACGTCACATGAAGAGCCCAATCAATATCTATCTCACCCACCATGGCGCTACGAACTACTGTTTCGAGTAGTAGATGTCCTAAGCCGAATAATGTACGAAGTACCAGGCATTGAATACTACTGTGAAGAAGGTATCCTACAGTTAACAACCTGTAGTTCGCTTGTTCCGTCAGGAGCTCGACCGGTCAGAAATTATTGGGTCAAAAACTGGTATACACCCCGACCGTGTGATGTGTTTGGTTCGGTTCGGTTCGATTCGGTTCGGTTCGGTTCGGTTCGGTTCGGTTCGGTTCGTTTCGGTTCGGTTCGGTTCGTTTCGGTTCGTTTCGTTTCGGTTCGGTTCGGTTCGGTTCGGTTCGGTTCGGTTCGTTTCGGTTCGTTTCGGTTCGGTTCAGTTCGGTTCGGTTCGGTTCGGTTCGGTTCGGTTCGGTTCGGTTCGGTTCCTTTTCGGTCCGGTTTGATTCGGTTCGGTTCGGTTCGGCTCGGTCCGATCCGTTTCGTTTCTGTTCGGTTCTGTTCTGTTCGGTTCTGTTCGGTTCTGTTCGGTTCGGTTCGGTTCGGTTCGGTTCGGTTCGGTTCGGTTCGGTTCGGTTCGGTTCGGTTCGGTTCGGTTCGGTTCAGTTCTGTTCGGTTCGGTTCGGGTCGGTTCGGTTCGATTCGGTTCGGTTCGGTTCGGTTTGGTTCGATTCGGTTCGGTTCGGTTCGGTTCGGTTCGGTTCGGTTCGGTTCGGTTCGGTTCGGTTCGGTTTGGTTCGGTCCGGTTTAGTTCGGTTCGGTTCGGTTCGGCTCGGTCCGATCCGTTTCGTTTCTGTTCGGTTCTGTTCGGTTCGGTTCGGTTCTGTTCGGTTCGGTTCGGTTCTGTTCGGTTCGGTTCTGTTCAGTTCTGTTCGGTTCGGTTCGGGTCGGTTCGGTTCGATTCGGTTCGGTTCGGTTCGGTTTGGTTCCATTCGGTTCGGTTCGGTTCGGTTGGGTTCGGTTCGGTTCGGTTCGGTTCGGTTCGGTTCGGTTCCTCTTCGGTCCGGTTTGGTTCTGTTCGGTTCGGTTCGGTTCGGTTCGGTTCGGTTCGGTTCGGTTCGGTTCGGTTCGGTTCGGTTCGGTTCGGTTCGGTTCGGTTCGGTTCGGTTCGGTTCAGTTCGGTTCGGTTTGGGTCGGGTCGGGTCGGGTCAGGTCGGTTCGGTTCGGTTCGGGTCGATTCGGTTCGGTTCGGTTCGGTTCGGTTCGGTTCGGTTCGGTTCGGTTTCGGTCGGTTCGGTTCGGTTCGGTTTTGGTCGGGTCGGGTCAGATCGGTTTGGTTCGGTTCGGGTCGGGTCGGGTGTGGTCGGGTGTCGGGTCGGGTCGGGTCGGGTCGGGTCGGGTCGGGTCGGGTCGGGTCGAGTCGGGTCGAGTCGGGTCGGGTCGGGTCGGGTCCGGTCGGGTCGGGTCGGGTCGGGTCGGGTCGGGTCGGGTCGGGTCGGGTCGGGTCGGGTCGGGTCGGGTCGGGTCGGGTCGGGTCGGGTCGGGTCGGGTCGGGTCGGGTCGGGTCGGGTCGGGTCGGGTCGGGTCGGGTCGGGTCGGGTCGGGTCGGGTGTCGGGTCGGGTCGGGTCGGGTCGGGTCGGGTCGGGTCGGGTCGGGTCGGGTCGGGTCGGGTCGGGTCGGGTCGGGTCGGGTCGGGTAGGGTCGGGTCGGGTGTCGGGTCGGGTCGGGTCGGGTCGGTTGTCGGGTGTCGGGTCGGGTCGGGTCGGGTCGGGTCGGGTCGGGTCGGGTCTGGTCGGGTCGGGTCGGGTCGGGTCGGTTGTCGGGTGTCGGGTCGGGTCGGGTCGGGTCGGGTCGGGTCGGTCGGGTCGGGTCGGGTCGTTGCGGTTCGGGTCCGTTCGGGTCGGATCGGTTCGCTTCGGTTCGGTTCGGTTTGTTTCGGTTTCGGTCGGTTCGGTTCGGTTCGGTTATGGTCGGGTCGGGTCAGGTCGGTTCGGTTCGGTTCGGGTCGGGTCGGGTCTGGTCGGGTGTCGGGTCGGGTCGGGTCGGGTCGGGTCGGGCCGGGTCGGGTCGGGTCGGGTCGGGTCGGGTCGGGTCGGGTCGGGTCGGGTCGGGTCGGGTCGGGTCGGGTCGGGTCGGGTGGGGTCGGGTCGGGTCGGGTCGGGTCGGGTCGGGTCGGGTCGGGTCGGGTCGGGTCTGGTCGGGTCGGGTCGGGTCGGGTCGGGTCGGGTCGGGTCGGGTCGGGTCGGGTCGGGTCGAGTCGGGTCGGGTCGGGTCGGGTCGGCTCGGCTCGGCTCGGGTCGGGTCGGGTCGGGTCGGGTCGGGTCGGGTCGGGTCGGGTCGGGTCGGGTCGGGTCGGGTCGGGTCGGGTCGGGTCGGGTCGGGTCGGGTCGGGTCGGGTCGGGTCGGGTCGGGTCGGGTGTCGGGTCGGGTCGGGTCGGGTGTCGGGTCGGGTCCGGTCGGGTCGGTTGTCGGGTGTCGGGTCGGGTCAGGTCGGGTCGGTTCGGGTCGGGTCGGGTCGGGTCGGGTCGGGTCGGTTCGGTTCGGTTCGGTTCGGTTCGGTTCGGTTCGGTTCGGTTCGGTTCGGTTCGGTTCGGTTCGGTTTGGTTCGGTTCGGTTCGGTTCGGTTCGGCTCGGTTTCGGTTTGTTCGGTTCGGTTCGGTTTTGGTCGGGTCGGGTCAGGTCGGTTCGGTTCGGTTCGGGTCGGGTCGGGTCTGGTCGGGTGTCGGGTCTGGTCGGGTCGGGTCGGGTCGGGTCGGGTCGGGTCGGGTCCGGTCTGGTCGGGTCGGGTCGGGTCGGGTCGGGTCTGGTCGGGTCGGGTCGGGTCGGATTGGGTCGGGTCGGATTGGGTCGGGTCGGGTCCGGTCGGGCCAAGAAGGTTTCCAATTTTCACTGATCGGGCCGGGTCACCCTTCTTCACATTTTCCGGCCCGACCGGACCTGACTCACGAGGTTTGATCCGACTTGTGAATGACTCTACGTCAGTAGCAGCAGTAGAACTGCTGTATTCCCACTGGTACGGCAGCGTTGGGTACATCGAAGCCTGTTCTGTCTCCTCAGCAAGCAAGGTAAAGTGTGGGGCCGAGTGGGGGTGGTCATCCAAAGGGGAAAATTGCTGGTGCTTCACAACAACAATAATACTGGAGCAATCGAGGACAGAAACACTACTACTACTACTGTTCCTGGTACAGTATTACCAGGTAGTCAGTACCGAGCATATATATCAAAGTATCGCACTATTAATACCATGATGGGGGGCCATGATAGCAAATAGGATCTACGGTATAGACAAAACCTATACATTTCCCTGTTTGTACTACCAACATTTTGTCCTATTTACTACTGGATGTGGTCCCCTCGTTATAGGTAGGGGTGGCAAGATGACACAGGCCTCCAGACGAACTTCGAAGAAGATTTTTCTGGGCAACGGGGAGGGTGCCAACGCCGAACGGTGCGGGTATTTCATCGTAAACAGTTCACCCCTCAGACAGAGAATTCATGAACAATCTATCTGATCTGTCAACAGGTAGATCATCTATTATAGTTCCTCACCTGCCTCTGGGAAAGGGTGTGCATGATCTGCATAGTACAAACCTGGTATCATATATCCTCCCTCCGATGAAGCACTATCGTATTTGCTACTTACGATAGATAGTGAAGACTATACTAACTCGCTTGTCCCACCAGGCAACACGAGCTACTTTTATAGTAGTGTGGAACATGTCTGCTTTGAAAGCTCGAGATGGTCACTCATTCAAGTAGATATCGATGATATTATTCGAGGTGTGAATTAGTTTAGAATACGTCAGCCAGCTGTGAGTACGACCGATCAATGGATGGCTGCGACCACTCAACTCTGCAAACTGCGCAAAATACGGCTGTTATATATGATACGCATGTATGGTACCCGCGAAGAGGAATAAACGCATCCGAAGTGATTCGAACCGAGAAGAAGTGTTGGCAGCAAACGACGCTGAAACCACTAAGTACTGCCAGAAATCCCGAGAACGACTGGGACTGAAAGTACACATGTCTGGATGGACTTCCCCTCCAACCGCTCCCCCCGCCGGAGGAAGTCGACCCATTATCTTGGAGACCGAGACCCGCGAATCAGCAAAGGCCAGGCAACGGGACCACAGTCAGGACCACAGGACCTGCCTCGTGGCCACGAGTGAGGCGGGCGGATGCTCAAAGCGCCATACCAGCCCAGGAGTTCCTGTACGCAGGGCGGCAACATTAAGGTGATCGCGAGGAGCACTTGGCCGCGACGTGCCTCTCGCCTGTGGTGCAGCGGACGCCAGCAAGCGATACATACATGATCGCTTGTTTCGTGCCACTATGCAGGCGCGCAGGCGAACCGACATTCCTACTGTTATAGCCGTTCGTCACACGAGACTTCTCGCTCCCTGATGGGGGTGTCCGCCCGCCGCCACCGAGTGGAAAGCGATATGCCCCTCCACTCCGGCAGGGGCTTACGTATGAACATCGTTATCGAAAGGGGAGGCCTTCGAGCCACGTCGGCATCGAATTTCCTGGGGGGGAAAAAAGCTTACTGCCTGTGGAACTCATCGACGTCACCTACTACGCAGACCCCCCAAGCGGGGTCACCCAAGCGGGGGTTCAGAGCTGAAGAACAAGATGGGTTAGCTGCTTAAACTTCTGAGACGCGAACGCGCAATCACTACGCTCGCGTTGGGCATGGGTGTGCGTGTCCTTCGACGAGCCCCCAGCCTTATACATACGTGTCGCCCTCCTAGCGGCCGAAAGCTTTGGGCGCCTCCGAATGGAAGCCGCGAAATTATCGATCAGCAGCTGGCGATGAGTGTGGTCGGATGGAGGGATGGGGGGGGGGGGTGGCAAAACGGGCATCTGGAAGGGACACCTTTTCTACCGGTTTAGTTCTAGTGACCCCTCAGGTTGCCATCTCACGCCGAGTGCCCCGGTATAATCTCGCATTACGGGAGGACCGTAAGTATATGAGAGTAGAGGGGGGGACGATGCCGACGGTGTTGGGTTGCAAATATGCAAAGGAGGGAATTGTAAGAATTATACAGAATAATCATACCGTGCAGAGAATGGGGAGGAAGAAAAAATAGTTTGAAACTTTAGTGCTTGGGATTTCGTATGGCGGTCGTTGCGAGGCATTTTTTATGCAATGAGTGTGTAGTATTAATATTTTCATGAGGGGGAGCAGTTTTGGGGTGATTTCGTCACTACTACTTGGCTAGGTTTGATTGAACGCGCAAAAGTAATATATTGCCACTCTTTCAGCTTTGATCGGTGAAAACACGTCGTTACATATCAAGGGGGAGGGCTGCGTTAACTACTGGTTTAGATTTGTCGAGTAATCAGATTTGATCGATACAGTTGCACCTTCCATGTTCGAGTTCATTGGATTCTGCAGCAGCTAGTTACCCTTTTCGAGGCGGACGGTAGGTTTGGGACAAGCGCTTCATAATATGTGAGATTGCCGATAGAACACTGCTCTGATACTCTATAATAGTGTAGTCTGGTGCTCGTGCATGATTCACGATGCACTGCATATCGGTTTTGAAGTATCGCGACCAAGGATACTTCCGAATCCTCCCTTATCGCCCCGTCAATGCATCCCAGGGGGGGTGTTGTCTCATCACCCGTGTGATACCGAACTATCTACCAAATTATATGCACTACTATTATTGTGGCGGAATCCATCAACCGTCTGCCAAGTATCCTTGCCAGAAGCAATCGACCATATGCCCGCTGCCATCAAACGTCCGCAGCGTCCACGCCACCAATCGTCGACGACAGGAGTAATTAATCGCCGTTTACATGATGCCTGACAAGGAAAAATGCATGTAGTTTTGACGCTCGGTGTGTCCTGTTACTGGCCTGACGAAAACTCTCCCCGTACAGTGTACTCTACTGGCTGTGGTACTTACTGCAGTACCCGGTATTCCTCTGTAATATCTAAGTACGAATATAGTGGCTGCTGTGAAGATCGCGGGTTAAACGTATGAACTGCGAACGTATCAAGTGCCGTCGCGTGCTGCTGAACGTTGCTGTAAAACACTCGATACTGGGGTACTCGATACTCTGCAATAATCGGTACCGCGAATGGAAGCTGGTGGATGCACTGGGAGTCGTCGGACTCTTCTTGAGGATATTCATCGCAGTTTGACCCGAACGTGGTCGTTGAAGCTTCAGTTGGTGGAAGTTCGGGAGAGACACTTCCGCCCCCGCCAAGTTTCCACGCACTTCCATGGACGCATGTATGTAGAAACGTAGGTATGATGTGGTGGATCCGACTAGCCTGGCCCGTGGTGTTCTCAGAATGGTTTCGCTTTTCTTCGCTGTGTGGCTTCTCCTCGTCGAAATTTCGGGGCCACAACATGCTCGATAGCCCGCGCCAGGCGGTGTCGTTGAGCAGCCGCCCATTTTCGTCCGCAGTCGATGCACAAAGCAGAGTCCACCATGCCCGCACACTGGCCTTCGGGCAGATACCGCCGGCGCGCGTGGGTTACTTACTGCCTTGACCAGGCGTTGGCCAAGCCACGAGGGGATCCTGGTTCTGTTTATTTGAAGTAATTGGCGTCACGGCTCGCGAGGTTTTTGGCCACGAATCGTGGCAAACCAAAATAAATGGACCTGAATTTCAAGTTAATTAACCTGTACTGAAAATACAGAAACATATTTATTTTCCGTCTTCGGGCACACGAAATAACTACGATTCACTTCAAAATACCCCACGAATAGTGATTTGTTTTACTCGCTGGGAGTGGCCCGTATTACCTGTATATAGCGAAGGGCGCAAGGTTAGAGCTCTTGTCACGCCTTCACCTGGTACCAGATACCTGGTACGTTCGAAGCCCGTGTTGTCTCTATACCTGGTACGTGTATGCTGTATCCCTCTCTGATCCCGACATCACATTCTAGCCCAAGATACGCGTCCACCCGTATTCACTTGCACCAGAACCGCCTGATAAAAAACACCCCGAGATCCGTTGGCTACACGACCTCGTCAACGCTAGGATACCGCTCAACCCAGCCCGTATTTAGCTACACTTCGCCGGCGTGTTACCTCTGAGTTTGCGGTTTCTCGACACCATTCTAGCTTTTGCTCAGTCCAGATAATGCCCATACCGGGACGTTCTCCAACAGCATCCACGATCCTTGTGCCCCGAGCTCGTCGACGTCAAGGTTAGCGCTTAGCACGCCTTCAACACTCGAAACCCGCCATTTCGCTACTACTTCTTGCCTTCCACTCTGGCTCTTCGCCAGCTTTGGGGCCTACAAGGACAGCCTATCACCGCGACCTCTTTCAACAGCGTCGAAAACCTCTGTGTCATGGCCCCTCGTCCACATCAAAGTTTGTGTTTAACGCGACATATATATGTATACATCTTCATTCGAAGCACGCTTTGTTTTAGGCTGCTGTTGGTGCTCGCTTTCTTCGCCCTCCTTTTTTGTTCCGGTACCACAAGCAACACCACTCTGGGCGAGAATGTAACGATCGTTCCAACATTGAGATGAAGACCATCCCGTCAAACATATTGTCGGCCGAAGTAGTATACACATACCAAAACCGTTACCCCCTTGAAAATTAAAGGCTAACCGAACATGCTTACGTGTCACGACCTCGTCAACACAGCAGGGTTAGCGGGCGGTACTACAGCAGTAGCACGCCTTCTACACCCGAAACCTGGCTTTGTAGATAACACTTTTTGGCCTTCCACACTGATGTGTCTGGTCCTATCGCCACCCTAGCCATACTATGCATACCTCGACTTCGCGGGCCAGGGCGCAGCCACACCGACGCTTTTGGGGCCACACTACTTGAAACTGCAAAATAGTGTGGGACACATTTTGCGGACGTACCAAGTATCAGGGTAGCATAGCCGTTGACCACTTCATGCAAAGCTCGCTCCACACATTCTCCACGCAGCTGTAGTGTCGGGAAAAAAGCGTTGGCACAGCTCTAAAGACGGGGACCAAATAGCCACGTAAGGGCCATACGTACAGCGAGGTCGCGAGCACAGTTACTACTGCAGTTAGTTCCGTCCTTTCGGTCCACCGTGTTGGTTTTCTTGACGCGCTCGGCCGGTGCTGTGAATGTTCGAGCAACCCGCGAGAAGAAGGTGGCGAGATACCCGCTCCTGCTGTGGCTGCTGCTGCTGCTGCAACATGCAGAACGGAGGCAGGGTTTTCTCAAAGGCGTGAAGCGTTCGTGGTGGGGCTCAAAATCCGTTTGCTGCTCCTGGAAATTGAGTGGATATCGCAGAAAGGGGGGGGGTTGCGCGAAGAAGTGAGAGACCGACAACAAGCGTGGGCAGTACATGGCGGTGAGGTGATGGGTAGACGGGACCGCCTCCCCCCCCTCCCCCACCAAGCGATTTTCTATCGCCAGGTGGGAAAAAGAGAGACCTTTCGATTAGCCCTTCCCTTTCTTTTCAAGCGTGGTTATTGTGTGCCCCAGAACAGGTCAGAACAGCCATTCCACACCTCGGAGAAATTATGGGTTCCCACTTCATGATGTAGATATATGTCAGGGGGTAGAAATATTCCTGATCTGTGTGATCTATGTGATCCAGCGCATGTGGCCGGGTGGGAGCTGTACTAGTCTGCATCATCTAGAAGAACGTGTTCCTTGGGGTTGGATCTGTACTGCCCAGAGCTTGTACGGCATCTCACAACGGCGGGTTAACCCTTTTAGCACCACACTCCCATATGCGGGGACAAAACACTCGAATCATAAGCAGTCTATGTCCCCGAATGGCTGGGGTCCTAAAAGGGTTAACACCTAGATGATCTATCTTTAGATGATCTATCTGTAAGACGTATGAACAATGAAAAACGTCAGATATGACGCTTGCAATAAGTTGAATATGACAGAACGCGAAACAAACCCGTGAACAGTACATATAGTACACGACGGTACGGTGCAGTTTGACATAACATGGCGGGGGGTAGGGCGAGGGAGCTCACGTAGAACGCGGGACAAACACAAGACGGCACGGTGCGGTAAGGCATACTATGGGAGGGGGGCAGAATAATGGAAGACGACGCAAGACAGCACGATGTTTTGGTAAGCCCGTACCAATCCATTTGACCTCCAACATTTCTTTTAGTGCAGACCTGGGAAACAAGCAAACCAGAACTAATTTTCCTAACTACTCTTGTTTTGCAAAAATCGTCACTACATAGCTATCGGAGCCTGTCTTGTTTCAGATATCTGAATATGTTTTTTTTTGTGTTGCGGTATGGGGAAAAAAAAAACAAAGTTGAACAAATTCATGTTTATACTCTGGTTTGTGTTTTGGTATAGCTAGGGAAATACCTGTGGTTTCGCGTGTATTGTGTTGTGTTTGCTGTTCCGGTCGGTCTGGTTTTTGAGCTATTGCTTGCATGCTGTCTATGCCTAGTTCATGTGGCATTTGCGCGGGAAGGGGCATTCCGTGTATTCCATGTCGAGTGTCTGGTGACTAGTTTTGCAGCGTCGTCGCCACTTGACACCGACCCATCCAGATTTAATGTAGGGGGGGGGAAGGGGGTGTACTCGATAGGAGAGATGTACTCGATCTCATGCATGGCCGTAGTCATATGGTCAAAGACCCTCGCATCCCTGCAGTGCCGGGACGGAGCATGTCGGGGTTTCACCGACCAGGTAGACATTGCTTGCACCAGCGCGAAGCGCCGTGAGGTGTCCGGCGAGTCGCATGACCGGTGAGCTGTATCCTAACAAGAATCGCTTTCAAGGCGGACTTGCATATGGATGACCGCTTCAATGAGTTGGCTTTAATTTCCGGTGTAGGCCGGGGGGGGGGGGGACTAGAGGGGAGAAGGGAAGTGGGAGGGAGGAGGGGCGAGAAAAGGGATATGGTGAGTGGGGGGGGGGTGGGTTGGTTACATTGTCAAGGTATGTCATATAGAAAATACTCGAGGTTGTTGGTAGCGTGTGCAAACATACACGCAGAGGGCAATCCTGGTAACAGGATCTTGCCATTGACTATCGTGGCATATTGATTTATGCTATGCAGGCGTATCCCGTTCTGGTTTATAGCAACAGCCGGGTGGTTTCCCTAGCTTTGTGCTGGATGTAGATACCAGGTGTAAGAGTGATGTGGTATGTGTCAATGTATTACAAACTGTACGGGTGAACCTTAATTAAAACATGACAAATAGTTTGTTCTATTCTTGTTTGGACGATGTCGCACTCTTCGAAACGACATCCAACACTTCTTGAAATTGCTCGACTCTCTCGCTTGTGACTCACGAAGCAAATATATCAAAGTTGAAAATGTTGAAACATGGAAAGTTCGACATGTCGATATGTTGATGTTCGATGGATCGATCTCGATGTACATCATAATTCTACGTTGACATCCCTAAAATTGAGCCATACCAAATCGATATATCGTTTTTCGATTACAAATCGATATCTCGTTTCTCGATTACTCCTTATGTCGAAAGTTTGATGTCTCGATTACATATATCGAAATATCGGAAATTCGAAACATCGCCAAACTTACACACTTCCGATATTATTTCCAACTTACCAAGGTACAGGGCACAGTCGACCGAGTCGTCCCTGTGGACGTCATTCCCTTCCAAGAAGAGAGCATCGTACTCGTCGTCGAGTGGATCGGCCGCGACAGGGATGTAATTATTGCTGTACCCCGGCTCGGGCATCTCAGAGTCACAGGACTCCACGCGGAAGTTGCACCTGTTGAGTAGGTTGAGGAGGGGGGACGAGGGCAGATAAGATAAAGTGCGGGTAGGGTATGGGTAGCGTAGGGTAGGGCAGGGTAGGGCAGGGTAGGGTAGGGTAGGGTAGGATAGAGTAGGGTACGATAGGGTAGCGTAGGGTAATGTTGGGTATGGTAGGTTAGAGTATGGTTGCTGCGTAGGTTAGGGTATGGAAAGGAAGGGTAAGGTGGGGTGGGGTAGGGTAAGGGCTAGGGTAACTAGGGTAGAGTCGGGTAGGGTAGAACAGGGTAGGGTAGGGTAAGCGAGGGTAGGATGGGGTAGGGCAGAGTAGTGTAGGATACGGTCGAGGAAACGTAGAGTTGGGTAGGGTTGGGTAGGGTAGGGCACGGTAAAGGGTGGTACAGC
The DNA here is from genome assembly GCA_031213475.1 of Nereocystis luetkeana. NCBI lineage: Eukaryota > Phaeophyceae > Laminariales > Laminariaceae > Nereocystis > Nereocystis luetkeana. The sequence continues at coordinate 3,120,475 of JARUPZ010000015.1, forward strand.
GCAGGGAGAGTGCTTACGGTAAGCCAATTTATGAGAGAGAAACGCAGCTTTGCGCGCGGTCCTTCATCACTTTTGTGCGGGGGCAGATGTGCACCGATCGGCTGATGACGTTGATGACGACAACGATATCATATATCGCCGGGGGGCGGTCGAAGGTATCGGATGACAGCCTTTTATCCACAGGACGATGCGCGCACCGGGAGCTAAAGACAAAGCAAAATGAGGGAGGGCAGGGGGATGATAACGGTATTCCAAGGTCAGAATCGTATCGGGTGTATGGAGGGTTGTATGGGGGTAGCTTTGCTGGCGGCCCCTTGAATAAGTCTCCAACGCTGATATATATGCACCAGGATATCCCGGTCCGTGAAGGGATACCACGGGAGCTGTGAATATCGTACCGTTGAGTAGTCCTCCACCCCCGATTTCACCTCACCCAATACCAGCGATATGTATCGCGTATCAGGTACGCAAACATATTCTGCTGTTACTATAGTAAGTTGTCCAAATCGTATGTACACCCTAGTTTTGTGTATAGGGGATACTCACTCCATGCCATTAGGGCAACATCCTCGGTAGCAGTTGGTGGTGGAGGGTAAGAAAGACTCGTCGAACCCGCACGACTGCATCAGGCGGTTTGGTAGCGGGGGGAAGGGGGGAGGCATCAGTGCAGGGGGGGGGGGGGGGGGTTAGGGGTAGCTGAAAGAGCGGGCGGGGGGAGCGTACTGATGTCATGCATAAGTCACGGCTGTAGTCGTATGACCATTCCCCCTTGCATCGCTACAATGCCGGACCGGAGCATGTCGGGTTTTCTCCGGCCAGGCAGATATTGCTAGCACCAAGCGCAGGCCTCCGTTGGTTGTTGGTCGAGTCGCATCGAGGGTGAGATGTATCGTACTAAGAACCGCATTAGACCTATCATATGGATGACAACATCAATGAGTGGTTTAATTGCTGGTGTGGACACTACCACAGACATCAATGGGGTTAACGGCCTCGTGGGTGCCTGACCATATACACACCTACGAGATACGATCATCCCCCTTGCGCGGAGTAAAGGTTCTCCCCACACAGAAATGATCGAACATTACCGACAGCCGTGGTAACCGCCATAGACTATTAAAAAATGTCTGGCATGGGGGAAGGGGTGGGAGGGGGCTCATTTATTGCTTGCCTTAGTCATTTGACCATTGACCACGCACACCTTTCGAGACGGAGCATCGTTTCTACTCTTGATAGAGACACCTCCAACAATTGGGCGCTCATTACGTTGTTTCCACAGATTACACATAAACCGTTTGCTAATCTTATACCCTTCCTATTTCGCCGCCTGTGGCCACCATCTATCTCGTAGGATCGCGACCATTTTCTCGCTGCTACCTAGTGTATCAAACTCGTCCATGTCACATTCGTTTTTTCCCCTCATCTTCTCTTCTAACACATCCCGTTCCTCCTTGTATATTTCACATTCTCCTACTATATGAGTTTTACTCTCTATCGCTTTGCCACACGGGCACATCTGTGCATCTATTTCCTCCTCCTCCCGGCTACTGGTATACCTGTTTCTTCTTTCTGGCAAGTCCAGGTCACCTACACGAAAGCGCAGCTTCAGCGTTTTCGCGGAGTCCATTGGGCCGTGCAGATACGTTTTCGCTCCTATTCCTTCCCTCAATCTCCCGTATATCTCTAGGCCTTTTTCCGATTCCACCTTGTTTCGTAGCGCTAGCCTTTCCCTTCTTTCTGTCCTTTCTTCTACTTCTGCCTTGTACTTCCCAACTTTCCCGGCGAACATCACCTATTCTTGGTTTCCCCCTATATCATTCCATACTTTCTCAACTATGCTATCCCCCCTTATTTTAGCTCTCGCCCTTTCGTTACTTTCTCCTATAATACAGTTATATCAACGATGGCTGGCAACCTCTTTCTTTGCATGTTCCGTACTTTATGTCGCCATTCCAGCTTTCTTCTATCTCCATTTCTGTCAAGCGGGTGCATTCCCAGTTCTGCTCTTAATACTGTATTACTAGTCGTACTTGAGCATCTTGGTTGTTTTTAGCTGCTGTCATCTGTACTGTTTCCAAATATTTTACGAGTTTCGCGTTCCCTTCCCATACTTCTTCTGCATATTCTAGCTTTGGTACCATCACATTAGTCAGCATATTTCTCTTAATCCTGGTGAGGCGTTCTACGGTAGAGGTTCACCCTAAACTTTCTGGAGCTCCATACCCCGCCCGGGAACTGACCTCAGCAAAAATTAAAATTGCTTCCCGACGAACAATGCCATGGCCCAAGCATACAAAAACGTCATTTCTCACAACAAGATTGGCGTTCCGACGATTTTGAGTTAAGGAGGCCCGTCATTCAGAAACAAAAAGCGGAAATGTGCTACCTCTATCGTAGAAAGCGTCCGGTGTCAAGGTGCGAGTCTGTTAGGATCGCATTCGTCTTGCCTATGCGTGCTTTAACCTTTCCTATTTTTTTTGCTTTATTATGTGTATCCCAAGAGCAGTATTTTAAGATATCTACGCCAAGGTACGTATACTGGTCTACGATCGGCAATTCATCTGCTCCCCACTTCCAGCTGAAATTTATTGGGGGAGGGGGGGGGGGGGGGCGTACTCATTTGTTGCTTGCCGTAGTCATTTCACCATTGGCCAAGCATCCCTTTGAAGACGTTGTGGGGAGGAGGGGGGGAGAAGGAGGTGCCTGTGCCGTAGTGCTAGGGGGAGGTGGATAGGGATAATTCTTCGGTAAAGGGGACAATGCTCGTTGCAGCAGAGGGGCACAAACAGAGGTAGTACGATTGTGGGGGGAGGGGGAACAGCTTTGTTTGTAGCGGTGAAAGGCGTCAACGCAGCTAGGGGTGGAAGGACGAGACATTAAATTACCGAAATATCGCCGGAGTCGGGGTCGCGGGAAGATCTTCCTTGGGACGTGACATATCGATACCGAGCAGTAGCTATTTTTCTCACTGTGTAGTAGCGGTACTTGAAGGAGTCGATCTCTGGCAAGTCCGCCTCGTATCCCGAGCACGAGTCCAGGCAGTGCGTCGCGTCGGCTCCTTCTTGCCCGCAAACCTGGGGAAAATGAAGCAAACCAATACCTGGTATAACACTCTTCAGTGGAATCATTCCTACAGTATTCTCTCTATGGCGCATGCCACGGTGGGAGCATCCTGAAGGTTTGCGCGGGTTGTATCTTGAAACACCAGGTATATATAGCCTGTACCTCACACAAGCGCTCACCTAGAGAACATAATAGAGGCGTGCTCCGAAAGGGGGTGGGGCATTGTCAGGACATGTTTTGTAGGACGTGGATGGGGTCTGGTTACGACTGGAGAACTACCCGACACTATCGTTCTGAGTATAACAAAAATAGGGTTTCGTTGTTTTAGGCTTACAATCAATAGGCCCTGGTACTGAGCTCATCATCGGATTCAGTAAAAACACTTGTTCTCTGATCAAGGATAGATGCCTGCTGCGATATTTCCTGAGGCTCTTCACTTGAGGATTTGAATGTACTTCACCAAACACCGCCTCTGTGACCACGTGTGTCCTCAACCCGAACATAATTTCCAAGGCCTACAGGGTGTATATGCATTGAAGAATACCCGATGCTACAAACGATATAGGGTAGTCGCTCGGCTGAGTAGCCCTCATATGCCGTGAACGTTCGGATCGAAACGCGCAAACCCCCTTTATTGTCATTGCTGTGGTTGTTGCTGCTGTTGTTGTTGTTGTTGTTGTTGTTGCTGTTGTTGTTGTTATTGTTGCTGTTGTTGTTTTTTACATCCGAAAATGTGTCCGTAGCATGAGCTTCGTTGATCGCTCAAACAAAGAACTCCGAAAATGAGAGCAGCTACACGGAAACAAATGGAGTCGCATGCATCAAAGTCCAAATCCCCTGTTTTTTCTCCTAGCAGGCCTTGAGTCTGCAGCCTCCGTAAAAACGTTAAGGTTCACCCCCAACCGTAGCAAATGTAACGCCCTACAGTAGTTGGTAGGCACGACCGCAAGCGAAGTACAGCACTATTGCCAACGCGATTAGTATTATCGTGATACTTAGGTGTTCCCCAGACGAGGAGCGCTCGCCGTACCCCGGAATGGGCACTTTCGGTCAGAACGTGACACCCCCGACCGTCCTTAGGTGAGACGCGTCGTTTTCCCCTATGGTACTGTCGCTCTCTGATCTGGATCGCTCACCCAGCCAGAAGCAGGGAGAATTGAACCCGAACACAAGCGAAACAAGAGGAAGTTGGGAGTACTTCGTACGTTTTTGCACTTAACTTGCGTACGGGTATATTGATCAATGGGCACACCGGCGCAACACAAGTCATGAAGCAAGAGTGTGAGGTGAAGTGCAACCCGTGAGTAGTAAAATATTGAGTTCCGGAGTAGTAGCACGAATAAGAAAGACCTATTTTACGTTGGCTGAACTATTGGAACACAACGTCATGGGCACGCGACGGAAGCTTCTCGAGGGAAGGGTATAAGAGATTGTGAGTGTGTCGATGGCAACCGGAACGTGTATACATACGTTGGTCAGACTGGTTGACAGTTCGACCGCTTGCTGGGCCTCGTTCCGGGTTTGTGTATTTTTAGGTACAGTAGCTGCGTGTGAGTGATTTTCGTTGACGCATGCAGCACACATTACCGGACGACCAAGAGTTATACTGCCAAGATACGATGATACGAATAATTATATTCCAGTTAGCCGCTGCCTGCTCGCTTTTTTTCTTCTTACGACAATCGTTTCATCGAACTGCGATGCTCCTGGGCTTTGGTATAGTTGTTCATGGTCATCGTTTTACGCTAAACATCGTTGACAACAAAAACAACCCCCCCCCAAAAAAAAATGTTTTGCAACAAAAGTATTTTATTTTTACTACGGGTCCACCTTCATTTCCACTCCCTCGGGGCCGAGCTGGCCGTAAATCGGGAACCCATCCTGACCAGGCGTCACCAACAAAAGGCGAAGGTCGGGGGGCGGGGGGGCGGGGGTGGGGTGTACTTGATACGAGAGATGTACCCCGATCTCATGCATGGCCGTAGTCGTCCTCGCGCATCCCTACAATGCCGGGAGGGAGCGTGTCGGGTTTTCACCGACCAGGCAGGCATTACTTGCACCAAGCGCGAATCGTCGTGAGTTGTCCTGCAAATCGCATGAAGGGTGAGCTGCATGCTGCTAAGAACCGCTTGCATATGTGTGACTTCATTGACCTGATCAAGTCAGAATCTCCACGACATAGAAGGTGCACTGTATACGATAGCTTACATCCCCGGGGGGGTTACCCCCCCCCTCCCCCCTCAAATCCTAATCTCTCACTCACGTAGGCCCAGCCGAGCTGAGGCGTGTGGCTTCCGCCCCCGGTCCCCGCGACTATCATCGCCTGCTCCTGCAGACAGCCGGCGGTCGTTTGGTAGTAGTACTGACCGTCGCCAGTTAACTGGCCGCCGCAGAAGTCGATATCGTCTGCTTTCTCATGAGATGCAGAGTTTTGGTACGAGCTGTCCCAACGTTCCACCGAAATATGTAAGTGGTAGGAAGGCGGGAGCGGGAGGGAGGGGGGGGAGGGGTACTCGTTTGTTGCTGCTCTTAGTCTTTTCACCAATGACCACGCATCCCTTTCGATACGGAACACTTTTCCTACTTCTGATAGAGACACCTCCAATCTCTAGGCGCTGGGGGGGGGGGTTATCTGTTGTTGTTTTGTGATATTATTTTATCAAGTCTGAATATTCGTGCTTCGTAAGGGTTTGCGACGCCTCGCGCCCACGCGCCGTTAAACCCACTAACCCAAGCCAGCAATATGCACGAGGGTGGTCGGGGGCAATGGGGTATGATGGGGGTATAGGGGCCTGAATGCTGGACCTTTGGATGGACGAAACAAAATTGGGTACGATTTTCAATGATTCGTTAGACACGTGTGAAAGGCGGAGGTTTCGTAGGAGTGTGCGACGCGTTGCGTCGACGAGTAGTGGAGCGCCCCCCCCATCGCGAGAAAGCGACCGAGAGGGGGTGATCAGGGGGAAGCGCGGGAGGGGGGGGGAGGGGGGAGGGGGAGGCGTTGGTTTCAGTGTTGCAGTAATATATCTGATATTCGTAGGGGTTTGGTTTATAATTAAGCACTTTTACGAGTGTGGGCGAGTTGATGCTTCGGGCACGTTTCATACTCGTCCCACCCCAGGGTTCCCGTTTTGTTCGATTGGTGATCGGCCTCAGCTGGCGATCGAGTTACGTTGTCGGTGGGGAGTGGAGAACCTTTACTCTGCACTAGGGAATGCTCGTGTCAAGTACAGTACTATTTTTTTTGTAAGGCGCCCGCGCGGCAGTTGCAGAGCGCCATTGTTGCCGTCTCTCGAAGTGGCCACACAGCAAAATAAATTGACTCATTGGAGCTGTCATACATATGCAAGTCTCCCTCACACGTTGTTATTACTAGACTGGAGCCCACCCTTCATGCGACTCGCCTAACGCCGTACGGCGCTGCGCGCTTGGTGCGTGCAATATCTGCCTGGTCGGTGAAAATAGGATGTGCTCCGTCCCGGTATTGTAGAGACGCGAAGGGCTATGGCCATACGACTACGGCGATACATGCTATCGAGTACTCCCCCCTCCCACCCGCCCCTTGAACCCCCCCTACCCAAGTCAGAACCCTACCACATATGCCTCCTTGCCTGAACTCCACAACTCCGTTCAACATGATGCCGACCGCACCAGCGGCCCCATTAAAGGTTGTAGTGCCGCCGTCCGCCAGAAAGAGGGGGTATGCCGGGATGGTGGTGTTCGAAGGCTCGTACTAGAAAAAACATAGATAAAGGCACACCCAAAGGTGAAGTAGGTTAAACGAGTTCCGTAAAGCACCCTTAGTTTGTATTCAACCGTCACATGTAATAGTCCGAGGGTAATGTCTCAGACGCCCCGGACCAATCGTCTACCAGGTATCATGGGAGAAATTCAACCGGACAAACGAAAAAAACAATTGGTTATGGGACGAACGTAACTCCGCGAATCGAGACATTCGAACGTTTTTGTTATGCTACAACTGTAGTTTATAGAAGTACTGCCTCTTGCGCGTGAGAGCGTCAGCGAATTCTCTGAACGGCCTTGGCCACGAAGCATCGCTAAAAGCTTGTCGTGCCTCACTCTCAAGACGGCCGGCTAGACCGGAATGCCGGTGTTCACAAACGCTAGTCGTGGCAAAGGCAAGCTTAATGTGTTTCATTTGGACAACCTCGCGCTGACCAACTCCTCGACGTGTCAGGCTCCCTGCAATATGCGCTCGTTTTAGAAAGGTGAGTTACATCAGTACGAAGCCTTTGATTATGACGCCATATTCATAGGTAGCGAGTGTATTGCGTACGAAAACCGCCCGAATACGTAGACCACTCCCGAACGCTACTGTACACACCCCCTTACGCAGCACGCGCAAGCGAATGGTAATCACGCGCAAACAAATACCTGGTGTGAGATTCGACGAAAACTCCGATCTGACATCGGATACTCCGTACCTCTTATGTCGTTTGAAAATACCTGGTACAACCTAACGCCGGAAATATCTATTATTACCGTTTTCTTGCAGACGTTTCTCCCGGCTCCCGGTCACGAGCGGCGTGAGCATTCATGAGTGCACCTATCGGACATATCGCCAATGTGCACATGATGACCCAGATCCCTCAGGGTAGACATATCCTGGTAGGCAGGATCTGCCTCATCTTAACGGGCGGCACCCCTAGAATCTGCATGATGTAGCACGTGTTTCATTGTTTGAATCTGTGCTGTGCAGATTACTCACAGCAAAGAATAACGGAACATTATTGTCGACCAGTAGACGATCTGTCTCGTGGTCAATCGGACGCGTGGATGAGCATCAACAACAGCAATACGTCACGATGACGGATCAGAAACTGTGCACCGCCAAGAATACAAGATTGACACAACGTTTCCAACAAGAACAAAAACAGCGAATACAATATCAGGTACCGGGTATGTTCTGTATGGTATGTATGTACATGTACCCGTGTCGCATGCATACCTCCCTGTTGTCCTCCCCTTCCAGCCTCGAGGTCTATGCTACGTTTCTAAGCACTGCTGTACATAGGCTCACTCACCATGGCCAGGTCTGTGTTGGTGATCCGGTACACGTGGTTGGGGCAGCCCGAGGTGGAACCCACGGTCCTCTCCATCAGCGGTCCGGTGCCACTGGTTTATGATGGGCGTCGAGACCCCGAAAGCAAAAGAAATGAGCGAATCAACCGAGAAAGGGTCAACCAAAACAAAGGCCACAGGGGTGGGGGTGGGAGTGTCGGCGTGGAGGTCGAGTGTGTTGCGATGCCAGCAGGGGGGGGGGGGGTCGGGGGTACGTCGGGAAGAACGGGAGAAGGAGTACACTCCCCAAACCAGGTAAATCCGGAATACGCATGCTTGCCTCGCAGGGGTGGCAGCTTATATCTAATGTTTCCGGGGATCTTTGACCCATTGACAAGCACTCTCTACCGACGATAAGCAGCCGACGAAATGAAAGCAAAAGAAAAAACGGCCCGAAGGGCAAGGGGTATCACGAACAAAGTTGAAAAAACCCCTACGGAATCCTATCGATATTGAATGTTAGTTCCTCTTTCAGCCAGAAACGTCTTGTTTCGTTTATTTGCAGAAACTGCTACCTTCCGTGAAACAAACACCCCCCCCTCCAAGCGGGTTTATATATGACAAAGTTCGAAGAGAGTAGGACTTACCCACGAGAGCACCGAGAGGAGTCGGCGACCCTCGACCAAGCGAGGAAAACCGAAACCACTGTGGTATCGAAAAGAGCTTTGTTTGGTTGGGAGCACGGGGCACGTACAGGGTGTGGGGGACTACGTCTACGGGCATACTTGGTATTTTAGTCGAATTACCTAAATGGAAAAAAAACATGGGATGCCCCCGCCTATCCGGCGGGATCTCGCGGAATATTCCGTGGGATGTCCCGTGGGATGTCGCGTGGGGTGTCCCGTGGGGTGTCCCATGGGGTCGTTCAATGTTTCTCATGGCACATCGAATGAGATTACTCAATGAATCGAAACTGCCCACTCGACACCCAACGTCATCCCACGGTATATCTGATAAGCGTCCGAAGAAAGTAAACCACCCGAGGCAACCCAACCTACATACAAACCTAAGCACCACGGCATGGGGGGGTGGGGGGGGTGGGGTACAGGACTACTTGAAGATTCCTACCGAGCACCGGAATGTTTAACGCAAGGTTCGGGCAGCACGGGGTCGAAGGTGAAATCGGTGTGCAGATCCACCCCTCGATAGGGATATAAACACACTGCAGTACATACGAATGAATGTAGATTGGGTTGTCGTCGGTTACTAACGATGCTTTGAAACAAACTACAGTATTCACTGCCTGCGCTAGACAGCCAGGGTACCGCATGTTTGTTTTCAGCGTCGGATCATGTTTGTATATAGGTTGGGTGGGCGTAGGGTACCCAAAGCTCTCTCCCAACACACTAATCATTGCGTGGGCTAGACAACCAGGGCACCGTTTCCGTTTTGGTTTTCGCGGAATGACTCGTTGGATTGTTTGTGCGGGGTGGTGAACCTTACGTCCGCGCAACAGTTCTTACTAAGGCACATCCTACCCTCCATGCGACTCGTCGAATACCTCACGGTACGTTGCGCTTGGTGCTCGTAATTTCTACTCTGTCGGTCAACACCCGACGGACTTCGTCTCGTCATTGTAGGGATCCGATAGTATATTGTCATGCAACTGCGGTTGTGCATGACATTGAGCAGCCCCACCACCACCACCACCACCATCACCACCATGCTGCTCGGCATCTCCCTGGGCACCTTCCTTTCGCGCTTTACCTTAGACGCTCCATGTAGTCAGCGGAACTCCCTCCCGCGCCACACGGTAGATAAGGAATAGTGTCCGTTTCGTCACTCTGGGGGCCATCACCCTTGCACTCGTCGTTCTGGTCACCAGACACCCTGTACTGTCCCAAGCACCCTCTCGACGATCCACGACGCTTCGATGACGCGTGTGGACGCGGGACAGCACCGATCGAATCTATGCCGGACGATGAGGCCGTTGATCCGGGGGGTAGCGTGGTCCCGGTTGTCGGAGCGTCTGGGGTGGTAATTGTGCCATCGATAAAGGTGGTTGATGCTGGAACGGTGTTCAGCTCTCCTTCAGACGCTTGGAACCCTTTGGTCCCTTTAGACCCCTTGGACCCTTTGGACACTCCGGATGCTTGGGAATCGTGGAACCTCTGAGATCCTTGGGATCTTCGGGTCCCTCCGGACTCACGAGATAAGTGGGAGCCTTTGGGCTCCTGGGACCGCTGGGACAGTTGCAGCCCTTCGGACCCTACGGGGCCCGGGGTGGCCGCGAGCTTCACACCGACCGATGACGGGGGAGAAAACCTAGCTCCTGTAACCGCCGGGGGTAGAATCGACGAGGCGATGGGATCGGGCCGTCGAATCCCCCCGCCTCCGTCGAAACTTAGCTCTTCGGTACAACCGGGCGTGACTAGGACGAGGGCCGTCGTGAGAAGCATGCTAACCCCTCTCGGCCAACCAGAAGGTGGGGAAGGCATTAATTGCGCTGGGCGGTTCATGGTTTTGAAAGCCACGACGAGCCCGAGAAGAATCTAGCAATAATACGCGGAAAGAGGGAGGAAGTTAGGTTGGGGGAGGGAGAAGGGGAAGTGTCAGGGGTGAACGGGGTTTGGGGGGAGGAGCAGGGAGGTTACATCAATGCGCATGCCCATGACCAGGAGGCATACAAGAAAAACTTTGTGCTGACCTCAAGCTCGGAGAGAAACAAGACACCAACAAAACGCCAGGTTCACGCGACGACACAACTGTAACTCGCATATGCCAGTTGCGCATCTCTGCGCACATTGAAGCGCCGGGCCGAGAGCTGGAGCTGCGCACAGAGGCTCCTTATCTGATTCCAACTCAGGTTTCATTTTTGTATCCATATGTTTCGGGTTGATCGACGTCTAAGCCAATCTCGTGCACGCTTAAGGGGAAGAGAAACCGCCATAAAAAGTTAAAACCCTGCCGTTGGGTAGACTGGGATTTGATTGAGCCGCCAATTTTCCCTCACAGCTAGGAATCGTTCTTGAACAATCACGCAGCTTGCAAGCTGACCGTAAGCTGGGATCGATTGGTTGACCTCACAGATTGGCTTATATCCTACGGACTACGTGGTGGCCGATAGGGGCCTCGAAAGTATTTCGCAAGAGCGCTACGTTTGCTGTTGCCCGAGGGGTGGAGAAGGGGTGATTTGCGTAAGGAAAAATGATTGACGAAAATGAGAAAAGGGTTGCCAGACTGCAAACAGGGCAAACTCATCTCAAAGAGGGAAAGAGATATTTGTCATGGACTACAGCAGTTTGCGAGACCCTACTCACTCTTGTTTTGTATCCTATCAGATACATACAGACGCACACATGCAGAGCCTGCAGCACCCGTAGTTGATTGTCTGCATACATTGAAACTCGTATATATCTGCCCGAAATGCCCGAAAGAAGAACTATAGCTTGATTACCAATATCGCACGCACGTCAAATAACAGAGTCACTCTTCGTCTTTAAGCGCTTCGCTTTGAGAGTAGCGGCGTTTTTGTTAGCGCGTCGAATGAATGACACAGCTTGACCAGATCAGCGACAACAGCCACAAGCAAGCACTTACGTTTCTCGACGGGTGAAGGCAAGTCGATGACGATTGGGCGTTTGTTTAGCTATTCTTGGCCGGAGCCATCTTCGAGGGCGACCAAGCATGCGTGTATGTGCACAACTCCAGAGTTGCCGAGGAATGCAGCAACCTCTGTCAAGCATACGAAGAGGCCACGGTTTGACACCTTGACTGCGACCACCTCCCCTCAGGCTGAACCTAGCACATTTAGGCCAAACTGTATCTTGGTGAAAACTGTCTCCTAGCCTACAGCTCGTTGTCCAGAGTTGCAACAACATCCGGCTGTCATTTTACATTTTAACTTCCGCGTGTCGGTCGGCCACGAGCAGTGCCACGCATTGACGTCCACGCCGGATAAGGGCCCGAAATGTTTAGGATACACCTACAGTACACCCCCCCCCGAGAAATGCCGTTCGCCTCAGAGAATAGTCTTCAATTACATAATAGATGGGGCATGTGGTGCACGGCGGAGTCCCGTCAAGCAGCTCGCAGGAGGCAAGGACGAACGGTGAGAGTCAGCCGACCGGTGGTAGCCTGAGCGTTTCAGCCAGGTAAAGTTTATTATGATGAAATACTGGCGCTCCCAGGCCATCGGTCTTGGCCAAGCGGACGGCATGACGCAAAAACAGAGGGGGGGTGACAGAGTGCGCGAGGAACACGCTTGTCTATCCCCGAAAAAAAGCATAGCATGTTTCAAGGACCTTTCTCGTGTGCTACATAACCAAATAAAAGGTGGAGGACCCCGGACCCTAGGCCTCCGGTTTGGTGACTCGGGGTTCTCTTGAAGAGCCATCCTGAACACCTTATCTTCACAGATCACACTCCCCCCCCCGTTCACATTGTGGGCGTACACCAAACTTCAGGAGATAATGAGCAACGTCGAAAATCTCGCAGGATGTTCACAATCTCTCAATTCGGTACGCACAATGGTCTGCTACACTGATCAACGCCCCCCCCAATTGTTTTCGACGCCCACAATGTGTAACCGGGAGGTCCCGAGCACCTGTGTATGAAATGGCAGTTGATAATGCGGTATACCGGTATGTATTGAATCAGTATTGGGCATACCGCACTGCATGAGCTGTCGTAGCACGATCTTCAGATGCGGCGCACTTGCCAAAGACGAGTATGCCGCCTACCACAGACTCGGTATATACTACTGCCTACTGCTGGGAATAATAGAAAGGTAGCGGTCTTTAAATCGACCCCTAGATTGAGGTGACATAGTCCAATTTACTACATTCAGCAATCAAGGCTGATGTAGATGATAAAGTCCAACTTACTACACTCAACAATTAAGGCGGGTTCCCCAGCAAGTCATTGATAAAGTTGTAAGGTGTGCTCGTGCTTGGTACTTATTGCAAGTGGTATAGCCTACTCCGTTGTATCTTCTCGAAAGTTTCGACTCACCTTGCATGGTCGATCAACTTGTCGATACATTTTCTCTGCATATTTAACGTGTTGATCCATTGCCATGCCACGTAAAATGTCTTCGCTTTTGAGGGGTGTCCAATGTAACAACACGCGTAACACAGCAACTGAACTCTAGAGGGTCACTACTGCTCTGACAGGCCTTGGACGGACATCTAATCCCCACCGGTATTGCACGCAGACTTTAGAACCCGCGCGAGTCTGCCTATACATGTGTTACATCTGGAAGAAAGACACCCTGGTTGTGATGTGTATACCCGTAATACTACGAAACCCTTGCTGGCCGTAGGTGTACCAGGTATCTCCTAAAACAACACCATTCGAACAGTAGCGTTAACTATGAATATTGCACTGTTCTTTTGGAACGTACTTCACGCTGGCATAGTGTTGCATTGCATGGACAGCTGTAGGCAGGTTTGCGTCCCAGAAAGGCAAGCTAGACGTAGTACGGCAAAAAAAACGCAATTGCGTCTCAAGCGTCTGAATGTTCAATGATAAATCTGTTGACGTGATAGAACCAACCACACTCTGTAGCGAGGAAGTTTCTGCTCGCCCCCGTACGAAGAAGACTAGTAGTGGTACGACAAAAAATCATACCGAAGAGCTGGCGCCACCCCAGATGCTCCAGATGTCCTCCTAGCCACCCGGAGGATCATGGTGCAGCGACTCTGGAAATTATGTTTGCCCAATCCCAAACATCGATGACCGTGCCAGCTCTGTGTATATCGTTTTTGCTCCTGTCGTTCTTCCTATGGCAGCCCCAGACGACGGAACCTTGCGACCCTGCCGGAAACCTACAGCGGACGCCTCCACCCGGGCCTCAGTCGTCTACCCAAAGATCCGGACGAGTCTTATCTGTGCGGTGCCATCGTCTATCGCGGCTCAAACCTATTGGCAGGATCTCTGCATGCAGCTTGAGGTGCACGGCGACTGAATTTCGTCTGACAGCTACAGAAGACAAGCATTATCAGTCGGGGTCAGCCGACTAGTTGCTGTGTGCATGTCGGTCTCGTTCAAGTGGGCAGGATGGGCAGGAGGAGAGGAGAAAGCGACAAAAGCTTGGGAGAAACACGGCTGTCTCACCTCGGGTAAAACCAAAACATAGCAAGAAGACCGTGCTTGCGCGATACAACAAAAAATAACCCCGGCGGCCCTGGACCCCAGACCCTCGGTTTTGATCTTGCGGGGTTCTCCCGAACTTCTGTTACTGGACCCCTCAGCAGCGAAACAACGTTCCTCATTTTGACTCAGATGCCGGGCCGGGACACACTCGCACCGCTTGTACTGCCGTAGCACCGTGTTGTACCACTACTGTTAGAGTGGTCTAATCCGTACAGACGACTATGCTCTCGACCAGTCTTGACCACCGACTCTTATTTTTTCTCCTTTTATTTAGTTTTAATATCATTTTATTCATCACTCTCACTTTCTTTCGAGCATAGGAGGTTATACCCTGAGCGATCTGCTTCTGGACAACCCGGTCACTCAGGTGTCGTCCGTTCCCCCCCCCCCTGGTTGGTGCCTTCATTTATTCTGTCGCGCATAGGGGTTATTCAGCATTCCCACTGCTCTCCGAATTCCATCGAATGTTGCTCACTCACTGCGTTTTCCATTTTTTGTTTTTGTGTAAGAAAACGTCCTTACGAGTGTGCACTCGATGAGACTTGAACCCACGGAATTGATCTTAGTTGTAGGCTACCAGCTACTGCTGGGTATCAAAGCAACAAGGTACTGGAGTGAGTATGGATCGGTGTGTGGTTTTTACCCCATACGCGTGAAAATGTTTCGGTGAACGAGGTGTGGAACCAGATTCGGTACCATGGTCACTCCATAACAACACCGAACGAACCCCTTTAGGACGGCAGTCCGGGTTTGGGGACGAACGGCTTGAACTTTGAGTCGTTTGCCCCCGAACCGGGACTGCGTCTCTATCACAGACTTCTTGTATCCCGATCTAAGAACACCTTCGTCACATGGGCTGTAAATGATAGAGGGTCGTATTGTATTTGCTTGCGCTTAGTTATATAGCAAGATGCAGGTCTCTGCTTCGGAGCGGATCTCACGGAGAAGTACACGAGTCAGGTGACGCAATGTAAAAACCCGATGAGTTTGTGTGCAGCTGAAAATAACGAAAGACTCACCAGCAATTGACGTTTTGATACCTGCACAACGTACAGCCCATAAAACGAAAGGCGCAACGACCAGCGAAATGGGGCCGGTAAATATTTCTACCTGCATCTCAGCGCGGTAGGAAAATGTACCCCCCAAGAAATGTACCACATGTTCCGGTACGATGTACGAATTCACACCTGGTATGAATTTTTACCTCAGACGAGGAACATTACACGCTTTCTTGTACATTGAAGTTTGAAATTAAGGTAAATGGAGTCGAATTCGCACAGGGGTGGGATCACGTTCAACCTCCCATTTTTCCGGAACGGGAAGGTTGGCGATATTGAACAAGGCGCTTTCGGAAACGTCTGGTTGAGAGCCTTCCGACACTGGAATGTTTGACTTCAGCAGCTGTACTGCTGTTACGGTGGTAGCCCAAGGATCCGAGGGGTTTCCAGAAGTGGACATGGCATGTAGTAAAAGGGGATAATGAGAGTTGAACCCTGAGACAGGGGATGTGGGCAGACGGTCACAACCTTGCTCCACCCCTTCAGCTTCTTATACCTCGTCTCGTGGCCGGCAGTGTGTGCCTATACTACTGTGCTATAACGACTGAGACAACTGGGAGATGGATCAGGCGTATGTTCCGCAAGCTGGGAATCATGGGAATGCAGGTGGCAGTCTTTGCAGCGAACTGAAAGAGCTTGAGCGTGTGAAGGAGTGCCAGACGGCGTAAACGTAGTACTACATGATGGTTTTAGAGTGGGAATATATCTGAGCATGCTTTCGAGGAACATGAGCTTTATCGGCCGGAGAGCCCGACGATACTACGCCATCATACATGACACGCGCACCGCTCGACTCTGTAACATGGTGTCCAATCCGAGAATCGAACTCGGGTTTCCACGTAAAGGGACCCCAGCCGAGCGAGCGACAGCTGGTCCTGATCCAGCCGGTGGTGAAGTACGACACGGACAGCGGAGCGGTGGTAGGGATGGCGAGGGGAGTACAATGGTGGGAGCCGGGCACCCCGTTGTACTGTAAGGTAGTCAGCACGAGGAGGGCGCCCGTGGTAGTGCTAAGCGGGCTCCCGATTAGGAAGGTCACCGCGCTTAACGTAAGGGATGAAAATCGGTTCCACGAACTGTTCGTACACCCCACCCCCACCCCGACCACCCCCCCCCACCCCGACCCACACCCGAAGCTGTCCGAAGTCCCCTCGTCTCTCCCAGACCCGAACGACGACGAGACCCCGGCGCGCGGGGTAGTGCTCGCCGATGCAAACATCGGCCAGCTTAGCGTGGGCCAGAAGAACCAGCTGATGAGGGCGCTGAAGCCCCAGAACGTGGCGGGGTTGTTCCCGGAGGATACGAAGAGAGTCCGAGCTTGTACGGTGAGAGTGTTGCGAATCCCCCTGATTGACGAAGACTGTGCACCGATCGCAGCAAAGCAACAGCGCTTCTCGCCAGAGCAGGCTGATGACATTCAGAGAGAGGTTAAAAAGCTGGTGGAGGCGGGGATTATTCGCAAATCCACATCCGCGTGGGCCGCTCGATGCGTGACGGTTCGCAAGAAGGTCGGCACCCTGCGGTTGTGTCAGGAATATCGCTCGCTTAATAGCTGCATGAATACTGATGGTGGCGGCTTTGGCGATATTCAGGGCATTTTCCAGCGGCTGACCGGTGGTGGGTGGTTCACTTCTATTGACTTGGCATCGGGTTTCTTTCAGTTCCCGATCGCGGAGCCAAAACAGCGTTCCGGGACGCGTTCGGGCAGCTGTGGGAGTATGAGCTGTGCGGGTTCGGCTAGAGGATACTACCGCCGGCCTTGGCCAGCATGGTCGCAGACATGTTGGGAGACTTGAAGGGTAACGGAGTAGATAATTATCTCGACGATATTCTGATCTACACCGCGGATTTCGATGGACACCTCGCTCTCATAGAAGGGGTACTCGCCCGCTTGCAAGGGGCGAGACTTTTGGTGAACTTCGCGAAGTCTAAGTGGCGTTGGGCGAGTTTGGAAATTGTGGGCATGATAGTGGACCGACAGGGCGTGAGACCGGCGGGGTCCAAGCTTTCAGCGGTGGCGGAGCTTTCCCCGCCCACGACGGTGGAAGAGTTGCGCGCGTTCCTTGGCATGATGGGGTACTTGAGGCAGTTTATCGAAGGATACAGCGTATTTGCGGCGCCACTAACCGACATACTGCGCAACAAGGCCTTTGCCTCTAAACGTTCCCGACGCTCCCTGATCCCGTGGTTGGAACTGCACCAACACGCTTTTCTAGCCCTCAAGTCTGCCTTAACGTCGTTCCCCATCTTAGCCTTCCCAACATGGGGCAGGCCGTTCGTGCTACACACGGATGCTAGCGCGGCGGGGGTCGGGGCCGCCCTAACGCAAGAGAACGAGGGGGCGGAGCGACCCCTCGCTTTCGCAAGTCACACGTGGTCTGCAACGGAATCACGGAGGGGGGCCACGGAACGGGAGTTCATGGCGGTACTGTGGGCAGTGGCACACGTTCGTCCGTATTTGGCCGGTAGACCTTTCACGCTCGTGACTGACTGCTCCGCGCTCACCTGGGCTGTTCCATAGCCGCAACCTCAAACCCAAGCTGTACCGGTGGTCGCTGCGCCTGGACGAATATGATTGAACCATACGATGAAGGGCGGGCTCATCCCACCAGCTCCTGGACGCATTATCTCGTCTGTTAAGACCAGGCCGTGCCGCGGATCCCATCGACGATTCATTCCCCGATGACGCGACCTCCGGCGAGACCGACGCTTACGTCGGGCTGCAAGGGCCGGTGTTGAATGGTTTCCCGTTGAGAGAGCTCGAGCCGTCGAAGGAAGGTGTGGTAAACCCGGGGGGGATGCACGAGAAGAGAGTCGCGATCACGCGGCACGCCACCGAATCATGCTCGCAGGAACCACCCACGCCGAGACCCCGCCCGCCCCCCACGCCGTCGCTGCTTGGAGTCGTTGTTGACAGCATATTCAGACTCGCCGCGGTGCCGTCTTCCTACAGGGATCGGGGGAAGAGGGCCTGACTTAGAGACAACTGGGCACACTCGCGTTTCACGACAGGCTTGCCGCGGTAGGGGCGGGCACGCCGGCGGTGGCGCTTCGTCGATCGTCGCGGGCGTCCGCGCCGTCCGTGCGGCTTCGTCCACTCCCTGACCACGTGGCTCGAGAGGTGCGGGCACCTCGGGCGGCCCCGGCCCTTCCTTCCCCCACGACGTCGGTGAGTTCGCCGTCGACGAGGGTGGTCGGGCAGCATCCAAGTGGAGGCGGCGGTAGAGAGAAGCAGACCTCATCAGCGACGGCGCCAACGGGTCGTGGGATGGCCACGGCGATACCCGGGGGTAGCTCGGATGGGTCCCCCACGAGGAGGGAAGCGTTGCTGCATAGTGAGAAGTTGCCGAAACCAGCGGTGGTGGAGCGGGTCATCGACGCATTGCGAGACGTGCCGGGCTTGATGAGGCGACAGAAGGACGACCTTCTCGACGGTAAGGTTAGGGAAGCGCTTGGGGGCGAGGTCGAGACGAGGCGGGGAGAGCGGATGGGCAAGGAGCGAGGAGTCTCCTCGATGATCAGGGCCTAGTATGGTACGAGGTAGAGCAGAGCGGAATCCTAACAAGGCGCACGTCGGTCCTAGCCGTCCCAGCCGTTTTGATAGCCGACGTGCTCGCGTTAGTACACTGCCAGCACGGACATCCAGGGGTCGGCAGGACGCTTACACTGCTGCGCGACCGCTTCCATTGGCCAGGGATGTGTAGAGACGCAAGGGAGTATGGCTTGTCGTGCGGGTGCGGGCGTAGGAAGCGAACGCGAAGCCAGCGTATAGCTATGCTACCTGCCAGGTACCTCGAGCCATGGGATGTTCTGGAGGTGGACTTGCTGAGGATCCCCAACACGTCCGAGACAGGTAACGAGTACTTGTCGCTGGTGGTGAACAAGGCATCTCGCTTCTTGTTTGCATACCCGCTCCACAAGAAGGAGGCCCAAGATGTCGCGCGACTTCTCCTGGACCTGTGTCTAACGTTCGGATACCCTCGTTCATCCGTGCCGACGGAGGAGGCGAGTTCACAGCCACTGTAATGGAGCATCTCTGCCGTTGGCTAAAAGTACAGATCGATTTCGGCCCTGCCGATCACCCACGGGGACAGGGTAGTGTAGAACGAGCATGGGCGTGGATAGTCAATGTGCTGTCCCAGCTGCGCAAGGCAGGATCCACCCGCTGGGAGGAGTATGTAGCTCTGGCACGCTGGATCGAACGCACCATGCCAGACCCGTCCCTGCCTTCGACAATGACTCCCTTCCAGCTCTTGTTCAGCCGCAGCCTGCGTATGTCCCTCGATATGTTAGTGCCTCAGATGGATGACACGGAGACCACGGGAGGCTTCGAAAACTTTATTGAAGAGCGCCGACACAACCTACGGGAGGTCCGGGAGGCACTCGAGAGGATACACGAGGGCAGGGAGAAGGCGCGACAACGTCGCAACGCATCGATTCAGCGACAATCGGCGGGGACTCCGGTCGTGACGGGCGACCTCGTCCTGGCGGAGCAGAGCGACAGCTCGCTCCACCGGCAGGGTAGAGGGCCTAAACTGGCCCATGGGAAGTGTATAGACCCGTGGAAGGTGGTGGAGGTGGTGATCGAGGGCCTGAGCGCCGTCATCGAGATGGAAGGCAGGAATACGCGCCCCAGGACGGTCTCCGCTGCATCGCTCAAGCCATTATATACGAGGCCGTCCGATCTTCGGCACCCCATGGACGATGAGTTCGCGCAAATGGCGTGGGGCGCGGACCTGGGGCTCGAAGGGCACTCGACTACAGCAGCATCGATGTACACGCTGCTGTACAGGAGGCGGGTGGTCAGCGCGACCGGGGTCGCGAGATGGGAGTACCGCGGCCGGTACCTCGACGGGGTGGCGTCGGAATGGGTCTCGGAGGCAGAGTCATTAGACAGCTTCACTCTGCTGCAGTAAGACACGTTTAACGCGTTGTGGAATTTGTACGATCCGAGCAGCGAACGGAGCCGCCCCGCGCTGAGTAGAAATGAAGCTCTGAGAAGATCCCCGATCGATACAAAGTTCATCAAGCAGGTCGAGGGCAGAAAGGGGCTCGCGGGGCGGCCCGGGCAGGTCTACGACTTTTATTCGCCGTACTGGCGCGTCCGCTTCGCCGACAATGATTTGGGAAGAGCTGACGGCATTAGAATTGAGAAGGTTCGGAGTGTGAGGGCGAGGGCGAGACCGCGGGCGCGCCGTCTCGCGCAAGATCTCTCCTTCTATCGCTCCCCTCCTCTCTCTTTCTCTCCCTCTCGCTCTCTCTCTCTATCCCTCTCTCTCTCCCTCTCTCCCCCTCTCTCCCTTCCCCGCGCCATCACTCGGGCACGTCACCGGGTGTTTGGTCGCGCGTGTCCGTGCCGGTGCCCGCTCCCGCGTCTGCTTTCGCACGTGCGCCCGCACCTGTGTCTTTCACGCTCTCCGCCTTTCGCGTTTCGACCAGGGTCCACCTTTGGGTACAGTCGCGTGCGATACCGGCGCACCTGGCTGGGCGATGGCGGCTTCGGGGCTTTGGGGAGGATCGATGGACGAAGAGCGGCTTAGGGTGTTGCTGGTTGGCGACAGCTATTGATGCGGAGTGGCGATTCTGGAAGCGCTGGTTTAAGCCGGGGAGGATGAGCGGGATGCCGCCGGGGGGCATGGTTCTAGGCCAGTGGCACTTGAGAACCCGCCTAGCACTACGAATTTGCAGGAGTCCATGGTTTTGGTAGGCGCCAGATGATTACTATGTTGATGTCATGCAGAAAAGACCCTGTCATCTCGCATTAGCGCCGCGATCTGTGTATCTATGGCGGGAGTAGGGGGCAAAAGGAGACTACTGTCCGAAGGAACGGAGTTCCTTGCGATCTCTGACATTCTGTTTTTGCCTAGTTTTCATCTTGGAGGCACGATGATTGTGATATTTTCTGTCGATTGACGCAATAGTTTTAGGTGGTACCAATATTGTACATCGGGGGATCTGTCGTGAGTTTAGGGGGATTCAGGAACGTAGTTGGAGTGGACGGCCTTTCCGATCGAAACGAAAAAAAATGTGTGCAGGGGTTTTTATCCTCAGTTTGATCGGGATCCACCGTATAGGATATCGCGTGGCTTGCCGTATCGGCTAAACTAGCTGGGGAGGATGATACGGTGGTAGCCCAAGGATCCGAGGGGGTTCCAGAAGTGGACATGGCATGTAGGAAAAGGGGATAATGAGAGTTGAACCTTGAGACGGGGGATGTGAGCAGACGGTCACAACCTTTCTCCACCCCTTCAGCTTCTTATACCTCGTCTCGTGGCGGGCAGTGTGTGCCTATACTACTGCACTATAACGACTGAGACTGTGAGATAGATCATGCGTATGTTCTGCAAGCTGGGGGGAACCGCGGGAATGCAGGTGGCAGTCTTTGCAGCGAACTGAAAGAGCTTGAGCGTGTGAAGGAGCGCCAGACGGCTTAAACGAAGTAATACATGATGGTTTTAGAGTGGGAATATATCTGAGCATCCTTTCGAGGAATATGAGCTATATCGGCCGGAGCGCCCGACGATACTACGCCAATATACATGACACGCGCACCGCTCGACTCTGTAACACTACCGTCGTCGACAAAACGAGCGCTGGAAAACGATCGAACCCCTGTGGCGGGTTCATCGACCTTTACGGGTATGTTACCGGAAGACCCTTATTTTTGTTATCATCACCCTCATTTTACAGCTTCTGGACAAGCCGTGGCCACAAGGTAGTAGTCGTCTCTTCTCCGCCACCCGGGACTGCTGTCGTTGCCGACATTTTATCGCGCATAGGGTTCAATGTTCCCACAGCTCGTCGATTTTCGATGAACGCTGCAAACTCACGCTCTCGATCTTTCCGGAAAACATTTTCAGGCATTAAACAGCCCCTGCGACTATGCAGTCTGTGAGAAACGAACCTACATAATTGAGTAGAGTAGGCACGAGGACCACCTACCAAGCCACCGGAGACACCGTCCTCCGTTGTACCAGGTATGGGCTAACGAAGTGTGGAACAAGATTCGATCCCCCGGTGGAAGAGCACCCCATGACCACAACAAGCAAGCGCTCTTTACCTACAGACTTCTCCAATCTCAATCAGAAGACCTTCACGCGGGGCAACACAAAGTAAAACGTGACTGTACAGTACCATTCACGTATTAAAAAACGAATATTCGTGGGTTTACCCCTTTAGGTATGAAAACGTATCGTAATGCGGTATGAAAGCGTACGTGTATACCCCCGAAGGACAAAATGTACCAGGTCTGTCAGGAGACTACTGCTGTACTACTCTGTGTACTACTAATGAACAGCAATGCCCACTCCACCGCTCATACATACCAGGCGCTGGGTGGATATGATAGTTACGGAGGAATCGGACCGCGGTCCTCTGCCCTCGAGACCGCTCCGCCATCATGGCGTTCCTGCAGCCCGTTCCTAAAGGGTGGGCGTCCAACGCGGCGGTGAGGTAGCCCAAAGAGCCCAAGGCCGTGCGCTAACCCGCCTGGACAATAACGCACTACACGTACGTACCAGTATAATAGCGAATTATATTTCACGTCACCCAGAATTAAAGCAGCACAAAGTATAGGTGCACTGTAGTATAGGCCGGCCAATAGGAAAGTGCCCAACAAGAACATAAAATGCTCAGCGTTTTTAGAACGCTAAAGAAATTGGAAGAAGAAAAACATCTCGGTGGTGGACACTATACACGAAATCCTATATAATAGCCTATGCTCAAGGTTGTTTGGAGATGGCGCCCTTTTAAGAATCTCAGGCTTGCCAAGATTAGGTGTTTCTTGTTGGCTGGCCCATGCTGTAGTACTGTAGAGTACATACCAGGTACCAGTAAACCACAGTGGGCACTCCTTTTAGGACCGCAGTCCCGTTTCGGGGGCAAAATACTTAGAATTTGAGTGGTTTGCCCCCAAAATGGGACTGCGGTTCTAAAGGGGTTAAGAAACATGATACGAAAAAAGATTGGCTCAGACGAACAACAAGAAACTTGGGCTACGAATAGAGAAACACAACTCAACAGTTGGTGGGGTTCCTCAGTGTCTTTTACAACAACATAATTATATTCGTACTGCGAATTAATGCATGAAGAAAATAACACATACCAGGGTACATACATACATCGAGCCTGTGGACGCCAAATCGACGTTCCTCAACGACGGGAGCCTACCGAATCTAGTTCGATCAAGTTGAAGAAAAACGCCATTTGTTCGACCCATCTCTGCGTCAGGTACCTCCGGAACGGACTGCGTGGCAGGAACTACTATAGAGTAGTAGTATATATCGTTACATCTACGGCAGTAGAGGAGGAACGCGCCCAAACCGTTCCAGACGCGGCGGCAGCAGCGCCAGCACCAGCCGCACCAGCAGTCAGCCAGCACCAGCAGCCAGCAGCAGCAGCAGCAGCAGCGAGACGCCACCACTGCACAACACACTCTGCACACTTCTTCCAAGCAGTTCGTCCCCACCACAACGAACGCCCGTGAAGTTCTAAATGGCCCCGGAAGACGGTACCTCAAAACCATCACCAGGTTTTACGATAAATGAAACTTCATCAAACAAATAGGGGCCTTCACTCCAGTTCCATGTGTTTCGCGAGTGCTACGAGAAGAGATGCACAGCAGTAGTAGGTAGGATTCGTGACTCCGATGGGAATGTCATACTCACGCAGCGCGTAGAGGTGCTTCCTGTTATCGCCCAGCAGCAGCGCAGCATGCCCAGCAGTCAGCAGTGCGCACACGTCGAAGGGTAGGGGTGGTTGCTCGCTACTACAGACGAGCCACTGCCACCGACAGTTGTGACGCTCAAAACAATCAAAACCCAACAAAACTCAACTGCAACTATAATACGTACATCCTGGTACACGACAGCGCGAGTGCCTAGGCAAACACAACAAAAACCATGTTATGACCTCGCGAGGTACGCCGGCGTGCTCCACGCGTAACCCAGGGCAGCAGCAGCGTGAATATGCCTCGTAAGGTTTCTCGTGATGAGGTAATTGTAGTAATGCTCGCCGAACAGGTATGCTTGTTTTGTGTAAGCCCTGGAAGGTGATTGTGCAGCAGCTGTGGATGAGGTCTATAAAATGCGGCGAAAACTACACACGTAGGATAACCTACAGTAATCTATCTGTGTTTCTGTGAGCTTGGTATATAAAGTTAATCCTGGCACCGCGGCCGCGGCGCTCCACGACGTCCGACAATCATTAATAGATGCGAATGGGGTCGAGCGTTTGTCCTCGAAGACCTCGCAGGTACTAATCAGTGGGAGGCGTGCTGCTGTGGTACCATCTTTAGATGGGATGTGGGTAGTTCCCGTCCGACCCCAAAAATAAAACAATTTGTACTCGTGTTTCTTGTTTTTTATTTAATCGAACACCAACACAAATTAATTGTGATTTGGGCATTTCTCGGCGTCGCACCTGCAGACCCTCGCCAACTGTTGCCGCTGATTGGGGTCGAAAAATCCGAGCCACGCGGAGGC
The DNA here is from genome assembly GCA_031213475.1 of Nereocystis luetkeana. Lineage (NCBI taxonomy): Eukaryota > Phaeophyceae > Laminariales > Laminariaceae > Nereocystis > Nereocystis luetkeana. The sequence continues at coordinate 3,145,256 of JARUPZ010000015.1, forward strand.
CGTAGCACTATAGCTGCGGACCGGACCGAGGCAACTCCCGACGACACCTAGAGGCTTTGAAGTAGTGCGATGCCTTCGTGGCGTGAGCGCGCGTCGCCCCCTCCTGTTCGAACCAGGTTTGAGCTATCACAATAAAGTCAGAATATTCGAAACGGGTTGTGGGCCGGCAGGAGGGCGATCGATTGCCAGGATGTAGCGTGTATTTTACAGTAAACATAGAAAAATCGAAACGGTTGTGGCGTGTCAGGAGTGCGATCGGTTACCAGCTTATTATGCCTTGTGATTTTTTGGTAGTCAGGGGCAATGCACCCCTCGAAATATGTTTCACAGTCGATTACCCCCAAACCATGGGGCACACATTCATTGGAGCTGCACCCTGTCTGACTAAGAACCGGGTAGCCGGTGGCATGTACCCGGAACCGTCGAAACCGGAATCGTCCCGGTCCCATTCACGGAACGGCGGGAGTTTTTTCGCCGGGTACCGGGGTACCCGTCAATTATTCTACATAACATGGAGCCCCCAAGACTGGGGTATACGTTGATTTATACCAGGTACATACATACACTACAGCGGCGGTGCCCGTATACTCTTCTTGCATCTCGACCCTGCAGACTACAGACCGAGATTAGATAACACCCCTATAAATACCTAGCTTCGGACATCACGCTACAGACACACGATACCCCCACCTGGTATTCTTCCAGCCTGAGCGACAGCTCATTCGAAGGCTGCTGTACAGCCCCACAGGACTGTCAACTTTTTTTCTTGGAGTTGTACACAATTGGTTTGCTTTCTAAAAAAAAACGTCCGTTCCCATTTTTTGTTTCGTTCTCATTTTTCCGTTTTGTCTGTGTAAATGAGCAGCCCTACTTATCCATGAATCAGGAGGTATAGACCAAGGACAAGAAACCCGACCTTGAGATGTTGGTTGCTGTTCACCATGGTTTCCACACCGGGTTGATATATTGGATGTTTGATGAGATGATTGGAGGGATATCGGCCTGGGTTCTGATGTTCCATGTTCCATGCTATTATTCCAAATCCTCACTCCCCACCTCTCTACTCGGTCCCACAGAGAATACCCTTACCTGCTTGCCGTCTGACTTTTTTCTTCGGCATGATTCGTCCTGTGCGGCGGAATGAAATCATGCTTTCCCACATTTCGATGTACGAAGTCGCCGCCCAAATGCTACAAAAAGGAAAGAGTGTATGGTAACCCGGGTACACGGGTATCCGTGTCCGCCTTACCACGCCGCTGCTCAAACCCCAAAAAGGGAGCCAATAATTTATGGTAACCCGGGTACCCGGATACCCGTGCCCGCCATACCCGCCGCCGCTAAAACGCTAAATGGGCAGCAAGTTGTATATGGTAGCCCGGATACCCGGACACCCGGGTACCCGTGTCTGCCGGGACCAGGGTACCCGGTTCATTTTTCGCCTCAACCGCTTCCCTCCCGGTCGGGTACCCGGTTCTAAATTTTTAGGCTGGGATGCAACTATATCGCACTCTCAACGTTGCCGTGGAAATGGCCCTTTTAATTTCGTTAGGAAGGGGGAGTGTGCTATCTTACGTTTGACACGGACAAATATTAATATCCGTACTAAAGAGGGAACCACAATAAACCTGGGTTAGTGCGGTCCGCACTATCTCGGGTCCCTCTGTTCGACGGTACGACACTAGCACGCGATATGTGGAGAATGTTGTAGAGATTCCAAGATATTCTGGCGTTCCTTTACCGTTGTTCGCACCTTATAGCCGCTGCGATATCGGGCTTGTCGACCCTGCGGCATATGGTGTCGCGTGTGTTTGCACGGAATGTCTCGCGCGGTGGGGCTCCGCACAGCTAATACTCGTCAAGGGCTTAGTATACGTTTTGTCGTTGTGCAAGATATTCTTTCCTGTGCTGAGCTACTGAACAAAGTAACATGGTCACGTGATGGCCCCGCTGTAGTGCGGTGAAGACAACTTGACAGCCCACGGGCCCGCCCATGGGTCAACCCATGGCCGACCATGCGGTAAGCATATGGTCGGTCATGATCGACCATGGCATAACCTAAGGTGCGACCCATGGTAAAATGTCGGTTCATGGTGTATGGACAATGGCACCAGCCTTGGGCTCGTGGACGGTGCGATCGACTATATTCCACCACAACACTGTTTTTTTTTGTTTTTGCTCATCATCCCATTCATTATCTTCGCACATCTTCTTCTCTCTCTCCTTCCAACTCGTAACTCAGATCCGGGGTCACATAGCAGGCTCTTCTACCCCCTTCCCGCTACGGTACGTGCCTTCATTTTTATGGCGAGGTGATTATTTCGGCCTTTTCTTCCCTCGTCGACTCGCATCGAATTCAATTTGTGCCTACCCACGCTGCAAGGCACTCTCAACAATTGAATCCTTTTTATTTTTATTTTTGCAAATAAAGTCAAATAAATGTCCGACCTGCACCCAGCCACATCCATGGTGTAGCGCAATGTGCACTGTGGATGACATCATATATATGGTTTATCTCGTGGGTCTCGACCAAGGCAGCGTGGATATTTTGTTCATGGGTCAACACACGAAAAAACGCATTTATTTCCATTGCATATCGGTATGCCATGTAATGTGTACACATGGCCCGTACTGTTTAGCTCGTTCCTATAATCGTCACACATGAAAATATCCATGCATGGTCAGCTCCGTGGTATATATATATGCACCTGTACCCCCGAAGGACAAATTTGTACCAGATATATCAATAATCTAATAATGCTGTAATTCAGTTTTGTACTACTATTTATTGTACTGTAGGTTGAATTGTTCGTATAGCAATAACCCCTCCATCGTGCACACCTACAGTAGCGGTACATACCAACCAGGCGGTTTGGGTGTATATGAAAATTAAGTACTAACTGTAGTACCAACTACGAACGGCTAATAATCCACACGCGGTCCTCTCGCCCAAATCTCGAGACCGTGCCCGCCTACATGGCCTTGCTGTAGCTCGTTTTAACGTAGCGGCACGATAGCCCAAAGCCCTTAGGGCGGTGCGCTAACCGGCCCGGCCACTAATCCACAACCCTACGTTCCAATTGAAGCACTGCTATATCACGCGACCCAAGCAGCACAAAGGTCTATACCGTACAGTAGTGTAGAACAAGTCCTGTAGTTTTGGCTGGTAAATAAAGTCAAACGTAATTCATTTCGTGCTCGATATTCCATCGTCAGCAACCTCCACAGGAAAATTCTCATTACATCTGCGTAACGTGGGAACACATACTCGCATACAAACCGTAGTGAGCAGCGCAGCAGCAAGAAGCTGCTATTATTGCCCAAGGCCTTTTACACGCAATTTCCAAGCAGTTCGCCCCAACACAACGTGGGTGATGTTGCAAAAGACACTGAAGGACGGAACTTTAAACTATTGTAAGAATAATATATATTTGCACACCTCGGGTAACGCAACACCTACCTAGCGTTTGATGTCACTGTTACAGCAGGCGTCAGCGGAAAAATTTCAAACCCCTACGTCACGATGCTCTTCTTATGGTATTCGTAGGTGCTGTGATGATACCTGCTGGGTACTTCGCGATACACAATCGTTTTTTAATTGCCTAACGAAACGTTAGAGTGTCCTCATGTTGGGTCAATATTTGGCAGGAGTATAGTGTTGCTGTGCAGACCACTGCGGATAACGTAATGCTAACAAGGCGTTAACTAGATTCCTACACGCCATTGCAACAAACGCTAGGGGGGAAACGTACTGTACTTGCCCAATGTGTTGCTAACCTTATGTAACTGCGTGAGCTCGTTGGCAAGTGTGGGTATAACGTGCAACATTATTTCGGGCGACGGGGCCGTCAAAAGAAAGCCACTCACGCTACGTTATGACGTCATCAATCAGCGGAATTCCTAGTTGCTTCTGCTGCAAAATTTAGGCAGATAAAGTACGTGTTCCACGAAATGCTAACAACTTGCTACCGTGCTGACTCTTGCGCACACTTAGGTGTGACATACTGCGTTAAGAAGTACTTGGTAATGTCGAATATTTTGTCATAACGTCGTATCGACTTCTTCGTAGTAAGGCACACTGCATACGCTATTATTAGTGCAACGAAACACGCGATGGACACGCATCACACAAACACACCATCCCTCGAACGCTAGGCGTATCAACCTACGAGGCAATAAAATAAACAACGACGCGTACTCATACATTGAATCGATACCGGGTCATATGTGAGGCAAGAGGGGTACGTTTCCGCCCGCCCCCGTACAAAGAAGATACGTGGACCTAGTACGAAACAAATCGTCCCATGATGCTGATGCGACCCCTGGCGATGGAAAGGATCTCCTGGCTATCGAACCAATGCTGGTGCAGCGACTCCCGAAATGATCGCCGTCCATTAGCGAACAACGATGATCTTCGTCGACTCCAGACATGATGTGCTGGCGCGATCCCAAACGTTGACCATGTCTAGCGGCCTTAGCAACCCCGAAGTGATATTTTAGCAGCCCGAAACAGAGAAATGTACCACTCTTGTTTTCCGGCCGTGACTTTGGTACCGCGCTTCGAGTTTACAGTTGTACCGCCCGTGCCGGCCGGCTATGTACTAGCAGCACCAAGTGTTTACTACAGCAGTGATGTCCCTGGCACCACGAGCATTGAAATCTGCAAGCCGCGACTGGCGTGACCAGAGCTGCTGTGCGCATCCACCTGCCCAATAATCCAATAATAACAGGGGTAATATTCGTACCAGTTACGATTTATACCCCGGACAGTACGCACAACCTTGTGATTTTTTTCTATCGTTGACGGTGTGCTCTCAGTGCTCCTCAGCGTTTGTTACACATTTTATTTGCGCTGTGCGTGCTAGAGCGAGAGGAGGTTCGCCTTACGGGATGAAACTGCCTCATCATGATCTTAGAGCCCGACTGTGTCGGCGGTGGTTTTAGGCGTGCATGCATGGGGCCCTGGCTGCCGGCTGGCCAGTGGTGCTGCGCTTGTTCTGTAGAGAAACATTAAAGTATGTCAGCTGTGACTTGGACCAGTTGAATGGTGGATGCTTGATATATATATGACAGTCTCATGGCCAACGACTTTCGTTGACGGCCTACATTTGCCCCGTCATGCTATCTTATATATTTTGCTCGTCAAATCCTATTCTAAAACATATTAGTTTTTTAATAGTTTTTTGTATTTGGATATCCTTCACAGCTGGTGAATGTGCCGTCAACCGACAACTATGCTCGCTGCTGACGGTAAAATTACAGGGTAGTCTGTTTTCGATACGCCCAGATTGGGGGTATTTTCCGCTGGCAGAAACAGGAGAGGTCGCAGCCTCCACGGCTTTTGACAGAAAATGGCGGCAAGTGTGTGGGAACAATGAATGGGGTGGGGTGGCCGGTGTTGTGCCCCGATTTTGCGCGTGCGTTGAAGGTTGGGCAATGGAGGAACAGGTAGGTGTCGAATTTCCGATTCGGGTTATCTGACGTCTGCACGCTCGAGATTTCCACAAAAATGTTGAGATTCGTAGGCGAGCGCATGGTCGCGAAACGAGAGTCGCCAGCCTCTTCGACTACTGTGCACGCCAGGCGACCAGGCTCGGTGAGGCAGAGGAGACGATGTCTTTGATTTCGACCGAGACAGATGTGTCTACGCCACGGAACGAGCTGGGGGTACAAACGGTGTCTACTAAACAATTTTCGGTACACGGAGCGGGTAGTATTACAAGAAGCGTGGGGTTTAGGCTATGTTGCAGGCGTTTTTACATTTTTTCTTATGCAACCACCAAGCAAAATCTACGTTATGAACGACGTGTGCGGCTTACGACGACGTACGGCGACGACGTCGTGTTTCTTTGACATCCTCACGCGAGCTTTCCTCACGGAGTATGTCAGCCTGCAAAATGGTTCGTTGCCACTGTCGAGGGCGAGGTTATGCCTTTCCTCGTAGTGCCCCACCGTGCCGCCCTGCCCCAACTGCTGAGCCGGAACACCCCCGGGCCTGCATGCTGTACTACTGCATGCCAACGAAAAACCCTGAACACGCCTCATCATTTGAAGCCCGTGATTGTAGTTACGGTATCATTCTAGCTACGAGACATGTCTATACCAAAGTTTTTTTCATAATCGAAACACGACTTTTTTGCTACTTCTTGCGTGCTGCCTTCGAGTTTGTGGTTTCCCGACATTGTTGTATCTAGCTATTTCTCTGTCCAGACAACACCCATACCATGACGTCCTCCAACAAGCATCCAAGATACTTGTGCCTCGGGCTCGTTAATGGCAAGGTTAGCGCTCAGCACGCCTTCAACATTCGAAACCCGGCCTTTCGTTACTAGTTACTCCCGGCCACTCTCTTTCACCATTCTTGGCCTACATGCACAGCATCGTGATCTCTTTCAACAGCATCCGATATCCCTGTGCCACGGCCCCTCGTCTTCACCAAGGTTGGGTTGAACTCGACATAAGCATACTTTTTCATTGAAGCTCGTTTTTTTTGCTCCTATCGGTACTTGCTGCCTGCGCCCTCATTTTCTTCGCTACGGCGTCCTACAGTTACTAGTACCTCAAGCAACACCATGCTGAGCGGGAATATAATACCGTTTAGGCATTGACATGAAGACCACCCAGTCCTTGTATTGACGACTAAAGTGATGTGCATACATACCGAAACCGCAACCTCCATATACATAAATACACACCAAATATCCATATGTGTCACGACCTCGTCAACAGGAGGGTTTGCGGGCGTTACTACAGCCATAACACGCCGTTTATTCCCGAAACCCAGATTTCTTTATGGATAATACCAGGTGTGTTTTGCCTTCTACACTGTCTGGTCATGACGCCATGCTAGCCATACTACGCATACCCTACCTTTGCGAACCCTAGTGCAGGCGAGCCCGCGCTTTTGGGGTCAAATTATATTGAAACTAGCGTCGGACACATTTTGCGGACTTCTGAGACTAAAATAGCCCTTGACCACCAGATGCAAAGCTCCTTTAAAACAAATTCCAAGCAGTTGTAGAATCGGGAAAACGTGGGTACAGCTCTAGAGGCGAGGACCAAATAGGCACGTAAGGACCATGCTTACAGCACCGTTGCGAGCACAGTTATTCTTGTGGTTCTGTCCTTTCATCCCACCATGTTCATTCTCTTGGGAAGATCGGCCGGTGCTGTAACGTTTCAAAATGACCCATGAGGAAACGGCTTCGAGACACCCGTTATCGCTGCTGTCGCTGATGCTACCACGCGGAAGTAGTGCGGGGTCTTCTCGAACGCGTGAGGGCTTCTTGATGGGGTTCAAACACCGCTCGATGCGTCTGGAAGTAGAATGGATATATATCACAGAAAATAAGCAGGTTGCGCGATGTTGTAAGAGACGGAAAAACAGCGTAGCAGTTCGGTGACGGGTGGACGGGATCGCCCCCTCCCTCCCCCCCCCACCATTTTCTATCGCTAGGCAGGGGAAAAAACAGACATTTTAATCAACCCATTCATTTTATTTCATCAGTGACTACAGTGTGCACCAAAATATGTCGAAACAGCATTTTCACGCCTCGGAGAGATGGTGGAATCTACTTCACGATCTAGATATTTCAGGGCGTACATGTATTACCGATTTGATGGCTGTGTGATCAGTTCACAGCTTATGTTGCCGGTTGGGAGCCGTACAATTGGCATGGCCTAGGACACGTTTCGGTGGTTAGATTTGTACTCTGGGGATCCTACACGGCATCTGACAACGGCAGGTTAGGACCTACTATATGTGATTTATCTGTAGATGATATATCTGTACATCCTCTATCTGTCAGACGTGTGGACAACCAAGAAACTCAGATATCATGCGGCGATTTATGGCATGATCCAAGCCGAAAACCGTGAAAAGCAGTACAAACAGTACACGTCCGTGGGAATGCGGTACTACAAACCCTGGTGGGGGGTACGGGGCGGTCATGGAATGTGGAACAGCATCAGACGGTGCGGTGCTGTACGGCAACCTGTGGGAGAGGGGCTGAAGAATGCGGGATAACACAAGATGGCACGATGTTTACCATTGGACCTCCTGTTCCCGTTTTATGACATACAGGTGCTGGGAAAATCAACCCTACACTACTTCCAAGTGTTTGGTGAGATTTTTTTGGTGCAGTCTACACGAGAATAGACCGGTACATATCCTAAACCGATACCACTCTGTCCCACGATACAATCACCGTTGGGGCTGAGTACTCCTGGTAAAGAGTATACCAGGTATGTATACGTAAAAAACGTTTGTTTGTGTTTTTCCTGCTACTCTCCGGCGGCCAAGGGTTCTTTCTCGCGCTTTCGCCTGCGGGGCAAGCAAGAGGGATGTGGGTACTATACAACGCGTGTCTGGATCCCGGCCGAGCTCCGTGGCGATGCTCAGGACATTAAACGTTGCTGAGATGGCTCTATTCAACAAGGGGTTGCTTTCCGCCTCGCCGAACCCAGTAGGTAACATGGAAAACCGCACAACCGTTTTCTCATAAGTAAATAGCCCGCCACCCTCGAACACTGTTCACGCCCCCAGTGCTGTGCATACATTTTCAACCTCAGCAGAAGAAGTGGCAGTAGCGGCAGCAGCAGACATACAACAGCAACAGCACTACACATCTGTCGGCCGTGTATATGTTGCACCAAGCCCTTTGGCGAATGGTGTACACCGAACACGTTCATGACCACAAACGGCCCTCGGCCCGTCAGCCTGAGAGAATTTGGTACCAGGTATTTATGTCATACCCATTAAATAGTTAGTTGTCCAGCAGCAACAGAAACGTAAAGCAGCAACAGTGCACACCTGCCGGCCGCCGCATCCGTTGCACAACGTCCTTTGACTCGTGGTGTACACCCGACCTCGAGCGCGCTCGTGACCACACAACTGCCTCCCTCAGCACACCTACCTGGGAGAATTTACTACCAGGTGTTAATGTCATATCTAGCTATTAATAGTTGTCTAGTCGCACGCTCTCAGCAGCAGGTAATAGGTAACGGGCAAGAAGAGCCACAGAGCCAGCTCCATGCTGCCTCTTGTCCCACTGTACTTCCCGGGTGTGGCACCGGACACACTGCCCGACTGGCTGGTTGATATTATTTTTGTACTATTATTCAGGGCACGTATGATACGACGAGCCGTGTGCACTTTCAACAACGGATAACTGTTTCCGCTGAATTTTCTCCGGGTTGAAGACCCCAACAACTTTCAAATTGCACGCTGTTTCCCGTTCAGGTTTGGTTTTTGACCAACCTCAGCAGGAGCAGCAGAAAGAGCAGATACAACCCCAGTGGGCGTTTGTCAAGGGCCATGTATGTTTCACCTAGCTCTTTGGCGTATACCACACCCAACGACGAGCACGTACGTGGCCACAAAACTGTTTCCCTCGATCCGTTTACCTCGGGAAAATTGGTTCCAGGTATTTACTGTAGGTATGTAGGTATCATACCTAGCGAGTTACCCAGTCGCAAGCTCTGAGCAGCAGTTGATCGCACCGGGCAAGAGCCACAGACCGAGGCTTATGTTGTCGCCCGTGTCCCTCTACCCGCCGTGTCTCGGTGTGCATCCGGCATAGTAGTAGTATTTGTTGTAGTAGTTGTAGTAGAACAGTAGGAGTATTTGACAGTGGTAGCAGTAGCAGTAGCAGTAGTAGTAGCTGGGGTAGTATTTAAAGTAGAAAAAGGCGACAGAGTATCAGTAGTGGTAGTAGTAGTAGTAGTAGTAGTAGTAGCAGTAGTAGGAGCAGTAGTAGTAGCAGCAGCAGTAGTATTAGTAGTAATAAGTAGTGCTGCCGTTGCCACGAGTCTGCTGCTGTAACCATAAGTTACTTTATTTGACATACATTAATTATACGTACGAAGCGACAAACTTTTCATGTTTAGTGCGTTTTCGTTTGTCATGATGCTCTCAATCGTATGTAAACCGGTTGCTGCCTATTAATGTTAATTGTGAGGTTTTAGAATTCCAATGCCTTTTCCACGAGTCAGTCGCTGTTGCTATGAGTACCCTTTTGACAGTCGATAGAAAACTTCGAAGACAAATATTCGCAGATCACCTTTTTGCCGTGCCCCAACCGCACACATACCTGTACAAGATTAAATGCAGAGAAGCTACCTGCTACTCTTGGTGATGCTTTAGATTATTTGGCCTTTCTGTATCATTGACAATGTTTTGGCCACCCAGGTATATAGGTCTGAAGTAATTAGTATAGTATACAATAGTCGTAGTAGTAGTAGTAGTAGTAGTAGTAGTAGTAGTATTCATACTAAATTGAAGAGTAGCCCATTGTACCGAGGGCATGCTGCTTTTGGCAATGCCTGTCATTGGCGATAGTAGTACCTGTAATATAGGTAGTAGCAATAGTCGTAGTCGTTGTGGTGTCCGCTATTGCTGCTGTTGCCGTCTGCATGCTGCTTCTCCCTGGCCAATAGCAGTAGATACCCTCGGCCGTAGGTTCTAAGTAGCATGTACATCTACAAGATCTTATTAATAGTAGAAGTGGTAGTAGTATATTATGTGGTAGCGTGCAGGCTGTTTCTACCTTTGCTACAGTGCGTGTATCTGCGTAGTAGTTGTGGTGTATATCGAGAGTAAGAGTATAGTAGTCATTTCCCCAACCCATGGTACCGTTTGCATGCTACGTCGCCGTTGTATGAAAGTTAGTGCTGCAGTAGCAGTAGTAGTAGGTAGAATTAATAGTGTAGTACGTTCGATCGCTCTATCCCCGTCGCTGCTGCCTGCGTGCGACTTCGGCGCTGCGCCAGCCATTTAAGATGTCCCCTGAGCGATAGCCTCTTCGACGGTGCCGGCCGAAATAGTCGGCCGCTGACCGCGGCGCCCCGAGGAAGACGCGGGCCGTCGCTCACCTCATTGGTTGCCCTCTGGTGTTCGTTGACCCTTGCGCGTTATTCGATTTTTTTAACGCATGGAATTCCTCGATAGGACCCAAAAACATATATTTTACGACATTATATTCAGCCCAAATCAAATTCATTTTTTCCTGTTCGATTATCATGAAAAATATTTCTCGTTAAGGCGGGCCCTTGTAGCGATGCACCAGAAAAAAATATGGACACGCGGTTCGCGTTTGGTAGATCAGATGTGCGTATGCGACGACGGTAGGGGGTCGAGGAAAACTTTACCCGTTTTCTGTTCGCTTTTCGTAAGTCTCAACAACAACAGCGCTACTGATGCCCGCAAACTTCTATCCAATACCAGGGTGTGCATTTCCTTATTGGGCTACGAGTTTTAAGAAACGTTTCGGGCTTGGAAAAGCGTTTGCTGTCAAGCTTGAAATATGTTTGTTTTCGCTTTTTCGCTGCATTGGTTTTATTGCAAACTGTGCTTGGGTATTGGACAAACGCTCGACAAAAACCACCAGTAAAAGCAAACATATTCAACGGGTATGATTCCCCTGCGACATGTTTGGGTATTGGATAAACGCTTGGCCAAAAACACGGGCGAAAGTAAACATGCTTGAACGTCTTTATTCCCCTTGCCATCTGCCAGCGTGCAGCCCATATTCCAATCGTATGAGACCATCGACACATGTATACAGAACGACAGCTATTGTGCATCGGCTCAAACCGTGGAAGGCGCTATCGATCAGGCTCGAATACAAGACAACATTACACCAATGATGCAGCCCCCCCTGATGATTGAATCGACTTTGACTCCTGACCAAAGTTTTACCAATCAAGTAGGACTGGATGCCCTGAACGAATACCTACGAGGTTACCGTTCGTTGTCAAAGCGGTGGAAACCCCTTAAGGCGACCTACGAGGTGGGGCATCAGTAGTGTTTTATGATATTTGTGTCCGCCACAAGCTTCTCGTGTTTTCCAAGGTTGTGACCGCAAGTGCATCATAAGCCTTAGCCTTTTCGGTGCTTGATAGTTTACCGATATTCCCAGAGTATGTGGACCGTTTTCACATTTGCATTTAATTCAAATTGTTTTTACATCCGTGCAGTGGGGCACCCACTCCAAGACTAACCCGTGGCAACGTCATGTACGTGGTACTATCTCTACTCACGATGGCCTTGTCTAAACTACTGCCGATAAAATAGCCGAATACGAATTCCAAGTGTTTTGTTTATTCGGGACAAAGCCTGTTTACTACCTGATCCTCTCTCTCGAAAAGCTTCGTACCGGATGGCGAAGAAGTGGGTACTCTTACTCCTTATCGTGGCGTCTGTTAATGTTTTTTCGTCTGGACATAACGTGAAACCTCCTGAGTGTGTGTTGACCTAAGGCCGGTCACACAAGTGAAGGGAGAGGGGAAACAAAATCTCTCATCTACTGTGCATATGAGTACGACACTACTATTTGCTTGCTTTTCGGGAGAGGTTAAGGGAGCCGGTGGCGGGGGGACTGTGAACTGCAATTCTACAGTTGAAGGTCTGAAGAATGGCTGTGTCTCTCGAAAACAATCAGCAATTGCTAGGTATACGGTATAACACCTGTGGGCGAGGCAGTGCCCATTCCTGAGGGAGACGCGGTGGGAGCCGTGGTGGCCATAGTCGACGATGATCGAGTCCAAGGGCCTCCCGTTGGGCCGAACGTAAAGCCTGTAGCTTGCATCAGGCGAGAAGAAACCGACCTCTGCAACGACATTCCCCTCATGGGGCGCGGGGGAAGCGGCGGCATGATGCTTTCCAATTCCGCTCCCTTTTTACCGAGTTGGTACTCTGTTTTGCCCCGTTCTGTGAGTTCATGCCCGAGGGTAGGCAGCACAAAGCACGGGCAAAAGCATGGGCACGAGGGCAGTGCATAGCGTGAAGGGGGGGCTTGGAGAGTAAGTGTTGTCGTTCGACCTTGCACCTCAACGATATAAACGCATACATAAATAGTCGCATCGCAGGGTCAGGAGATGGGGGGATGGGGAGGGGGGGTGAGGGTGGAGGGGAGGGGTGGGGGGGGAGGGGGGGGGGAAGGTGGAAGGGACGGGGGAGGGAGGGGCGGTGATCAGTGTTATGGGGGGGGAGGGAGGGCGAGTGAGAAACGGTGGAGAAAATGTAGGGAGGAGGGGGGTTGGGGAGGGGGGGGGAAGGTGGAAGGGACGGGGGAGGGAGGGGCGGTGATCAGTGTTATGGGGGGGGGAGGGAGGGCGGGTGAGAAACGGTGTAGAAAAGGTAGGGAGGAGGGGGGGTAGGTAGGCCCTGCAATTCTCCAATTCAAGGTTCAGAGAACGATTGTTATTGGCGACAACAAAACAACATCGCATTTAAAATTGAACCTGTTGGTTGGGCAGTGTACATCCCCGAGGGCGACGCGGTGGGAGCAGTTGTGGCCATGGTCGACCACGAATTCGTCGGAAGGCCTTCCGCCTGGGCCGGACGTGAACCCTGGGGGGGATGGGCCGGTAGGGGGGGCGGGGGGACGAGCCGGGGAGGGAGCGGGGGGGGTGGAGAGGAGGAGGGGAAAGGGAGGGGGGTGGGTCGTGAGATACGTTATACGTGCATCACTCGGGCGTATTGTCGATACGCGTGCAGTCATACCGGCAGATTGCAATACTCGTATTACAGGGCGTAGCTCTTGGTTGCATTGGCATGTTTTTGAAGTTATGCCGGTGTGTCCGGTTTCAGCACAGCAACCGTGGAGTAATGGGGTTTGCTTCATGCTGGATGCAGATACAGGGTACGTGGGTTATGTTATGGATTTTAGCATAAGACAATCGGTGTGAGAAAAAAAAATAATGCATTTCCTATTTCCTTTTTTCTATTCAGGACACGATATCGATATTATCGATACAGCCCTTCTCCAAATTGTATGACACTGTTTCTCACGTTCCTGACTCACCAAGAAAAGGCCACATTCCACGGAGTAGATGAAGCTAAATTGATCGAAGTTGGATATTATGACACATCTAAAGTTCGATATATCGCTATATCGGTATTTCGATACTTTACTATATATCGGTGCGTATTTCACTATTCCGATACCTCTTGATATTCGACGTTTTAAAAATTCGATAGTTTTTTTTTTTATAACTCTCTATGTCGAAAGTTCGATATCTCGATAAATATATCAAAATATCGACATAACGAAAGTTCAAGGTATCGACACATTTACACCTACGATACGAATTGTAGCTCACTACGGTACAAGGCGCAGTCCAAAGGAGTAGTCGCTGCCGATGCTCTGCGGGTAATACTCTTCAAACCGGAGAGAATCGTACGCTTCGTCAAGGGGATCAGCCGCGACAGGGATGTAAACCTCGTTGTGCCCCGGCCCAGGAAACTCAGAGTCACAGGACTCCACGCGGGAGTTGCACCTGTTGAATAGAGAAGGAAGGGGAGGCGAGGGCAGAGCAGAGAAAGGGTAGGGTAGGGTAGGGTAGGGTAGGGTAGGGTAGGGTAGGGTAGGGTAGGGTAGGGTAGGGTAGGGTAGGGTAGGGTAGGGTAGGGTAGGGTAGGGTAGGGTAGGGTAGGGTAGGGTAGGGTAGGGTAGGGTAGGGTAGGGTAGGGTAGGGTAGGGTAGGGTAGGGTAGGGTAAGGTAGGGTAGGGTAGGGTAGGGTAGGGTAGGATAGTGTAGTGTGGGGGAGGGTACGGTGGGGTAAAGCAGAGGGTAGTACGAGTACGCTGCGAGAACATTGTCTAGTGTTGTTCAGTTCACGAGGAAGAACGCAACGTTTGGGTAGCAGTTGTTATGTTCTGTCCACAGGCCGATGCGTGCCGAACACTCGTATTATGTCGCCAGGGAGGAGTCAAGGGTATTGACGACGACCGTTTATTCACAAGACGGCGTCCACACCGGGAAGCATAGACAAATCAAAACAAGGGAGGGAGGGGAGATCGTAACGGCAGTTCAAGGTCAAGGTCAAGGTCGGTATGGAGTTCGCTTTTCTGGCGGTCCCTTGATTTGGTACCCAACGCCGATGATACCCAACCATATACATTCCTGGTACGGAGTACCAGGGCGGTACCCAACGAAATACCACTGTATGTGTCAATACCGTACCTTCGAGTAGTTGTCCACCCAGGACGTGAGCTCAATATATGTAGGAGATATGTACCAGGTATTAGTGCCAGGTACCCAGACATTCTCTTCTGCTGATGTAGTTGTCAAACTCGTATGTACACCCTTCTGCAGTTGTGTGTGCAGGTACTCACTCCATGCCATCAGGACAGCATCCTCGGTAGCAGTTGGTGGTGGAGGGTAAAAAAGACTCATCGAACCCGCACGACTTTACCAGGCGGTTTGGTTGCGGCGGGAAGGGGGTAGGCATCAGTGCAGGGGGGGGGGGGGGGGGGGGGGTGAGGAGGAACAGGAGGAGTGCATGGGGGGCAGGAGGAGTGTACTGATGTCATGCATGGCCACGGCTTTAGTCGTATGACTATTGACCCTCGCATCGCTACAATCCTAGAACGGAGCATGCCGGGTATTCTCCGGCCTGAAAGGTACTGCTAGCACCAAGTGCAAACCGCCGTCGGTTGTTGGTCGAGTCGCCTGCATGGAGTGTTCGCTGCATCCTACTAAGAACCGCGGGGGGGGCGGGAGGTACGGGACGGTATAGCGCGGGGGTGGGCAGGATTGCAATGGGAGGCGACGGAGGAAGGGATAGGGGAGAGTTCGAGAAAGACCCCCATTCCGTCCCACAATAATACGGATGTATCTTCGGGGCAGTTCTTCTTTGCAGAGAGTCTGGGATAAGAATGGTGGAAGCACCTCCCGCAGCCGGTGCTACCACCCCTCCCTTACTCTATAAGGTACGTCCTTTTCCAGTATCACGTTGCTCGCTAGTGCATCTTATGCCAGCAAGGACGGTCTTCCCATACATTCTCCTCTATCGTATTATGTGTGTGTGCATTAACGCTAGGTACGTCATTGCCTTCCCTGGGCTATAATCACGCCACGGCGACTTCCTGGACGATGTTTGCTCGACGATCACTCTTTTATCTTCCGCATTCGAGAACTCGCGCCGCATGCGATAGAAACGGTCGAACTAATGGTCGCGAAGCCTCCGGCAGAGAGTGGACGCAGGTCTTCGTCTTCTCGTTCAAACCGCATGACCCGTTTCGCTGGTATAGGTGCAAACTCAACATGTCATGGCCCTCGTTCGGCCTGTACATCGTGTCAATGGTGTGGCAGATTTTGCCACCCGAGAAAATCCTTGTAATTCACAAACAATGGTGCCTTGATCTCCTACGTGTGCGCTGCTATGAATGTGTTCTAACTGCGAAGATAAAGTACAAAAAGGGAAACATGGGAAGTGACTCTTAAGAGGATATGTGCCTCACATAAAGAGGCAAGGAATGCCCGTTGAACTGGAGAGGCTGCGCTCCAACCCTCAGGTGTCACTTTGCGTCGGAGACAAGTGTAGTAGAACCGGAGTATCGTGGTAAGGGAATGGAGTGCTAGGAAGACAGCCTCCCTCGTTCTGGAGTGTTCTTCTGGTGATGTCGTAATAATCCTCGTGATGAGAGAAGGAAGCTGTTGAGAGAGTGACTCGACTGGGAGCTTGATTCTAGGCACCGAGCCCACTTTTTGTCTCCTTCTACTAATCTGCTAGACGGGGTAAGCCACTTATCCGAGGAACGTCCTCGGGCGCTTGTCTACTCTTCTCTCACCGGTTATCCAACCCCGTTGTACTGCAAGGGAAACCTCAGAGCCCCAGGACCACCCTAAGGGCATTCAAGGCGTTGATTCGTATTTTCCAAGGGAAACTTCACGCGCCACAGGACCACTCTTAGTGTATTGAGGGCTCTGACACCCCGGGCAATCGCGGAACCTCTTGCATAGGCCGACACTATACCATAGCACGATGGGCAACACCAAAAAGCCCTCAAGCCCCTTAACCACCTTCATCTTATGTATCCAGGGGGAAAGTGCAGGTGATTATTCAAAATAGGGTTTACTTCCCATTAGCATACCCGTAACTATCGATCGTTCTTCAGCGCTCCTTTTCTAGACAACGGCGCAGGTGCCCAGGTCGAACATTCTTTCCAGATGTATTTGAAAACGCCTAGTTAGTTATTCGCAACCATCCCGTTCCAGACGAGTCGACGAGTGAAAAATGATCCCACCCCTCTGCGCATTCAACGCCATTTACGAAAATGTACTGCTGCTGTGTTGTGTCACGCGTCTGAGGTGAAACATCGTATGAACTCGTACGTCGTTCGAGCGCATTCGGCAAATTTTCTCCGGGGTACGGATTCATACCCGCGCTGGTATCCACGTAGAGAGGTTTACCGGCCTCATTTTCGGTCGTGGTGCCTTTCGTTATTTTCGGTCGGGCTCTACAGACTTCAAAACTTCAATGGCTGCTATTGGGCCTTTCGTTATTTTCAGCTGGACACAAGGTCGTCGTGTTTTAGCCTTGCGTCACCTGACTGCTGTACGCCCCAGTGCTTCCGTTCCGAAGGTAAACCCTGCATCTTCGTACCAATAAGTGAAAATTTGCAAGTAAATGGCGTACCTCTAACGTTTATACTCGTAGTGCCTTCTGGACACGCCGTGGTCACAGGTAGCTGTCGCCCATTTCCCCCCTCCAGTGACTACTGTAGTTGCCTTTATAGTATCGGGCATAGGGTTCAACATTCCCTCTGCCCGTTGATTTCGTCGAAAACTGCAAACTCCTGAAGGCACTCCGGCTTTCCCCTAAAAAATAAATCTACAAGAAAAATTCCCCTGCGGCTGTGTGCAGCCGTTGATAATTGAGCCTACAAAATTAGTTAAGAGTAGGCACGGAAAACTCGTACCAAGCCACAGGGGACGACATATTTTATTCCCAGAGGTGTGATAAAGTGCCCCGGAATTGCAAAACGTACCAAGCAAGTGTGTATGAATGTTTCCTTTCACCTCACATGTGCGACCACCTCAATACATATCAGATATCGACGAAAGAAGTGTGGCACACGATTCGACCCCGGTGAAAAAACACCTCTGACCACAACAACAAGAAGCGCTCTCAACTACAAGCTGCAGTACCCCTATGCCGAATTGACAGTACAGCTTCATTCTAACCGGGCCAACTTTAATTAAAACGTGAAGGACAGTAGAAGTAAACCTGTATTCGTGCATTTCCCCTTTCGGAAGTGAAAACGTATCTGTACGGTATGAAAATGTGCTTGTGCCCCCGCAGGACACTTTTTGAAAAAAATGTACCAGGTTTCTCAGAAAACTATTGAACTAATGTAGCAATGTCCCCTCCACCGTGCATACACACCAGGCGGCACGCGGTACTCTATCCTCAAACCTCGGGACCGTTCCGCCAAAATGGAGTTCCTGTAGCCGAGCTCTCAACGTCGGTCGCCCAATGGGACTGTGCGGTAGCCCAAAGAGCTTAACCCGCCCGGCCGTTAACGCACTTACACGTGCGTATCTACCCATTTATCAATTTGTTATTTACATAAGAATCTATCTTAGCGACGAGTGTTTACCAGTTTTTCTCGGTATTTTCCCGAAATTTCGGAATTTTCACGAACTATTTTCGGGAAATTTTTAAAAGCGGAAAACCTTCCCCCCAAAAAAGTCGCCTCGAAGTTTTTAGGGTTTTACAGGAAATTGAGGTACAAGGCCGTAGAGGATCGGGCAACCCCACCGCTCGAGCTGTGCCACCTCTCGCGAGCGCACAGAGCTGACAGGGGTCGTTCCTAAGGTCACTCGCAAGTAATGGATGAACGCAGAAGGCGCAATAGCTTTCTGGGCTCTCGTGCCCGAGTTCACAAGGTGACCGCACCGAGGTCGCCGACCGACTGAGCTCGGCGACAGCAATAGCTGAGACTTTGTCGCTTTGGGCAAGCGTTGGGCGTTGTTGCGTGACGAGTTGGTGATGGGTTTCACTCCCCAAGGCACCGACACCTGCCTACGAGTCAGGCCGATGACTGTGGGGCCACCGCACGCATGGGTTCCGCGAGCGCAGCTGTTGTAGGGACGATCCTGTGCCGGGTGGACGATTATTTCCCGGCACTTACTCGATAAGATTCAACCCTCGCTGAATTTGGTGAAATAAATGACGAAATTACAGGAAAAACGAAACACAATACGTGCCGTTAAGATCGACCCTAACCCAAGTGTACCAGCACAAAATAATGGACTACTTCTGTAGAGTACATGACCAGAAAATAACAGTGGGCACGCACAGTTAAAAAACAATATATGAAAAAAATAGGCTCGGACGAACAGGAATAAAATTGGGCTAGGAAATGAGAAACACAGCTCAACACCTACCTCAGTAAGTAGCGGGATTCCCTCTGTGTCATTTACAACGGCATAATTACGCTGTAGGTGAACGCCCGAATGAAATAAGACATCGAGCCTATCGACGCTAAATTGACGTTCCTTGGCAACGGGACCCTACCGACTCTAGTTCTATCAAATTTAAGAAAAACGGCATGTGCTTGATGTTCGAGTCCTCCTCTCTGCGTCAGCCAGCTCCGAAGCGAATTCCGTGGCAAGAACTACCGTATTTACGGTTACATCTATCTGCAGTAGGGTAGGAACGCACCCAAACCGCTCTGGGCGGCAGCAGGAGCAGCAGCAGCAGCAGAAGCAACAGCAGCAGCAGCAGCAGCAGCAGCAGCAGCAGGGAGACGCCACCACGCACAACACCTTCTGCACGCTTTTTCCAGGCAGTTCGTCCCCACCACAACGAACGTCCGTGAAGTTCTAAAACGGCACTGAAGGACGATACATCACACTATTTCACAGTAAATGAAACCCCATCAAAGAGGGGCCTCCACTGCTGTTCCATGTGTTTCGCAAGTGCCTCAAGAAGAGATGCACAGCAGTAGGTATTATTAGTGACAAAGAAGGGAATGTCATAATCAGCCAATTGCAGCTTTTGTTGTCGCACAGCAGCAGCGCAGCATACTCAGCAGTTGGCAGTGCTCACACGTTGTAGGGTATGGGTGGTTGCTTTGTACAGACGAGCCACTGCTGCTGTGACGTTCGAAACAATCAACCCACAGAAAAACAACTAACACAGGAGTACTTCCCTGGTACACCACAGCAGACGTGCCTAGGCACGCACAACAAAAAACATGTGATGACCTCGCGAGCTACGCCTGCGTGCTCCAAACGCAACCCAGGGCGTTAACCGCGTAAGCATTCCTCTTAAGATTTATCTTGATGAGGTAATTGTAGCACTGCTTGCCGAGCAGGTATGCATGCCAGTTCAGAGTAAGCACTGGACGGTGATTGTGAGGCTGTTGATGCCGTCCAAACAAGCGGGGCGAAACCTTCGCATGTATGATAACTTAATATTTCTGCGTTTCCGTGTGCTTGAAATAGAAAGCGAACCCCGGAACCGCGGCCACAGCGCTCCACGAGATCCAACAACCACCAGTAGTAGATGTTTGTTCTCCCAGACCTTGCATGCGCCAAGCAGTGGGGCGCGTGCTGCTGTGGTAAACTTTAGGTGGGGGGGGGGGGGGCGGCAGTTCCCGTCGGACCCTATAAAGAACATTTTTCATTCGTGTTTCTTGTTTTTCAGATCTGATCGAACACTGCAATATGTGCACTTCTCGGTGTCGCACCTGCAGATCCTCGCCAACTGCTGCCGCTCGTTGGGGTGTGAAAATCTGAGCCCCACGGAGTCAGTACCACTGGCTGCGGATGGGGCCGAGACTGTTCTCCCGACGAGACCTATAGGAGCTTTGAACTAGTGCGATGCCTTTGTGCCGTGAGCGCCCGTCGTCACCTCCTCTTCGAGCCAGCTTTCGCTATCACGATATAATCAGAAATTTAATGCAGCTAGTTGTGGCGCGGCAATAGTCCGATCGCCTGGCAGGAGATACCGTATACTATAGTCGAACAAGTAATAACAAACCTCTCGGGATTAGGTTCAACGCCGATTATATCCAAACCAAGGGGGGTACACACAACACATATTGTTAGGGCTGGGCACCGGCTGACTCAGCGAGTAGCGATTTTTCTGTCGTTAAAACCAACCAGTATACTGGATTGCAGCAGTGTTCAGTTTTCTTTTTATCTTATCTCCTCTCGGAACGCGTTCGGTGGGTGTCCGTATTATAATATGACGCGTTTCCTCGGGGCTTAAGTGAGATAAACGACTACCTGTTAGTGAATATGCTGAACAACATATTCGCCTGATTGAGAGCGTAGTATCTGATTGAGAGCGAGATTGCGCGATACGCTGTAGCCGGACTACCGCTGAGAGGTGGAGCTTGCTGTGTAGCTTGACTTGAAGGGCTAGCCTGTAGCTTCAAGCCGCTACCCTGGTCATCGTGTGGGAGTCTCTCGTTGTGGAGCTACAGCCGGGAGCAGAAGCTACAGTAGAGCCCACCGCCCGAGGCGACACCGCCCTGAAACAGTTTGAGGCAGGAATAGCCAATCTGGGGAAATCTAGCAACTTGTCTAGCTCCTAGCTGCAGCATCCGATGACGATGACACGCATATGCTCGCGACGCTGCTGACGAGACCTTCAATTTGCGCCGCTTCTCGGAATAGCCGGTCCCCTACTTACCAAGAAATGGCAAGAGGCGTCTGGACCCGAAATTCCAATTTATTTGGCTCTCGCTCTCAATCAGATACTTCGCTCTCAATCAGGCGAATATGTTGTTGCTGGTCGGGTCAATCAATAGATTACTACTGTCAGATAAATGCTGCCAGTACATTCTGTGCCAGGGTCCGGTCCTATAGGGTGTGGGTTTGCACAGATAGATATGGTCGAGAGATTTCCATGGGTGCGTCGGTCTCTTCCAGTTGCCATGAAAGTCAGATTTGAATTTCGTTTCGAGGGGCAGTGTCTTATCTTACGTGTGATACTTCAAAATGTCTGTATCCGTACCGAAAGTCGGACCCCGACTGAACCTGGGTTAGTGCGGTATGCACTATCTTGGGTGCCTCTAGAGTGCGGTACAACAACACCATCCGGTGATATGTGGAGATGCTGTGGAGACTCCACGACATCCTGGCTTTCCTCTGACGTTGCCCACACCTCAACTGCCTCGATGGCGAGCTCGTCGGCCCTGCGGCACATGGCAACGTGAGTGTTTGCATCGAACGGCTTGCGCTGTGGGGCTGCGCCCAGCTGATATAAGGACTGAATATACTACCTGTCGTTGTGCAAGGTCTGCTGTCCTGTGCTGAGCTGTTGAACGTATTGACATGTAGACGTGAGGACCCCGGGGTAGCGTAGTCAGGTGAACTTGACAGACCACGGATCCGCCCATGGGCCAATTCATGGTCGACCATGGTATAACCCACGGTGCAACCCATGGTAAAATTGTCGGTTTATGTTGCATGGACCATGGCCCAAGCATTGGGCCCGTCGACGGTGCAATGCACCATTCCATCGCATGTACATCGCCCATCCACCGTGTGATGCATTGTGCGCCATCGATCACGCCGTGGATTATCCCATGGTTCTCGACCAATGCCTCGACCAATGAAGCCTGGACATTTTGTTCATGGATGGGTCAACCCACGAACAAACAGAGTCTTACACTGTTTGGCTTTTTCGTGTCATGCCGTGGCATTGCCTTGGTGCCACTCGTGGCACACCATGGCATCCCCGTGGCATCCCATGACGCGGAATAGGATTCCATGGCACGCCGTGGCATGCCACTGGTGGCAACCCCCGTAGCATCCGCCACAGCACCCCCCACGGCACCTCATGGAAACCCCACGGTATGTCGTGGCACCCCCCACGGCACCCAAAGGTCCACGGCACCTAGGGATAGGGTTTACCGTGGAAGTTCCGTGGTATGCGGTGGAAGGTTTGCCGCAGGTGCTCCCCCGACAATGCTAAGGCATGTGGAGAACAATGAAAACGATGTACATCCCTCCGGAGAAACGCGCCTCTATGGATTACCGGTATGCCATGTGTACCCATGGTCTATACTGTGTACGAGCGTAACAATTGTGGGAATACGTATGCTCGATCGGCTTCGTGGCATATGCACCTCTATCCCCGAAGGAAAAACTATACCAGGATTATCCGAAAATCACTAGAGTACAGTTCTGCACCACTGCTTGCTGTACTGTAGTTTATATAGACACCAATGCCCTCTTCATCTCGCGCACCTAAAGCAGTAGTACATACCAGGCGCTGGGTGGATATGGAAACCAAGTACTGCAATAACAACAACTACGAACATGGGCAGTAGACACCCGTTCCTCTCACACAAACCTCGAGACAGTACCCCTACAAGGTGGTTATGTAGCCCGATTCGAAAGGGCGCTCGTTTCAACGTGGCGGTGCGATAACACACAGCCCTTAGGGTGGGGCGCTAACCGGCTCGGCCACTAGCCCACCCCAGTACGTTCCAATTCAAGTTATATTACACCTCGTGATCCGAACAGCATAAAGGTACTGTACAGCAGAACTGGACGAGTGATAATAAATCGATTTATTATCACGAAAAACATCAATTATATAGTGCTCGAATCTTCTCTCTTCCGCAACCTTCAGGACGAACTGTGCCTCAAGAGAGCTATTTAAAGCTATTGTAGGAGCACATGTATAAACTGATTAAGCAGCATCAAGAAGCTGCCACTCCTCAACGCATTCAGCACGCATTTTCTAAGAAGCTCGTCCCCAGCACAACTTGGGTGAAACTGCAAATGGCACTTCAGTACGGCGAGCCCAGTAGGTAAAAATCTGTAGTTTTCTGCCTATCCACCGTGGATCATATAATGTAAGTATTGAATCGGATGAGGCCTCATGCGCCGGGCAGGAGGTCTCGTCTGGTATTTCCCCCCGCGCTGAGTAGAGAGGGTTTTCACATCCTCTGCGCGGGGTGAGTACCTGCTAAATATCTGGATACACGAGCCCAAGAATACTAGTCCTACTGCCGGGTGGGTGGGACGATCTCAAGAAATGGTGCGACCAACCCTAATCCCAAGGTTCTGGAGCAGAAGGGAGAAGTGATTTGGTTACGATGAAAATCCCCGAGACATTTCCTTATTTTCAATGGTTCCAATATTTGCGCCGAATTAGAGACAATGGATCGGATCGGTATTTTGCTGTGGTATTATGTCTCTCTACTGTTGATCCTTTTATGTAAGTATTGGATTGGAAGAGGCCTCCTGCGCTGGCCTGTGGTCCCGCCCAAAGTTCGCTGCGCCTCTTTTAGGTTGAATTTATTTGTAGTTGACCGCTGGTCCGGGGCAGAGTTGTCTTACCCAAACGTCTATCACATGACCTCAGTCCGTTCCCGCACACGCCGCAAAGCCCTTTCTGAGCTCTGGCGACAATGCTAGCTCGCTAGCGTCCGCGTAGCTCTGGCCACGCTTCTTGTTGCTACCCCGCACTTGTCTACTGGAGGAAGCCCCGATGTAGTACTGTCTCTGTTCGCCAGCCACCAATTTGCATGATCTCGTCAACAGCCGTCCCGGGCAGGGATTTTCTGGCCGGCCTCCCACTCGAAAGAAGTGCATCGTGAAATGGTTCGGCAGGTCTGCCATCCGCAGATAGCTTTGCAGGTTCGCCGTCATCTGGGTTGTGGAGAGAGAGACATCCCCGGTCACCTTCCGTCGTAGCAACGGGGATGAGGCGCCCGGTGGGTAAGTCCCACCCAGCCCGCTGTGCGGCAGAGATGTACACCGTAGCCGCCCGACAGACGCAACCGCCTTAAAGGCGCGAATCGCTGGGCATTCCCGGTCCGCTTACACTACCACTGCCTCACTAGAGGCCCGAAGCGTTTCGCCAAACTGAAAGTTGAAGATCGAGCCCTTAGACGCTGGGACGTCGAAAATGTGCGACCCCACGGTGAAGGAAATATCGTAACCCCTACTCATCGAACAGAAAACGAAAGATTGCAGGGCGATCTCTCGGGTCAGAGTAATAACCTCCGCCAGAGAGTTGGCCACCCAAGCGCGATGCCGCATGTCGCTTAGCAGATCTATAAGTGTGTGTTTCAGCATTAATGCGGCCTGATTGACCTCAACGCCGTCCTGCTTCTAGTCCTCAGATACGAAGGTAAGGTGCGAATCTACGAACGGGATCGAGCACGTGTTTCCTACGAGGCGGACGGGGTCCCAATCTTCTCATTTCCCGTTTTCTCTCATCGCCATGTTCAGCTTCGAGGCTAAACCTTTCCGAAAGGACTCGGTCGCGTACCGTTTAGCACACGAGGACCCGCCAGGCGCGTATCGTCGCCCGATTGGCCCACACCGACGCACGATGCTTCATGCACCATCTTAGTGCCTATTCCTTGCGTGTCAAGGAATCAGAAGAAACTGAAGGCATTATAGCTGCTTGTCAACCACGCGACCCGGCCAAAACAACGAGTACCATCGCGTCAAACTCGTCGCCTACCCTGATTTTCCGGACTTCCCCGGGGCGCCCCTCCATCACCGCCAGCGCATGGCGTCGACGTGCCTGCATCTTATCAACAGCCACGACAACAGACACCCGCTCGGGATACGCAGGGCCGGCAATGATCAAACGGAGCGCCGCATTTCCAGCAGAAATTCAACCGTGCAACGTTTTCTTCATGACAAGCAGAACAAAACGCAAACCGCACGGCGCCCCGGGCCGTTACAGCCCAGCTGAGAGATGCCCCACCCTAAAGGTGGCTCCCGCTAGGGTCGTTTTGTTTGGAAGAGAACACCGAAGAAAGGGGGGCCGCAGAGTTGGGTGAGCGTTCGGAAGCGTATAAAACAGTGAAATATATGCACGCTACTATTTGATGGCTGCCCGTCCTTGCGCGATAGTTGCCAAAATATGAGTAATCGTTATCCCTTGGTACAGAGGTTTATCTCGTACGATATCATCCCCCAGCCAGGGTACCGCTGATTCGTGCGGCCACCAACTGAACTGGGTCAGCGAAAGCACCATTCCGCAGCCCCTGCGGCCACCTTGGTCGATTTCACAGTGGCTACCCGCACCAAAGAAAACCGATATCCCTCAACATCAGGCAAACGAACAACCAGGCGGGCCTCGCATTCCGCTAAATGTTGCACGATGTGTCCTGCCATGATCGGAGGTGGGAAATAAAACCCGGAGGCCGTGATTCTGGTACCCGGCAAGAGCGAAACGTCGTGTGCTAACACTTAGTCCCCGCCGAACCAGCACAGTCGTGCTGAGAGAAAAGGGCAGTGCTTCCCCAGTCACTGAGGAGCGCAGAACCGATGATGTGCATGCCATGAAGTCGACGCTAAACGGGCCTTTTACCCAAGAGCTCGGCCTGCTTGGTGCGCTGTGCTGCAGCCGTCATATTGTTTTGACCCTGCGTCTCTTTGAAATAATGCGAAACGGGAGTTGACAACGGGCAGCTTTTAAATTCCCCTTTTTCTTTGTGAATGCCGGCATTTTAAGCCGCAAGAGAGGCTTTCTTCAACGAACCAAGTGCACACAGACAGGTTATCAGGCGGAAGGGCGAAAACAGGGGAGATCAGAAGCAGCCGACGTGCGAGTCGAATCGGAAGGATGCCACTCTGATGTGTGCGCATTCAGCGTGTGTATGCGTCCGACCGTTTCTATTCAAACGACGCGCTTCAAAAGGCAAAGCCGTTAGAAACAGCATCGTAGAGAAACAAAACGCGAGGGAAGGCGTTACAACGTTACGACGGCTGTACGGTACAGCCTAATTCGGACGATTTTTACAGCACGCAGTATCGTAGACCATACATATACTTGGTAATGTTGCACATAAGACACGCTCCCGATCTGCTGCAGATCCTCCCGCAGTATACCCCATATGTATGTATTAATCTGTCTTCGCAAGACGTTGCAATATAGGAGCTGCATCAGAAGGATGCAATCCTCAGTATATCACGTTCCGCATGCGCCGTGTTTCAAGAGAATCTCGCCAGGCAACCGCCAGCTAGACCTCCTGTTATCGTACCGCACAAACAGTATATCGTGCAGATCAGCTCTGGTTGTCGCGAAATATCCAGGGCTTGAAATGGGGGTTGAAAATCAAGTCGAATGACGTCATATGTACCAGGTACATATGCATGCACCTACGAGGATCAGCCAGGTTTGATGCGTTTTTGGTGGACGTATTTCTCCCGCCTCTTTTTACGCGCGGTTTCTTCGCCGGGACGTGCCCCCTCCACAACGAAAACGCCCGGCGTGGGGGGATCCGGCCGCTCAGCGAAATAGCGCCTGTGGAAAGCTTTGACGTTGAGATTTGCGAAGCAATCTACGCATATCCCTGCCCTGCCAGTATTTTGGCCCATGGTCTATCGTCAGAGTGTATGAATCCGCGTGGTTCCTTCCGGCACGTCCTCTCGGACCTCCGGTCCATGGGGAGGATCAAACTACCTTAACCGGTGTCGCCATGGTTGGGGCCTGCGCAGGTGGCTATATCTGAGACATCGATGGAATGCCCCGAACGCACATACCATGCAGGCTGAGGTGAACACTGCCTTCCATGAAACAATATGACGGGGATATATTAGGCATATATCCATGTTACCTACAGCTAGCAGCACTCACGGTAGTTACGCTACTGTACAGCGGCAGCTGGAGTGGGGCTGACCTACGTGGCTAAGGAGATGTACAGCTGGAGCAGCACTGCCACAACAGCTGATGAGACGTCGCCTTTCCACGTCAAGGGGTAAATGTGCCGTCAACCGACAACTATGCTCGCTCGTGACGGTACAAATATCCTGTTTTCGATGCCAGAACCCAGATTGGACCTCGTCCCCGTTGGCTGCAACGGGAGAGGCCGTAGCTTCCGTGGCTTCTGACAGCTCATGTCGGCAAGAGTGTGGGAAATATGGGGTAGGGTGGCCGGTGTCGTCCCACGTCTTTGCGCGGGCGTTGAGGGTCGAGCGTTGGAGAAACAGATGTCGGATTTCCGATTCGGGGTATTTTACTTTCCACACAGAATAGTGAGGTTTCAGGCTAGCGCGAAACGAGCGTCGTCAGCCTCTTTGGCTGCTGTGCACGCTGGACGACCGGGCTCTATGAGACAGTGAAGACCGTGTCTTTGCTGTCGAACGAATCAGATAAGTCTACGCCGCAGGAGGAGCGGCGTGGTGGTGGGGGGATAAACGGTGTCTACGATTTTATTTTCCGTAAACAAGCAGTAACACATAATGCGTGGACTTTTGGGTACGTTGTTAAGATGATTTTGTTTCTCATGTAATCGCCGAGAAAAATTGAAGTTATGGTTTACGACGATTATCGTTGCTGACCCTCGAGGGCGTGATTAAGACTTTCCTCATAGTGCCTCACCGTGCTTCCCTTCCACGACCGTTGCGCCGGAGCGGCCTCGGGCGTGTGTGGTGTACTACTGCCTGCTGCTGCTGATACGCACCACCACGGTTGTACTGTTCTACTTAGAGTCATTCTTATCGGAGAGCTTTTTTTTTTCTTCAAATTTTCGACATTGTTTTCGCGCAATTTTTCAATCTTCCATATTTTCCCGTTTTTTCTCCAAATATTAGAATGTTAACGAACTTGATATATTTGGTCCTGGAGAATTTCACGAGTAGTGACAGAACGCCTCCGTATATTGAAACATATCTCCAATTATTTCCAAACTTCAGAAAATACGGAAAACACGCTCTCCGATAAGAATGCACCTTACCCAGCTCCCCTCATATAGTGGGTCAGCCTTCGATATGTTCCGCTGCTGAACCTCGAGGGTGGTTGATTGTTTTTTTCCCCCTTTTTGTTTCTGATCCCATTTTTTATTTCCAGCTTCAGGACAGCAAGCCGTGGTTACATGTGTCGTCCTCCCCCCCCCCCCTCCCGGTGAGTGCCTTTGTTTTTATCGCTCAGAGGGTTCATCATTCCCAAGGCGAGTCGCGTATCCATCGAAATTTTCAGTTTTTAGGTTCATCAGGAAAACGTTTCCTACGAGCACGAGCACGCACTCGGTGAGGCTCCAACCCGCAACTTCACTTTAGAATCGGGACGAGATTCACCTATTGATACTGCGAAGTTACTCCATCGACGACGTTCGTCGTGTCCCACCGTGCTCTCCCGCCGCGACTGCTGTGCCGGGGCGGCCTCGGGCATGCGTGTTGTACAGCTTGCTGATGCCGCGGCGACCGCCGCACCTCTGCTGGTGGTGGTGCTGCTGTCGGTACGTACCCCCGCTGCTGTGCTTGTTTGCTGCTGTCGCTCCCGCAGCTCCCCTCGTGGAGGAGGACAGCCTGTAGTATGTTTCGTTGCTGAACCCCGAGGGTGTGAGTATTTGTTGTCATCGTCCTTTCTTATCAATCTCACTCTTACTTTCCAGCTTCTGGACAAACCGTGGTCACACGTGTGGTTCCCCCGGTGAGTGCCTATTTTTCAGTCATCGAATTTTGGTAGGGTATCTCACGCTCTTGCGCTTTCGACTCGTCGAAGGTTTAGGCAAGAAAACGTCCCTAGATGAGCACGAGCACGCAGTCGGCGATACTCGAAAGCTCCACTCGACATTAATATGGACGAGATTCGCCGACTAAAAAGTAACTCCATCGGGGACGCCATTACACCTTCCCCGTCGTACCCCACCGTGCTCCCCTGCTCCACTGCGGTGCTTCTTGGGTGGTCTAGTGCATGCATGATGTGTTACTACTGCTGTGCGCAGCTGTTGCTCACGCAGTCTCCCTCACGCAGTAGTTCGGCCAAGAATATATTATTACATGCCTCCCCTCCTCGTGCACTACCAGGCTACACTGTGCCGATTGTCTTGCCAGGGACAGCCGCGGGCGTGCATGATGTGATACTGCTGCTGCTCCTGCCGCTGTTCTGCCGCTGATCTAGTGTTTTGCTGTGATGTACGTGCTGCAGCTATGCTGTGCTGATGCTGGTGTGCCTCCTACTGCTTTGTCTGCGATAGGCTTTTGCTGCCGACCCCCGTGATCATGATTATAATGCGAGACAACACCTCTCGGGGATTGCCCCCGTATCTTGAAAACCTGAAAGACGGATCCACCCGCTACGGAAGCTGTACGAGTACGATTTTGACATTTACTTGGCGTCTCAGCGGATATCTAGTACCCGCGTAGGTTCGTATGATACGTATTTGTACGCTATGCTGCTGCTTGCTGCTGTTGAGCTTGCTGCACCAACGTAATCGCCGGCACTTCGTACTGTCGATCAACTTGACCCACTGGAGCTGAATTAACTGCCTTGTGTCTATTTGTATACGAAGTAAATAGTACGGATGCCGAGCGTCTCGTACGTAGTGTTTTGTAGTGCTGCTTGCAGCTGTACGAGTTATGCGTTGTTGCGCCACATGGCGGATGGCCATGCTCGTTTTTCTTGTGGTTGCAGTGCTTTCATTCTTCTAACTCATTTGTTTTTCTAGTACAGCTCCTGGCATCACTGTCGCACTAACAGCCTCCAGTTGCATACCTGTAAGCCCTCCGCCATGTCGGGCATGCGTGGAGCCTCAGGAGGGCGTCAGCCCGACGCAGCGAAGCCCGATTTGTTTACATATTGTTTGTTCGAGATGGATCATATATAATATATTGTAGTAAGGGGTGGGACACCACTTGAGCAACTAACTGTTGGTTTGTTGTGCCAGACCACGCGAAGTCAAACTTCCACGCGACGTGGGATGTTACAGCAACATCAGCATGAATATCGTTTCCTCATGACATTGTTTCGTTTAAAACTCGAGGCACAAAACAGGAACTAACTGTGAACATATCAAGTGCCCCAGCGTACTACAGTACCGTAATAATAATAGTCGGTACTCGGACTGCACTATTGATTTTTACGACACAATCTACCTGGGTATTTGTACTGGTAAACCGGCATGATTACCGGTATATAGCGGAGGGTGCAAGGTTCGTGCTTATCACGCCTCTACGTTGAAAGCCCGCAGTTTGAGTTCCGGCTCCATTCTAGCCCCAAGACATGTTCGCATCGAAGCCATTTTAATATTCGAAACCAGACTTTTCTTAAGCTACTGCTTGCGTGTTACCTCCGAGTCCGTGGTCTCCCGATAACACTTTAGCTACTGCTCTGTTCATATAACGCCAAAACTTTGACGTCCTCCAATCATCATCCAAGATATTCGTACCACGAGCTCGTCAATAGCCAGGTTAGTGCTTAGCACGCCTTCGAAATTCGAAACCCGGCCTTTCGCTACTACTTATTTCCTTCCACTCCAGGCCTTAACCATATATGGCCTACGTGCACAGCCTATAACCGTGACCTCTTTCAACAACATCCAAAATACTGGTGCCAAGGCCGTCCACATCAAGGGTTGTGATAAACGCGACATATATTCAAATACTCTTTATATTCATCCGAAGCACGTGCTTGTTTGGCTTATTTTGGTAATTAATTGCTTCGTGTACCCTCCTTGCCGTTCTCGACACAATTCTACGGTTCCATAAGCAATACCGCACTGGGCGAGGATATATGGACCGTTTGAACATTTACGTGAAGACCATCCCGTCCATACGTTGACGGCCAAAGTATTTAATAGTATACATACGTACCGAAATAGTAATATCGATAAAAAAGCAAACAAATATCCCAATGTGCCAGGACAGCGTCAACAAGAGCGTTTGCAAGGCGGTACTACAGCAGCAGTAGCACGCCGTTTATACCCGAAACCCGGCTTCCTTTCTAGCTAACACTTTTTTCTTCCCACCGTGTCCGGTCCTAACCCCATCTTAGCCATACTATGCATACCCTTACCCGGCGAACCCTAGTGCAGCCGCACCAAACGCTTTTGGGGCGAAACTACTTGAAATGATTGTGGGGGACACATTGTGCGGGGGTTCCATGGTAAAACCGCCCTCGACCACTGCATGCTAAGCTCGCTCCCCACGAATTATGTAAGCCACCTTTGCGAGCACGGATACTACTGTACTTCTGTCTATTCGGTCTACCTTGTTGGTCCTCACTCGAAACAGCCGGTCCGGCACTGTAACTTTTCAAGCGACCCATTAGGAAATGGCGTGGAGACACCTGTCACAGCTGCTTGCTGCCGCTGCTGCTGACACGCGCACGTAGGGCAGGGTTTTCTCCATGGCGTGGTGGCCTTGTTAAAATGGGCTCAAACACCGTGTTGTGCTGCGTCTGTCGATTGAGTGGGCATCGCAGAGAGGAGGTCGGTAGCGCCACAGTGCGAGAGACTGAACAAAAAAAGCGTGGGCACTACATCATGCCGGTACGGTGACGAGTAGACGGGACGCCCCTTATACCCCGCTCCCCTCAAGTTTTACATCGCAAGGTTTGCAAAAAAGAGGCCTTTTCATCAACCCTTCCGTTTTGTTTGCAAGAAGAGTGACTTCGGTTTGCACCAAAAAACGTCGAAACAGCCTTTTATAACGCCTCGAAGAGATAATCGAAATTACTTCACGATCAATATATTTCAGGGTGTACGAAAAATCCTAATATGTGTCATCTGTTTTGCAGCTTATGTTGCCGGATGGGACCCGTACAATCGGTATGCTCTATTACGGGAGGGCATAGTCAATAGGGCCCACGCCAAACTAAAAAAACCTACCAGGTATGTATTGACCTTTTTTTACTAACAATATTTGATCCTATTAACTATGGTCCGTCCCGCGTAAAAGCACACGTTTCTGGGGCTAGATCTGTGTTGTACGGATCCTGCACGAAATCTCACGACGGACCTAGATGATCTATCTGTAGAAAGATAGATCTGCTGATGATATCTCTGTCAGACGTACGAACAATAGAGAAAGTCAGATACCACGCGGCAATATGTGGGATGATACAAGACGAAAACCGTGAACGGTACACACACGCCTGTAGGGGGCGCGTTACTACATACATGCCGTGGAAGGGGGAGGTACGGCGAGCTGGCATAGGACGTGGGGCAGCGCAAGACGGCACGATGTTTGAGTGCGCCCGAGCCATGCCATTGGACCTCAACTTCCCCTTTTTGTACAACACACAGTACTGGAAACATTAGTCCTACACTACTTCCAAGCGTTTTTTTTTTTAATCGTTGGCGCAGTTAACGGGATCAAGCCTGTACATTTCCTCAACCGATTGCGGTATGCCCCACAATATAAGCACATTTTGAGTATTAATGTATACATGCTCGGTATAGAATAAAGACATGGAGCTACGTGTAACCTTCTTTTGTTTTTTTTTATTTCCCAAGTATAAATAGACACACACACCCACACGTCTTAAACTCTGCAGGTAGGTTTAGCGCTCGTCTTCCTCGTACACGAACTGTATATACTGGTCGAGGCAATGTGAAAACCCGTGGCATGCGCGACCGAAGAATCACAAACAGCCTGCAAAATATGGGCTTCGACGAAATCTTCGATCTCATAGCTGTTGTTTTCCAACTTCATAAATATGTGAAAACGGTCCTTGCATTGCGAGAGAGAGAGCTCTTCTTAACGAGACTCCAACTGTACCAGGTACACAGTACACGAATTTCGGCCGGCGATCCATGGAGCCGGCTTCAGGCTGATCGAACAGGGTCGTTCATTGTTTTTTTCTGTGCGATGGAGACTAGAGACAAACGCAAGAGGAAAAAGTCGGTTCCTGTGGGCGAGGCGAAAGTTATTTATCGGGGGGGGGGGGGACCGAGTAGGTCGGAGCCATCGCGGATGTTTTTGCGGTAGATGTGTCCGTGTAATCAAGGTAGGGGGACAGCAAATCTATGGCCAGTATATATATGTGTGCTTAACATGAGTATCAACAACAGCAGCGCTACTGCCAAGTCCGCAACTTCTATCCAGTACCAGTCCGTGTTTTTCTTTCTTGGTCCACTTATCACTTTCAATAAACACGTTTGGTTTGGAGAAACATTAACTGTCCGCAACTCGCGATATGTTTGTTTTCAGTTTTTCGTTGGGATTTGTTGGAGCAACTTTGTTTGGGGTGTTGGACAAACGCTCGATAAACAAAACACGTGCAACCACTACAAACGTAGCCAAGGGTTATGATATTCTGTTAGCCATCTGACAATGTGCGACGCATATTTTCCACCTTCATGACAGCATTCACGCTTTCATAAAAGGGGAACTGTAATGCGTTGCCTAAAACATGGAAGATGCTATCAATGAGACTCGAATACTTGACAGAACAACGCCAGTAATGCAGTCCCAATGAATCGACCGAGTCCTAACCGACGTTTCACCAGTCAACTATGACTGGATGACACTACCTTATACCTACGACATCCCTGTTCTGAAGGCGGTGAACGCCTACAAAGACGACAAGCGAGGTGGAAGCATCAGTCGTTTTTTATTGTTATGTTTGTCCACTACAACCGTTTCCTTATAACCTGGGTTGTGTACGCAAGCACGTCATACGACGCGTTTCTTTAACGAATCTGTCCAGAATGTCAGGACCGTTTTCGCATAAAACAATTATCCAAATGATCCTTATATCAGTACAGAGGGGTACCCACTTCAGGAGAATCCAGTGACGATGCCATTTGCGCAATCGTATCTCTACTCACGAGTCGTGGTCTTATTTTTTGCTGCTGCTAAAATTATCAACACTAATTCCAAGTATATTGAACGGTTGGGACAATGCCTGTCTACCTGGTCTTACCTCTCGTAAACGATCATACCGGATGGCCACAAAGTGGGTATCCCACTGGATGTAGTGGCATCTCCTAGTTGTTTGCGTCTGAACTCAATGTGAAGCCCCGAAGGGTAAGTTCGTGCGTACTCCAGGCTGGTTACAACATTTAGCGGGAGGGCAACGAAAAGCCCTCAGCTATATACGAGAGCGGAACTTCTATTTGGTTTTCGGGAACTCGATGAGATGGGCAAGGGGGTGGACTAGGCACTGCAATCCTACCGCTCAAATCTGGGAGAACAGTTGCGTAAGGCGAAAAAAAGCAATATGGTTAGATATACGGTATAACACCTGTGGGGGAGGCAGTAACCAGTCCCGAGGGAGACGCGGTGGGAGCCGTGGTGGCCATAGTCGACGACGACTCCGTCAGAAGGCCTCCCCTAGGGCCAAACGTGAATCCTGTAGGGGCAGGGCTTGGAGAGTAAGTGTTGTCCTCGGACCCTGCGCCTCAAAGGTGTAAACACACAAGCAAATCGTCGCATTGCGGGGGCAGGAGATGAGGAGGGGGGGGGGGGGGGGGGGGGGGGAGAAGGGACGGGGGAGGGAGAGGGGGTCGTACACATCTTATAGGGGGGAAGGGAGGGCGGGTGAGAGAATGTGTAGGGAAGGTAAGGAGGGTGGGGTAGTCACTGCAGGTCTACATGTTGAGGTTTGGAGAACGGTTGTTCTTGAAGACAACAAAAATACATCGCATATTCAATAGCACCCGTGGGCGAGGCAGTGTACATTGCCGAGGGCGACGCGGTAGGATCGGTTGTGGCCATGGTCGACCATGACTCAGCCGAAAAGCTTCCACTTGGGACGGACGCGAACCCTGTGGGGGCGGGACTTGGCGAGTAAGTGCCGTCCGACACCTCGACTCGAAACAATGAACATACAGGCAAATAGCGCAGCGACGGGGCCATATGTGAAAGGTGGTGGGGGGACGAGCGGGGGAGGTAAGAGGGGGACGAGCGGGGGAGGTAAGAGGGGGGGAGGTGATAAAAGTGA
Organism: Nereocystis luetkeana; assembly: GCA_031213475.1. Lineage (NCBI taxonomy): Eukaryota > Phaeophyceae > Laminariales > Laminariaceae > Nereocystis > Nereocystis luetkeana. The sequence continues at coordinate 3,180,645 of JARUPZ010000015.1, forward strand.
TACGGAGGGTGGGGGGTGGGGTCGCTATTTTCGTGAGATATGTCATGCATAGAGCACCTGGGCGTATTGTCGGTACGCTTGTAGGCATACACGCATAGTACAATACTCGTAGGACAAGGTGCTGTTCGTGGTTACATTGGCATATATCTTCGGTTGTGCGGCTGTGCCCGGTTTCAGTACAACCACACCCGAGTACGTTTATTTGCATCTCGCTGGATGCAGACAGAGGGTGCAGGGGTGATGTGATCAATGTAACTATAGGGCAAATGGCATGCGCAAAGAAAATTAAATTGTTCCCTGACTCCCTTTTTTTTCTTCTCAGGAGACGGCATCGCAGTTCTCTATACAGCCCTTCTTGAAATTGCATTACTCTCTCTTTCACGGTCCTGGCTCATCACGATACAGGCCGCAGTCAACGGAGCAGATGAGGGGGATACATTGATCGAAGTCGGATATTTGTTAGCATCCACATTGCGATGCATCGAATTTTCGATTCATTGATGTTCAATGGGTTTATTTCAAGTTTCAGACACCTCATAGAAAGGTTAAGTAATAGCCGTCCGTTAGACTGTGTTCTGCGAGCTCTCTACGTCGGAAGATATTTCGAGAGTATTTCAAAATGTCGAAATGTTGAGATTTTTGACACATGTACACTTACGATAAGATTTGTAGCTTACCAAGGTACAGGGCGCAGCCCAAAGAGTAGTCGCTGCCGACGCTCTGCAGGTCATACGCCTTCAAGACTGGAGAATCGTACGTTTCATGTAGTGGATCAGCCGCAACCGGGATGTAATCCTCATTGTACCCCGGCTCGGGCACCTCAGAGTCACAGGGCTCCACCAAAGAGTTGCACCTGTTGAATAGGGAGGGAAGGGAAGGCGAGGGCAGAGCAGAGAAAGGTTGGGTAGGGTAGGGTAGGGTCAAGTGGGGTAGGATAAGGTAAGGTATGGTAGAGTAGGGTAGAGTAGGGTAGGGTAGGGTAACGTAGGGTAGGGTAACGTAGGGTAGGGTAGGGTAGGGTAGGGTAGGGTAGGGTAGGGTAGGGTAGGGTAGGGTAGGGTAGGGTAGGGTAGGGTGGGGTAGGGTAGGGTAGGGTAGGGTAGGGTAGGGTAGGGTAGGGTAGGGTAGGGTAGGGTAGGGTAGGGTAGGGTAGGGTAGGGTAGGGTAGGGTAGGGTAGGGTAGGACAGGGTAGGGTAGGGTAGGGTAGGGTAGGGTAGGGTAGGACAGGGTAGGGTAGGGTAGGGTAGGGTAGGGTAGGGTAGGGTAGGGTAGGGTAGGTTAGGGTAGGGTAGGGTAGGTTAGGGTAGGGTAGGGTAGGGTATGGTAGGGTAGGGTATGGTAGGGTAGGGTAGGGTACGGTAGGGTAAGGTAAGATAGGGTAGCGTAGGGTAGGATAGGGTAGGGTAGCTTAGGGTAGGGTAGGGTGGGGTAGAGAAGAGTAGGGAAGGGTAGGGTACAGTACGATAGGGTAGGGCAGAGCATGGTAAGGTAGGATAGGGTGGGGTCGAGTAGGGTCGGGTAGGGGAGTGTAGTGTAGGGTAGGGTAGGGTGCGGTAAGGTGGGGTATACTAGACGGTGATAGGGAACGGTGGGGTGTCTATGGTGGTTCACCTCACGAGGGGGACCGCAACGTTTGTTCAGCAGGATTAATGTTCGGCCCGTGGGTCGATGTGCGCTGAACGATGGTAATGTGTCGCCGTCGGGGGTCAAGGGCTTTTCGATGGCGACCTTCTTTTCACAGGACGACGCGCACACCGGGCAGTGCAGACAGGTTGAAACAAGGGAGGCATTGGAGATCGAAACGGCGTTTCAAGGTCAAAGTTGGACTCGCGTCGGTGGTATGGACGTAGCGCTACTGGCGGTCCGTTGACTAAATTCCCAACGCCGATGACAATAAGCCATTACGTTGCAGGTGCGAAGTAACAGGGCACCCCGGCACCCGAAGAACCCACTGCAGTGGTCAATGCTGCATCTTTTAGTATTTGGTCACCCCCGAACTGAGTTCGCATGTATCAGGTATCAGTGCCAGGTACCCAAACCATTTCCACTGCTGCCGTAATGGTCAAACTCGTACGTCCACTCTAGCTGTGTATCGGGGCGTACTCACTCCATGCCATCAGGGCAGCATCCTCGGTAGCAGTTGGGGGTGAAGGGGAGAAGGGACTCGTCGAGCCCGCAAGACTGCATAAACCAATTTGGTAGCGGGGGGGAAAGGGAAGCACCAGTGTAGCGGGGGGGGACTTAGGAGGAGCGGGAAGAGCGGGGAGGGACGTAGGAGGAGCGGGAAGAGCGGGGGGGAGGGGTGTTCAGGTCATGTATGGCCGCGGCCGTAGTTGTATGGCCATTGACCCTTGCATCGCTACAATGCCGGCCCGGAGCATGTCGGTTTTCTTTTGCCCGGCAGACACTCTTAGCACCAAGCGCCAACTACCTTTGGTCGTTGGTCGAGTCGCATTAACGGTGAGCTGCATAGTACTAAGAACCTCGGGGAGGGGGGGGGGGTCAGGGGGTATTTGCAGCGCGGGGACGTGCAGCATTGCGTTGGGAGGTGGCGGTGGAAAATAGGGAGGAGGAGGGAAGGAGAGAAGGGAAGGAGACTTTCATACTCAGAGAAAGGTGTGTGGGATGAAAAGACAGGATCCAAGAGAAATATTACAAAATAGTAGACCGGATAGGAGGACGCACCGCAAACCCCCAAACACCGAAAGTGGTAAGACCATTACCTAGTATAGTAGCGTTTGCGTTTTTAATCACAAACCAATGGCGAGGTGACACGGAAGAGGAGGAGGAGGAGGAGGAGAAGGGGGAGGAGAGGTTTAGTTGTTGAGGAAAGCATATCGTTGAAAATGGGGATGTGTGCTGATGCGCAGTGAGTACTCACGGATACGAGTAGGTTAACTTGGGCATTCGGGTAAACGTAACTTTGGGGGGAAGTTACGAGTTTGTCTTACCCGCAGCACGGTCTAGTGAGTATCGAATGCATCACCATCAGTACCGAACATTAGAACGTCGCTAGAATGTTGAACGAACGTTGGAGGGGGTATTTCAGAGAGTAGGACCGGTCACCGTATATGACACCTGCCCATAGCATGGGTAGTGCCGCGAGATGATTGAGGGAAGGCCTCGCCCACTGCTCCGCTCCTCTTCTCCCCTTCTCCCTTTCTCTTCTTCTCCTTTTCCTTCAATATTCTTAGCCTTTTCGCTGCTTCTCTCTCTCTTTTTTGTTCCCGAGGTCCACGTTTTGATGTTTCTTCGATTTCTTCCTGTATCTAATTTTAGTATTCTTTCCCAAACCTTCCCTTTCATCTACATCACAAACAATCTTCCCAGCCAATTCTTGGCCACCTCTTCCATCACTCGTTATGGAGGCAGACTCTGAAGCAGACATCATTATTTCGGACGGGGGGCAGGGGAGACAAAAGTTGCTTGTACCGTGAGGTTAGAGGGAGGGGGATACTGCGTTATTTCTGTGTGTTAGGAAGACTCGTTGCAGCAGAGGGGGAAACCAACCAAAGGCACCACGACTACGAGGGGGGGGCAAACAGCGTCAATGTAGCGGGGAAATGCGTCATTGCTGCTGGGGGGCGGGAGAATAAAACACAACTACGGAGCGTTCGGGAAGGGTTGCAGGAGGTATATCCTCATGCATGTGCAGGGAACGAGACCTTCCCCGGGACGTGATATGTCCATACCGAGTAGGAGCTACTTGTCTCACGGTGTAGTAGCGGTACTTGAAGGAGTCGATCTCGGGTAGGTCCGCCTCGTACCCCAAGCACGAGTCGAGGCAGTGGGTGGCGTCGGCTCCGTCTTGCCCGCAAACCTGGCGAAAATGAAGCAAACAGACGTAACACATTTGCATCGAATCATGACTATGCTATCCGCTCTATGGCGCATTCCACGGTAGAAGAGTCCCGAAGGTTTGTTGTTTCGGTTCGTCTCTTGAAGGGCCGTATATGTATAGCCTGCACCTCACCCAAACACTGACCGTGATAATGTTAGAGAGGCGTGCTCCGATAGGGGGTGGGGCGTGTTCAGGCCAAGTATGGTATGGCGTGGATGGGGTCACTTCTCGATCAACGATCTACCTGGCAATGTCGGGTTTATGTAAAACAAATACCTATTCGTTATTATAGACCCTACAGTATCCCCTGTGCTTGTGCTCACTATCGTCCCTGTTCAGGGTGTTTTTTTCTAAAAGCGAGAAATCGTTCCAGTGCCTAAAGAGTGCTTGCTACTACATTCACTGAGGCGCCTCGCGTGAGGACCGCTATTTACCCCACCCGAAGACGCCTCTGAGACAACGTTTACGCGTAACCCGACGAGAACTCCCAAGGCTCCATAGCGGGTGTATACGCATTGAATAGTATTATCCGAAACGAACGGAATGCAGTAGGCCCTCGGTTGAGAACACCCATTATTGTTAGGTCTACTACCGTTGCCATCTGACCATGTGTACGTAGCGTGCGCTTCAACGTTGATAACTCAAACAAAGCACTCCGAAAATAAGAACAGCTACAGTGGAAAAGAAGGAGCCCGATGCGTGAAGTCTAACTCCCTTATTTTATCTCGTAGCACGCGTCTAGGCCCGCAGCTTTCGTAACACTGAAGGTGCATCACCCACCGTACGCTTTACAGTAGGCACGAACAAACGCGAAGTACAATGTAAACATTATTTGTGTTACAGTGATATTCAGGCGTTCCTCGTTTGGGGATCGCCCCCAGGAGGCCAGAATGAGCGCTTTCGGGAAGAAAGTGCCATCCCCGATCATACTTACGTGGGATGCGTCGTTTTCCCCCATGGCACTGCCCCACTCTAATCTGAAACCCTCATCCAGCCAGAAGCAGGGGAAATGGAACCCGAAAACTGATGAAACAGGCAGTTGCGAGTTCTGTATGTTTTGCATTTAACTTGCCTACTCTATATGTTGCTCGATGAGCACACGGCGGCAAAGTAATGCTTGGAGCGAGGGTAAGAGATGGAGTCTGAGTGTGATGCCAACCCGTAAGTAGTACAAATTTTTGTTTCGGAGTGGAAGCAGAAACAACAGAGCAATGATTTCCCTTGACTGAACTGTTGGAACATACCATAATGGGCACGCGACAAGAGCAGATCGAACAAAGGGTGAGGGGTGAAGTGTATCGACGGCAACCCCAAGGTATATCCATACACTGGTCAAACTGGTTCACAGCACGAGTGACCCCTGGTGGGCCTCGTTGCAGCCTTTAGTTTTCTAGGTAGATACGTGTGAGTGATGTTCGTTGATGTATGCGGCACACACTATTGGACGACCTAGCCGTATACTACGAAGGTACGATGGTGCCGAAAATTATATTTTGGTTAGCTGTTGCCTCCTCACCATGTTATTTCTTATCGTGATAAGCTGTTCTCCAAGTTTCAATGTTCCTGGACTTTGTCTTCATTACGAAAGGATATCGCCGTGAGCTCATGTTGTCCTGTCGCCGAATGAAAGACACCCCCGAAAACACAAGATAACAAGACACAAGAATATAATTTCAAGTACATGTCCACCTTCATTTCCACTCCATCGGGGCCAAGCTGACCGTAGATCGGAAAACCATCCTGGCCAGGCGTCAACAGAAACAAGCGAGGGTCGGAGGGCCGGCGCGCGTGTGTGTGTGGGGGGTGTATTCAGTGTTGTGCATGGGGTGTAGTCATATGTTCATAGAGCCTCGCATCTCTCTACAAAACCCGAACAGGGCACGTCGGGTTCGCACCGACCTGGTGGACAATGATTGCATCACACGCGAAGCGTCGCTATTTTTGGGCGAGTCGCACGTCCGGTGAGCTGCATCTCACTCAAAAACTCAAAACCGTATATAAGGCGGATATCGGCACCTTATGCGTACTTGCCTGCGGATGGATGAAAGCGTCGAATATGTTGGGGTGTAAGCACCCCCATGAGCCAGCAATGGGTATATTAGGAAATGGCATCGAGGGTGCCTTACCATATACCTTGTATATATTTAACTTTTACTTTCCAATTAATCTCGTATTACGACGGACCATAGTAAATAGGACCAAATATTGTTAGTAAAAGTGGTTAAAACATGTAGGTTTTTATGTTTACCATAGGTCCTATAAACTATGGTTCCCCGTAACGGTAGCTTTTTCCCTCAGTGATCGTCTGGACACGCGGTGGTCACAGGTGTCGTCCCCCCCCCCCCCCCGGTGCGTGCCTTCATTTTCCATTACGCAAAGGTTCCAGCATTCCCAATACTCGTCGATGCTCATCCAATGTTGCTAAATCACGCTCTCGCTTTCCTCGAATCAATTTCTATTCAAGAAAACGTCGTTTCGAGTACGCCCTCGGTGAGAGTCGAAGCCAAGAAAATGATCTTAGCATTCACGTTGACCACATACAAAGCCACCGGGGACGCCGGCACGTATGCACATTAAAGGTCACCCCCCCGTCCCCCTAGTGTTAAAGCTCTCCATCCCGTACAATATAATCAACAGTGACTCGATAGTCTTCCATAGTGACCGCTACAAACGAAAACAAGCAACCACTACCCCCCCCCCCCCCCCCCAACTGCGCCTTTGCCCAAGTTACTCGAGAAACGTTTCGAATCGGCGGTAAACAAAGGCATTTGTCCCGGCCGCAACCTCTGTACGCCACGCACTCAGCCCCTCTTCGATAACAGTTCCGTCTCAACTGTAACATCGGATACACCGAGGCAGGCCACGATAGGGCATATGCTTTATTGAACGTTTTTGGCGAAACAACCGCTCTGGCTGATGAAGCTTCTCATCCGGGGAACTCCCCAATTATTAATACCGTCTTGTGCTGGCAAGACTTCGCAATACAGACCACGTGCGGCCAGGGCATTGCTCGTCGGGTGAGGCGCACCCATTTCCCAGACTCCCGTTGTTTGGGTGATACGTAGACGTCCTCGAGTGAGGGGACTCGAAAAACAGTACGTGGCTCTCTATCGCGGCTTGACTCTCCGGGAGGATACCCCACAGCCCCCCCCGGCCCCCATCCCTTCATTTCACTCACGTAGGCCCAGCCGACCTGAGGCGTATGGCGTCCGTCCCCGGTCCCCGCGAGGATCATGGCCTGCTCCTGCAGACAAACAGCGATGGTTTGGTAGTGGTACTGCCCGTCGTTCGTTGATTGGCCGCCACATAGGTCGATATCGTCCGACTCTCCACGAGATACATAATTATCGGGAGTGTCTGCGCCACGCCATGGCACCCCCGAACTGATGAACACGTTTCATCGGAAATTTCAAGGGATGAAAAGGCGAGGAGGAGGCGGAGGGTGGGGCGTACTTGATTACTGCTTGCCATAGTCATGTCACCAGTGACCAGGCATCCCGAAGGCGGGGAGGAGGCGAAGGGTGTGGCGTACTTGTTTACTGCTTGCCAGCGTTATTTCACCAATGACCAGGCGTCGCTGTGGAGGTGGAGCACCTTTGCTGGTCGTAAAAGAGATACCTCCAAATCTTGGGCGCTGCGCTCATGGTGGGGAGCGGCGAGAGGGAGGTTAGGTGTTGGTGTTGTGTGGTAGTTTGGCCAAATCGGACGTCCATCTATCGCGTCGATATCCAAAGAATGGAGATACGTGCGTATTTGCGAGGCCTCGCACCTACGAGGTGTCAAACCCACCAAGTCAAGGTAGCAACATGCAGGGAGGCCGTAAAAGCGGGGGTATGAAGTACTGCATTTTGGACATACATTTGTTTTGTTGGACGCAATATATTTTACATGCCTTGCGGCTGTTTTTATCTACGTGTAGAAGGCGGATGGTCTCGTGACAGTCTGAGACGGCTTGCGCCCGGGGGTCGTTGAAGCGCCCCCCCCCGCGTGAAAGAATATCCGGAGGGGGGGGGCGGGGGGCAGGAGGGCACGGGGGGAGGGAAAAGCGGGGACGGGCGAGGTGTTGTTTAGGTGCTGGCGTGATAGTTATGATATACATACTTCGACGTATATATATATATATGTCTTTTATTTTATTCGTTGGAACGAGTGTGGGTGTGTTGGTGCTTCGGACACGTTTCGCACCCATCCTACCCCAGGGTACCGTTTGAGTGTATTTGGTAAACGGTGAGAGTTGGCGCTTGAGTCATCTGTGCGGGGCGGAGAACCTTCACTCCGCACTAATGGAATGTGTAGAGGACACCCACGAGGCGGGTACAGAGGACCCCAGTTATGCTGTCTCTGGATGTGGTCACACCGGCAAACCTACCATTTCATTGAAGGGTCATCTATATACAAGTCCACCTCCCGAGCGGCTCTAGATAGGATGCAGTTCCTTGTGCGACACGCCTAACGGCTCGCGGAGCTTCGCGCTTGGTACGAGGAATATCTTCCTGGTCAGTGAAGCACCCCATGCGCTGTCCTGGCCTTGCACGGGTGCGAGGGTCTACGGTCATACGACTTCGATCACGCATGATATCGCCCCCCCCTCCCCCCCCTCCTGCTTGACCGCCACTCCAACTCCCCTAGCCCCACCCGGACCCTGGAACATATGTCTCCTCGCCTGAACTCCACAACTCCGTTGAACATGATGCCCACCGCACCAGCCGCTTCATTGAACGTTGTAGTTCCGCCACCCGCCAGAAATAGGGGGTAGGCTGGGATGGTGGTGTTCGAAGGCACATACTAGAGAAAACACAAACAAAGGCACACCCAACGGGGAATTTTTTTAAAAATAATAATAAACACCAGTAGTTTGCTTTCCTTCGTAGCAAGTAATTACCAGTGATTCGTGCTTCAGGTACCCCCTGTATATCGTTCTCATCTTGGCATTATTTCCTACGGATGAGCAACAAACAATGAGTTTTGTTTGGCAAAAAACTCTACTAAACGAGACGCTTGAAAGTTTGTGGTATGTTCCATCTGCAGTTTATATTGCTACTACTACTCCTACTACCACTACTACTACTACTACTACTACTACTACTACTACTGCTACTACTACCACTACCACTACCACTACTACTACTACTAGTACTACTACTAGTACTACTACTACTACTACTACTACTACTACTACTACTACTACTACTACTACTACGACTAATACTACTAATACTACTACTACTACTACTACTACTACTACTACTACTACTACTACTACTACTACTACTGCTGCTGCTACTACTACTACTCCTACTACTCCTACTACTACTACTACTACTACTTCTACTACTACTACTACTACTACTACTACTACTACTACCACTACTACTACTACTACTACTACTACCAGTGCTACTACTACTACTACTACTACTACTACTACTACTACTACTGCTACTAATGCTTGGGTGTGAGAACTTCAGTGCTTTGTCCAAACGGCCTTAGACACGAAGCATCGCTAAGGCCGGTCGTGGCTCTTTCGCGAAACGACCGCCTAGAGCGGAATACCGGTGTTCACGAAAGGTTTTCGTGACAAAGGCAAGGTTGATGTGTTTGGAGCAACATCGTGCTGATAAGTTCCGCGACGTATTAAACAGACAAATCGGAAAAATGGGAACGAAGCCTAAAATGAGAACCAAGCCGTATCTCCAGAACCATGTGGTGTATCAGAGAACCAAAATGATCCTGCGAAACCCCTTGGCCAGCCCTGTGAGAGGAGCTCGTCAGAACGGTCATGCTCCATCTCGTGCCTTCGGGTGGGCGCAAAAAGCGATATACGCTGGCTCTATTGTGATTTCTCTAGATGCTGGCTACCGCGGCGATGCCGAGGACTTCCAGCCTGAGCGACAGCTCATTCGAAGGCTGCTGTACAGCCCCACAGGACTGTCAACTTTTTTTCTTGGAGTTGTACACAATTGGTTTGCTTTCTAAAAAAAAACGTCCGTTCCCATTTTTTGTTTCGTTCCCATTTTTCCGTTTTGTCTGTTATTAGTCTATCTGCAAATTGTGCTCGTGCTAGAGATGTAAGTACGTAGCCCTTCCGTATGGGGCCATATTTATTGGTGGCGAGTCGGTTGCGTGCATAAACCGGCCTATTTCGTAGACCACTCCGAAACCTACTGTACATCCCCCCGTAGGTAGCATGCACGAGCGATTGGTATCACGCCCAGGCACATACATACCTGGTGTGAGCTTCGAGAAAAATTCCGATCTCACAGCCGATACTTCGTACCAGGTGTGTCTTTTCATAATACCTGGTACAACGTAACACTGAAAAACACTCAGTACGTTTTCTTACTGACGTTGGTCTGGCTTTCGGCTATGTGCGGCTTGTTTGTGTGGTATGAATGTGTACACCTATCGGAAAAATTACCTATCTATGTGCACAACAAAAAATGATACCTATGTGCACAACTAAAAATGATCCAGATTCAGGCAAGACAGACCCTGGTATATGCAGGATATATATGGCTCATGTTTTTGCCGGGTGGCAACCGTAAAGCCTGCCTGACGTAGGACATGTTTCATGGTTGGATCTGTGCTGCACAGATCCCCCACAGCGTATCTTAACGACAGGCCATTGCCCACCACAGGAAAATCTGGATAGTAGTCGGTCTGACTCATGACTAAGGATCAGCAACGACTAAAGATCCCGACGACAGATCTGAAACACTGTACCGCCAAAAGTACAAGATTGACGCCACGTTTCCAACAAAAAAAAATATAATACCCCGAATACAATAATACTAGATACCTGGTATGTCTGTATGGTATGCAAACACATGTACCCGTATTTCATGCATGCCTCCCTGTTGTCCTGGATCAACCCCTTCCCGTCGCGGGGCCTATTGCTGTGTGTTAAGGCACTGCTGTACATAGGGCTTGCTTGCCTTGGGCAGGCCTCCGTTCGTGATTCGGTACACGTAGTTGGGGCAGCCCGAGGTGGAGCTCACGAGCCTCTCCATCAGCGACCCGGTGCCACTGGTCGATCACGGGCATCGAGCGCCCGAGAGCAAAACAAACGAGCAAATCGACCAAGAAAAGATAAAATTAAACAAAGATCACAAATGTGGGGGTGGGAGTGTCGGGGTGAAGGTCGAGTGTTTGTTGCGATGCCATCAGCGGGGGGTTAGGGTGTACGTCGGGAAGAACGGGAGAAGGAGCACGCTCCCCAAACCCGGGTCCTTCCGAATGACGCGTGTTTGCCTCGCAGGGGTGGCCGCTTATACCTGATGCCTCATAGGCTCCTTGCTTCGTTGACGAGCATATTCCCTTCCGATGAAAAGCAACCGGCGATATATAAACAAGAAGAACAACCCCATGGCCGACAGGGATACAACGAACAAAGTTGTAAAACCCCCAGTGGTACTCTATCGATTAATAGATACCACTCTGTCCAGGAATATTAGCTACATCAGGATATCCATAAATATTAGCTACATTTGACACCATATGACGCCAACTATGGTCAAAGAGGCATTATTACGTATTAATACCGCCAAGAGAGGACGAAAAAAAAGGGGGGGTGAAATAACTGGGGATGGGCGGCCACCATCCGTATTCCCCGGTTTTGCCTTTTACAGAAATATAAGCTACATACCGATCTGGTATCACGTTTGGTACCATACCAGGTGCCACGACGCGAGATGACCAAAGAGGCATGATTACACATTCATATCGTAAACAGGGGGCGAAAACTAAAGCCCCCGGGGTATGCCCAGGGGATACCCGGATAATATCCCCGGGTTTCCGCGCGGGTGGAGAACATGACAAAGACGCGTCAACTTTATCATTTTCCCTTATTTATCAGGTTAACAGCAGTACCGCCACAGCAGTAGTAGGCAAACATAACAGCAGTAGTGTCCTGCGCCACTGGCGCCAGCACCAGCACAAGCAGAGTTCATGATCTGCAGCAGTAGTGATGCCCGTACTCACTGCGACTCGTGCGCCTTGGTTGTGGGTGTGTAAAAGGTCCAACTTTGATCGATTGTCATGGGTCCATAAATTAAAGTTGGACTTTTTTTTTTGGCGTTTTGGTTCGGGGAGAAACTTCCGAATCCAGTCCCAAAACAAACAATCGAAAAAAACGATATGCCTTGCCACAGCACCGTCGGACGTCAGGCGACCTCCGTGTGCCTTGCTGGTGTCGACAGGCGCGAGGTAGACATGTTGGTCTATCTTATCGTTTTTGGACTTCCCAGCTGCTTTAACTCATGGCGGACGCAGTTCAAAAAACAAAAACCTTATTACGATCCTGAAGCGGAAGATATGACCCCCAAAGCCCGTTTGTAGCTAATATTCCTGGACAGAGTGGTATTAGTCCCCCAGCAGTCAAAAATGTCTTTTTTTGATTATTTTTCCAGAAAATCCTACATTCCGGTATATTGCAGCTCGCGTGCTACCCCAGCAAACACCGTTTAGGACCGCCCTCCCGTCGTGGGGACGAACCACTTCGAATTATAGTTAGACTTACGTGTCTGTGCAGTGCAGTACTTCAAGGGTCAATAACTATGCCCACAGGCGATTTGGGGAGCAAACCGACCAACCAGCGAAGAGTGCGAGAGGAAGCAAGCACATCCTGTGGAATCGAGCTTAGCATAGCAAGGTATTGAGAGAATAGGACACGCACAAGATCACCGACAGAAGCCGGCAATGTTCGACCAACCGAGGAAAAAACTTCTTTTTTTTTTAATTTGCCTTCTGACAATGTGCAGGGCGTTCTTCATTCAACCTGAAAAAGATGACATAATTCATCGAATACCACTAACTTCATCGAACCAATTCTCCTTCCCTGCGTGTACTAACTTGCACCTCCACCATTTACCGAGATATTTCACCTACTATGTATCTTTTGCTGCAGCATCGGTAAGAGCTATGTTTGGTGGGGAGCATGGGGCAACTACAGAGCGAAGGGTCTGGGGGGCTATGTCTACGGGCATACCTGGTGTTTTTAGTCGAATGTTTCACGTGAAATTCCATGAGATGTTCAACGGTATGTGCAAGCCTAACCAGTGGGACATTCCGCGGGATATCCAGTGGGTTGTTCCATGAGGTACTCCATAGGGTCGCTCAAACTGTCTCATAGCGTATTTCCAATTGGATGCCGCCATGGAAAGCATGCTCATGCGACGCCCAATGTCATCCCATGGGAAATATAATAGGAGTCCGGAGAGAATAGAACACCCAAGCCACCTGAACCTAAACACCAGCTTAGGTACCACGGCGAGGGACTACTTAAAGATTCCTCGCGGGTACCGGAATTCGTGGGAAAGGTTCGGGCAACACGGGCGATCAAGGATTGCATAGGTGAGCACATCCGTCCCTCGATAGAGGTACAAACATACTGCAGCACATAGGGATGGGTATATGTTGGATTGTCGTCGGTTCTTAACGATGCTTTAAAACCCACTAGAGAAATTATTTCCTGAGCTAGACAGCCAGGGTATTGATTTTCTTGTTTTAGCGTTTGATCATGTATGTGCATATATATATGTTGGGTTGGCGTCGGGTATCGAGGCACCTTTCCAACTAACCATTCACTGCATGGGCTCGACAACCAGGGGACAGCTTTCGTTTTGTTTTAGCGATGACCATAGCTTGATTTCGTGTTGGAATATTGTTTCCGCAGTGGAGAGCCTTAACTCCGCACAAAAGGGATAGCAAAATTGAGAACGTTATACAAAGTACGGAGTACGACGACAACGAGGCGGATACACGGTATACCTATGGACGTCAGCACACCTAAACGATAAACCAAGTCATTTGACACTGCCGTCCATATGCAAACACTTACGGGCAAGGTGCCGAAATCCCTCTCACGGCCGGCTCTTACTAGGGCGCAGCCCACCCTTCATGCGACTTGTAGAACACTTCACGGCGCTTCGTGCTTTGTGTTCGCAATTTTTACGCAGTCGGTCAAACCCCACGCACTCCGTCCCGTCATTGTAGGGATGCAATAGTATCTTGCCATGTAACTAAGGCCGTACATTACAATGAGCACCCACCACCACCACCACCACCACCACCACCATCACCACGCTAATCCACACCGACCCGGGTACTGCCCCCTTGCGCCTCACCTGAGACGCTCCGAGTAATCAGCTGAACTCCCTCCCACGTCGCACAGTGAAGGAGGTGCGGCGTCCGCTTCGTCGTCTGGGGGTCCATCATGCTCGCAATCGTTCTGGTCACCAGACTGCCCACCCTGTCCCAAGCACCCACCCGCCCATCGACCACGCTTCGATGATGCGTGTGAACGAGAGACAACACCGATCGAGTCTACGCCGGTCGGCAAGGCCATTGATCCGGGAGGTAACTTGGTCCCGGTTGTCGGGGATGCTGGCACGGTGTTCGGCTCTCCTTCAGGCACTTGGGACCCTTGGAACCCTTGGAACCCTTGGGAACCTCTAAACCCTTTCGATCCTTGGGAAGTTTGGAGCCCCTGGGATCCTTGGGACCTCTGGGAAACTTGCGACCGCCGGGTTCCTCGGGACTCAAAATATCCGTGGACGCCTTGGGACCCCTGGGACCATTGGAACCCTTGGAGCCCTTCGGGTCCCACCGGGCCCGGGATGGCCGCGAGCTTCTTACCTACCGATGACGCGGTAGCAATACTAGCTCGTGTGACGGCCGGGAGTACAATCGACGGGATTATGGGGTCGGGTCCGCGAATCCCCCCACCTTCTTCGGAAATTCTCTTTTCTATAAAGCCGGGCGTGACTAGGATGAGGGCCGTCGTGAGAAGCATGAGGACCCCACTCGCCCAACAACAAGGTGAAGAAGGCATCCCTTGGGCTGGGCAGTTCATGGTGTCTGAAGCCAGGTCGAGCGCCAAGGACAGCTCTGGATAATACGGGAGAGGCAGAGGAATTAGGGAGGGGGAGGGAGGAGGAGCGTCAGAGGTCATGGCGGTTGGGGGGGGAGGAATAGGGAGCTTACATCAGTACACATGCCCATGACCAGAAAATATCCAAAAAAGCACAATGCTAGCTTCAAGGTCGGGAGAACCAAAACACCGTTAAAGGATCATGTTCACGCAACGGCACAACCGTAACACGCAAACACCAGTTACGTATCTTTGCACAAACCAAAGAGCCAGATCGAGGAAAGGAACTACGAACAGAGGATCGTTGTCTGATTTCAACGCAGGTTTCAGTTTTTTACTATCTATGCGGATTCGTGTAGATCGACGTCTGAGGAACAATGTTGCACACGTTGGGGGAAGGGAAACAGCTACTAAAAATATGGCACGCAGCCGTTTTGATAGACTCGGTGTTGATCGAGCCGCCACTTTCTCCGCAAAGCTAAACGTCGATGTTTAATATTCACGCAGGTTGCCAGAGATGAATATAGACTGGTATTGATGGCATCACCTCACAATTTTTCTTTGTTGTTACGGAATAAGTCGCGGCTGATAGTTGCCGCGACGTTATTTATTTCCTCAGAGCATTTTTTTTGTAGTTTTTCGAGGGGTAAATAAGCGAGGGAAGGCATGATGTGCGCCAGGATGAAGGAAGGAGGTCTGTACCCTGATAGACGAGAATTAAAAAGTGGTGTGAGCCTGCAAACGAGACCAAACCATTTCGAACTTGGAAATATATGTTTGTCATGCACTATGGTAGTTTGCGGGACCCTAACCAGATACATACAGATGCACACATACAAAGTCTGCAGTGCCCGTGGCTAAATAGTCTGAATACACATATCTGCCCGAAATGCGGAACTATAGCTTGATTACCAGTGTCGCAGGCCATAGAACAGAGGCGTGCTTCGCCTTTGAGGGCTCTGCTGTGAGCGTAGCGGCACGTCTCGTCAGCGCGTCGCGTGAATCAAACTGTTCGACCGGATAGGAGACGACAACCACAAACAAGCATCTACTTTTATCGGTAGATGAAGGTAAGACGGTGACGGTTGGGCGTTTGTTTAGCAATTCTTGGCCGGAGCCATCTTCGAAGGCGACCAAAAATGCATGTATGTGCACAACCCCAGAGTTGCCGACAAATGCAGCACTCTCCATCAAACATAAAAAGAGCCCACGATATAACACCTTGACCGCCACCGCCTCCCCTCAAACTGAACCTAGTACATTGAGGCCAAACGAAACCTCGGTGCGCCCATAGAAAACTCTGTCTCCTAGCATATACCTATCGCTGTCCAGACTTGCAACAGCATCTGGCTGCCATTTTACACATTGCCATCGGCGTGTTGGTGGGCTGCGAGCAGTGCCACGCATTGATCCCTATGCCGGATATGGGAAGAAACAATATCCGATGCCCCTGCAGTGCAGTGGCGCAAAACGCGTACCTCGCCTCAGAGAAAAACATTCATATATATTAAGGATAGCGGGATCATCGCATGCCATGGGGCGTATGGTGCGCGGCCCCTGAGTGTTGTCAGACCATGAGGCAGTTCGTAGGAGGGAAGGACGAAGAGTTGGAGCCAGCCGACCGGATGCATCCTTAGCATTGTAGCCCGGGAGAGCCTATTCTGATGAAATACTGGCGCTCCAAGACCATTGGTCTTGTCCCAAGAGGAGAGCATTAACGCAGTGACAGAGTGCGCGAGGAGCATGCTTGTCTCACCCCGAGAAAATACAGAGCATGTCTAAAGGGTATTTTTCTCGTGTGCAACTAAACCAAATGCATCTTAGAGGAGCCCGGACCCTAGGCCCCCGGTTTGGTGATTCGGGGTTCTCCTGCAGAGCCGTCGTGAATACCTTATAATCAGAGATGACATACACCCCCCGGGCCTAAGGGAGACAGCCAGGCAAAGTAGGAAATCTGGCAATATGTCCACAACCTCTCAATCCGGTACGCCCAATGGTCTGCTACATTGCTCAACGTCTCCAACAATTGTTTTCAACGCCCTCACTGTGCAATGGGGAGGTCTAGGCCAGCTGTGTACGAAACAGCAGTTAATCGCGCTGCATGGCAGTCTATATGATATCGGTGTCAGGCTTACCGCATTGCTCGTGCTGACGTAGCGCGGTGGGCTGCTGCGGCGCATGTAACAAATACGAGCATGTTGCCTGTCACCGACTCGATGTATACTACTGCCTACTGCTGGGTATAACAGGAACGCAGCTGCCCCTAATACGTCCCATCCGTGTAGGTGACGTAGTCCAACTTACTACATTCAACAATCAAGGCGGATTATCGAGTAACTAATTTTCAAGGGTGTAAGGTGCTCTTCTTGCTTGGTACCTCATGCATGTGGTATAACCTATTGCGTTGGATCTTCTCGAAAACTTCGACTGCCGTTACTAGGTCCATCGACTTATCTGTACTACTTGTCTGCGCACTTGACGTGTGGATCCATTGTTATGTCGCGAAAACGTCCCTGGCTTCTTCGCTTTTGATGGGTGCCCAATACAACAGCACGCGTCACACAGCAACTCTAGAAGCCCACTGCTGCTGTGACAGGTTCCAACCATGGACGGGCATGCAAGCCCCAAACGTATTTCACAAAGACCTTGGAACCCGCGCGGGCCTGACTACATGTATGTAAGGCAGAAACACACGTTATGATAGGACTTCGTGCGTATACTCCTAATACGATGAAGCAAATACTGGCCATTTATTTTTGTTTGAAAACGACACTATTCAAACAGCAGTGTCAACTACCTGGTATCACAGTTTGGTTCTTCAACGCAAATCATACCATCATGTCGTACGGTATGGGCAGTTCAAATCACGTTTGTGTTTGAGAAAGGCCAGTCAGACGAAGAATTGCAAAAAGTCGCACTTGCGTCTCGAGGATTACGATAAATTTGTTGATGCGATAGAACCTAATAATGTACCAGGTAAGGGTCGATCTTAACGACACGTATTAAATTAATTTCGTTTTTCCCTGAAATTTCGTCATTTCATCAAATTCAGCGAGGGTTGAATCTTATCGAGTAAGTGCCTCCGTTGGCTCGGGAAATAATCGTCACCCGGCACAGAACCATCCCTGCAGCAGCTGCGCTCGCGGAACCCATGCGTGCGGTGGCCCCACAGTCATCGGCCTGACTCGTAGGCAGGTGTCGGTGCCTTGGGGAGTGAAATCCATCTCAAACTCGTCACGCAACAACGCCCAACGCTTGCCCAAAGCGACAAAGTCTCAGCTATTGCTGTCACCGAGCGCAGTCGGTCGGCCACCTCGGTGCGGTCACCTTGTGAACTCGGCCCCGAGAGCCCAGGAAGCTATTGCGCCTTCTGCGTTCGGCCATGACTTGCGAGTGACCTTAGGAACGACCCCTGTCAGCCCTGTGCGCTCGCGAGTGGTGGCACAGCTCGAGCGGTGGGGTTGCCCGATCCTCTACGGCCTTGTACCTAAATTTCCTGATACACCCTAAACACGTCGAGGTGACTTTTGGGGGGGGTGAAGTTTTTCGGCTTTTCCTGAAAATATTTCGGGAAAATACCGAAATTTCGGCAAAATAATACCGAACAAAACTGAAAAACACTCGGCGTTAAGATCGACCCTAAGTAGCTAACACGTTTTTGCTCGCCCCCGTGCGAAGAAGACAAGTGGTGCTATGACAACCTAATCATGCCGTAGAGCTGGCGCAACCCCGGCTGATGCAGATGTCCTCCCGGCCACTCAAATAATGATGTTGCAGCGACTCCAGAAATGATGCTTGCTCAATCCCAAACATCGATGACCGTGGCAGCTTTGGGGAGATAATGCTCGTAATTATCGTTCTTCCTATGGCAGCTCCAGACGACATAACCTTGCGACTGTGCGGGAATACCAACGGCAGACGCATTCACCCGGGCCTCAGTTGTCCACCCAAAGGTCGGGACGAGTCTTATACTGGGCAGCGCCATTGCCTATAGCGCTTCAAACCTATTTGCAGGACCTTTGCATTCAGAGTCAGGTGCACCACTCACTGCTGAGTTTCGCCAGACAGCTCACAGACGACAAGCAGTATCAGCCGGGGTAAGTCAACTCGTTGCTGCGGGCATGCTCGTCTTATTCAAGAGAGCGGGATAACGAGGAGGAGAGGACGAGGTGGCAAAGCTTGTAAGGAGCCCATTCGTCTCACCTCGGGGCAAAGCAAAACTAACCAAGGAGACCGTTTCTTGTGTGATACAACAAGAACCCAATCAGACGGCCCTCGATCCTAGTCCCTGGCTTTAATCGCGCGGGGTTCTCGCGATGTTCTTCTCGGCATTCATTCCCCAACATCGACACAAACTCCCGCGCTTTCGCTCTTTCGTCGGTACGAAACACACACGCACTGCTTTTACTGTTCTATCACCGCTGTTGTAGTGGAATACTCCGTACAGACGACTATACTCCCGATCCGCGACTCTGTGTAGGCTACTTTCTTCTACTGAGTACCAACGAAAGAAGGTATAGTAGTACGTACCTGGTACAGTATTATGTTGATTTTGTACCCCACAAGCGTGAAAACATGTCCGTAATAAGCGAGGTGTGAAACAAGATTCGGTACCATGGCCACCCTGTGATGACTCCAAGCAAGATCTATTTTTATTACAATTAGCTGCCAATCACAGACCTCTCGTATCCCGATCTTGTATCACCTTCGCCTTGAGTGACGAGGGACGCTACGCGTATAGACGTTATATTAGTTGTATTCAGGGCCGGTCTTATCGAGGGCAAAATACACGGGAAAAAGAAACGAAATGAAAAAACGAAAAACAGAACTAAAGAGTACGTGAGTTTTGCTGGTCGAATTGTAAAAATTAGAAGTAGAGATCCCGATACCTCCGTTTTCACATTTATTTCGTTTAAAAAACAAACAAACGAAATGTGTGCCAAAAAAACGAAATATGGGATACCCAGGGTCGAAGAGGAACATAGGGGAAGCTCGACGCGTTGGGATGAAGTTCCGATAAAGTTTCTACGACCGGTTGGCCAGCGCACGATGGCTGAGGTAGTGCATGTGGCTGCCACGCGGCTTGTCAGCTGACGGCGCGAGCACATATGGGTAGGGAATCACCATGGTGTGCCCTCGTAAGAAACCGGGGGATCAGGAAGTGGCTGTGGCGGTATATTTTTGGACAATGTCATGAGTCCCACTCAACATTCAAATGTCTGCCATCGAACAGCTATGGCCGATTCACAAGTTCTAGAGCACTCCGTCGGGAGCGGTTTGGACCACGAGAACCGGCTGCTATGGAGGGTGCCTTACGTGTGCGAGTTGTGTCTATCCACCGTCGCTGTCGAGCGCTATCGCCGGGTGCTGTGGCGGTTGAGTCATTCCGAAAAATTGCACCGAGTAAAAATTCGACTCGGCTTCTTATTTTTGTTTCGTTTTTATTTTCGTTTTTTCTGCCCTCGTTAGAACCCAACCTGCTGCTTTTTGCGAAAAACGAAAGTCTGTTCGTTTTATTTCGTATTTTTTTCGTCTACTTTGCCCTCGATGAGACCGGCGCTTACTTGCAATTTTTCACTTTTAGGTACAGTATACACGAAGGTACAGGGTTCCCCATGGAGCGGAAGAAGAGCTGATCAGCAGTGGCTAGGCGACACAAGGTAATAAATCGATGATCTGGTGTGCAGCTGAAAATAACGAAAGACCCACCAGCCATTGAAGTTTCGGAATCCGTACAGCCCATAAAACGAAATACCCAACGACCAGCGAAATGAGGCCGGTAAATCTTTCTAACTGCTTGCCAGAGCGGCAGGAGAATGTACCCCCGAAGAAATGTACCATATATATGTGCCGGTACGATGTACGCGTTCATACCTGGCATGATTTTTTACCTCAGACGAGTGACCATACGGCAGAACACTTTCGTGTACTTTGAAGTTTTTTAAATACTGTAAACGGCTTTGAATCCGCACAGGGCTTGGATAATTATAATCGGTCGACTTTTCCGGCACGGGAAGGTTGCCAATATCGAACAAGGTGTTGTCGGAAACATCTGTTTGAGAGCCTCCGAAACTAGAGCTTTCGACTCTAGCGCCCGCACTGTTGTCGCCGAGCGCTGATAAACGATCGCCCCCCTGACCAACTCATCGATAGTATTGACGGGTATGTGACAGCAAGGAATATATTTCTCATGTGTATCATATGTTTACACTTTCCACCCTCTGGACACGCCGTGGTCACAAGTAGGTGTCGCCGCTTCTCCCCCCCATGGTGCTACTGGAGTTGCCTTCATGTTATCGCGCATAGAGGTCAACATTCCTCATGCTCGTCGATTTTCGTCAAACGCTAACCCTAACTCACGCTCTCCCGATTTCCGCAATCTATTTGTTCGCAAAAATAAAGTCCCTAGGACTACTACGGTATGTGAAGTCGTTGATTTTTAAAACCCCATAAATTCGATTATTATAGTAGGCACAGGGACCACCCTCGAAGCCACCGGGGACGCTGTATTCTGTTGTACCAGGTGTGATGGTGTGCCCCGGAAATGCCAAACGCAGCATGCAAGTGTGTATGAATTTGAGTGTTTACCTCCCGAGCGCGAACACAAGAATACAGATATACCAGGCGTAGGCGAACGAAGCATGGGACAAGATGCGACCCCGGTGAAAGAGCGCCGCTGACCACACCACACAACAAGCGCTCTCAACTTCAGGATTCTCCTATCTAAACTTTTGAACACCTTCATTCTACTCCGGGGCTAAAATGAGTAAACATGTGACTGCCGTACAAGAGACGCGTATCACAAAACCTACATTCGTGTCGTTTACCCCTTTGGATATGAGATATATGAAAACCGTAAACATAGTGCGGTACATATATGAAGATGTACTTGTACCCCCGAAGGACAAAATGTACAGGGTATGTCGAAAAACTACTGTACTACTGCTGTATGCACTGTTAACACGACTGCTGTATACTTCGTACAGCAATGCCCCCTCCACCGCGCATATACATACCAGGTACTGGGTGGATATAGGGTATGTTCGGGGTAATCAACACGAGGTTCTCTACCCTCAACCTCGAGACCGTTCCGCCATCATGGCGTTCTTGTAGGCCTTTTCTTAAGGGCGGTCGTCCAACGGGACGGGGTAGTAGCCCAAAGAGCTGAAGGCGGTGCGCTATCCCGCCCTGCCCATTAACGCACGCACTTACTTACACGTACGTACCAGTTTGTCGGTTTTTCTTTCACGTAACCGAAGTAAATCAGCACAGAGTAAAAGTGTGATGTTTATACTGTAGAGTACATACCAGTACAGCACAGTGGGCACTCGCAGTTAAGAAGCACTCGTAT
Organism: Nereocystis luetkeana; assembly: GCA_031213475.1. Taxonomy (NCBI): domain Eukaryota; class Phaeophyceae; order Laminariales; family Laminariaceae; genus Nereocystis; species Nereocystis luetkeana. The sequence goes on from JARUPZ010000015.1 coordinate 3,202,708, forward strand.
ATGAACGAAGGATCGTTGGCGAACAACGAGAAAAATCACATTGATTGCGTTGCCAAATAAATGAGAAACACAGCTCCGCAGTGGGATATCCTCTGTGTCTTTTAGAACAACAAAGTTGTACAGTTAGTTGTAATAAATGATCGAAGAGAAAATGCATCGAGCCTGTGGACGCCAAGTCGACGTTCGTTAACAACGGGAGCCTACCGACTCTACATACAGCAGTAGTTCGATCAAATTGAAGAAAATAGTAACTAGTTCGATGTTCGAATCATCTCTCGTCAGCAACCTCCGGAGCGAACTCCGCGGCAAGAACTACAGTATCTATCGGTACATCAACACTAGTTGAGTACGAGTACCCACCCAAACCGTCCTGAAAGCGGCGGCGGCAGCAGCAGCAGCAGCAGCAGCAGCAGCAGCAGCGAGACGTCATCACTGCAAACACACATTCTGCACACTTTTTCCGATAAGTTCGTCCCCACCACAACGCCCGTGAAGTTCTAAATGGCCCTGGAAGACGGTACATCAACACTATCAATCGACAAATGAAACTAATAAAACAAAGGGGGGCTTTCACTCCTATTATTATTCCATGTGTTTCGCAAGTAAGTGCTACGAGAAGAATTGTACAGTAGTAGGTAGGATTGGTAACTCCGACAGGGATGCTATAATGACGCAGATGTAGTTGCTGCTATCGCACAGCAGCAGCGCAGGATGCCCAGCAGCCACCAACGCGCACATACATGTCGTAGGGTGGTTGCTTCATATGCAGACAAGCCACTGCCACTGTGACGCTCAAAACAAATAAAACCACAATATAACCAACTGCATACACCACAGCAAGCAGCAGTGCCTAGCCACGCACAACAAAAATGGTATGTGACGACCTCACGAGCTAAGCCGGCGTGCTTCAAGCGCAACCCAAGGCAGCAACCGCGTTTGAGTATGCCTCGTGAGGTATCTCATGATGAGGTAACCGTTGTAACGCGCGACTAAAACATATATAATTGCTTCGAGTAAGCACTGGAAGGTGATTGTGCAGCTGTGAAATGAAGTCAGAGAAAAAGCGGCGAAACCGACACACGTACGACAACGTAAACTGTTGTTTCCGTGAGCTTGATATAAAAAGCTAACGCCGGGACCGCGGCCACAGCGCTTCGCGAGACCAACAATGACTGATAAGAATAAACGCGGATAGTGTCGAGCGTTTGTTCTCCGCGGACTTACAGGCACCAACAAGCGGGGGGGCGCGTGCTGCTGTCGTAATTTTTTTGAGGGGTGTGTGGGTAGTTCCCATCGGACCCTATGACAAATAGAACAATTTTTTCTCGTGTTCCTTGTTTTTCGGACTTGATCGAACACCAACACAACTGTAATTTGGGCACTTCTCGGTGTCGCACCTGCAGATCTTCGCCAACTACTACTGCTGCCGCTGGTAGGGGTCGAAAACTGCGAGCCTCACGAAGGCCGTACCAACAGCTGCGGTGGAGACCGAGACTATAATATTCCCGACGAGACCTAGAGGCTTTGAAGTAGTGCGATGCCTTTGCGCCGTGAGCGCGCGTCGTCGCCTCCTGTTCGAGCCAGATTTAGATAACACATGTATTCTACTTTTTTTAGTTGTTTTTTTTTTTCCCCATCACCTTCACTTTCCTCTTAGAACCCCAGTCAGTATTGTATTGGAGACAACGACCTGTAGCTTAGGAGCTTTGATCACACATATATATATATATTATATGGAAGTGCGGTGCTAACAGGATTAGCTCGTAGGAGGTTTTACCCTCGGTGGCCATCTTCTGGACAAGTCGTGGTCACAGACAGGCGTCTTCCGTTCTCACACCTGGTTCGTGCTTTTTATTTATTTTTTTTGTCGCGCATACTGTAGGGTTCAGCATTCCCACCGCTCGTCGATTTTCATCGAATGTAGCTGACTAATTCGCGTTATTATCGGCTAATTCATCAGGTTTTATGCAAGAAAAGTCCTTACGAGTATGAGTACGCACTCGGTGAGACTTGAACCCACGAGGTTGGTCTTACTACAGTGCGCACGCGGACCACCTACAAAGCCACCGGGGACAATCAAATCATTAAAACCGATACAGTTGAGACGCGGCAGTAGTGTGACGGATTGCCAGGGAATACGGTATACTACAATCAAGGTAACGCACCCCTCGAGATGAATTTCAGAGCCGAACATCTCCAAACCAAGGGGGGTACACACATCACAGATTGGTAGGGCTGGACACTGGCTGACTGAGTGAGTAGCATTTTTTCTGTCGTCAAAACCAAACAGTATACTGGATTGCAGCAGTTTACTCTCGATCCTATCGCCTCCCGCCTCCCGAAACGAGTTCGGTGGGTTTTCCGTATTATATTATGTAGCGTTTCCTCGGGCGTACGTCGGATAAAAACTACCAACGAACATACTGGTCAGGGTGATCAGCAGATTACTACTCCCAGAAGATAGATACTGCTAGTACGTACTGTGCCAGAGCTCGGTCTTACAGGCTGTGGATTTGCACACTTATAAAGGTCGAGAGATCCCCCTGGATGCGTCAGTCGGTGCTCGCACTCTCCCCGTTTATTGCATATCTTTCGAATTGCATTATCATTATGGTTTCCTGAGTCGTGGGAGAGAGAGGTTCTTCCCCTCGGCCAGATACCTGTATCGCAGCTTCCTGCTATACCCTGGGTATCTCGACCACCCAAATTATACGTCTCTCTCTCCCTCCTATTATACCGGCCGGGTTCCTAATTAGTGCGGCCTACGGTTGTGTCGGACGACCAAGCCTCCGAATGGTACGGTCCCAGTCGACTCCTCCAATCTAACTTACAGTAAACCCTAACGGAAGGAAAGACATTTCCTCCGTACCCCCGGCTACTCGTCCCCCCCCCCCCCCCCTCCCCCCTTCGAAAGAAAAAAAAGGGGGGGGGTGGGGCGGCGGAAAATATGGCACAGCTTCCTGGCTTGGATCCACAAACCAGCGATTACCTCACGTCTGCCCGTGCTCGTGACAGGACCTCGTGCTTGCTCGGGCCCGGCGTGGGGATGCGGACCTACTCTCGGTGCGCTGCTAGGAAGGACTGCGTGCGCGGTCTTCCCTTCCAACCAAACTTGTTCTATCCCAGTTCCCGATACAGGCATGACACATTGTCTCTACCAATAAACCCTGCTTTGTCCGTTACTTCGTATGCGGAGGCCGTTCCCTCGTCTACGGACAAACCTACCCTTGCCGTCGTCAAAATCGGATTTGAATGCCATTTCGAGGGGGCAGTGTGTTATCTAACGTGTGATACGGAAAAATATTAGTATCCGTACTAAAGTCGGACCCCCAATGAACCCGGAATAGCGCGGTACGCACTATCTTGGGTGCCTCTATAGTGCGGTACCACACTATCCGGTGGTATGTGGAGAATCCTGTAGAGACTCCGCGACATCTTGGCCTGTCTCTGCCGCTGCTCACACCTTAGCCGCTTAGATGGCGGGCGTGTAGGCTCTGTGGCACATGGTATCGTGCGTGTTCGCATGGAACGCTTTTTCGCGGTGGGGCTGCGCCCAGCCAGCTAATACATTGGCTGAATACACTCCTAGGTCGTCGAGCAAGCTCTGCTTTACGGTGCCGGGCTGTTGAACGTAGGGACATAGAGACGTCATGACCTCGCTACTGTAGTGCGGTAAAGATAACTCCACAGCCCACGGACCCGCCCATGTTCCAACTCATGTTCGCTCGTGTGCTCGGCCAAGATCGACCATGGTATAACCCTCGGTGCAACCCATGGTAAACCGGTTCATGTTATGTGGACCATGGCATCAGCCTTGGGCCCGTGGATAGTGTATTGGACTATTACATCGCATATCCACCACCCCTCCATCGTGTTGTCCATTGTGCACCACGGATCACACCATATGGTTTATCCCATGGTTCTCGCCCAACGCAACGTGGAAATTTTGTCCATGGGTCAACACACGAGCAAACAGACAGGTGTTTGGTTTTTTAGTGGCATGCCGTGGCATCGGCATGGTACCACCCGTGGCATACCATGGCATGCCCACGGTATTCCATGGCATGGCATAGTATTATATGACACGCCGTGGTATGCCATAGGTGGCAACCCCCGTGGCAACCGCAACAGCGTCCCCCACGGCACTCCATGGCAACGCCACGGCATGTCCTGGCAACCCCCACGCCACCGCAACTTGCACCCTACCTAAGGTTAGGGTTAGGGTCAGGGTGATTCCATGGTATGCCGTGCCGGTCCGTGGGAGGTCCCCTGTTATGCCGTGGACGTTCCGTGGTATGCCGTGGAAGGTTTGCCGCAGGTGTTGCCACGGCAATGCCACGGCATGCCGCAAAAAATGACAACAATATTCCTGAAGAAACGCGCTTCTAGGGCATACCGATAGCCCATGTGCACCCATGATCCATACTCTGAAACGAGCGCAAAATCTCCGGGAATTCGTATGCTCGGTCCGCTTCGTGGTACCTCTATCCCCGAAGGACAGACCGTACCAGGTATCTCAGAAAGTCACCATAGTACAGTTCTGCACAACTCCTTGCAATACTGTAGGTCATATAGTCCGTATAACGATGCCACCTCCATCGTGCACACCTACATATAGCGGTAGTGCCTACCAGGCGTTGGGTGGATATGAAAACGAAGTACCGCAATACCACTAACTAGCGAAAATGGGTAGTAGACACGCGGTCCTCTCACGCAATCCTCGAGACCGCCCCCCCTACAAGGCGATTCCACCAACCCACGTCAGTACGATCCAATTTAAGCACTAATATTTCACGTGACCCAAGCAGCACAAAGGCACTGCACAGCAAACCAGTACCAGGTACAAGTTATTCAATTTCGGAAACGATAAACATCATTTACTTCGTGCTTGAACGTTCTCTCGTCAACAACCTGCAGGATGAACTGTGCCCCTAGAAGCTTCTACATACACAGACCTTCGTAAGCCGCAGCGAGAAGCTGTCACTGCCACATATTCTGCACGCCTTTTATAAGCCATTCGTCGCCAGCACAACGTTAGTGGACTTGCAATAATTGCCACTGCTGGGCGGCGTTTCGAACTACTGCTCTGATACTAATACCTACACTCCGCGGATAACGCAACTCTTTGCGTTAAGAAGGTGTTACCGTTACAGCAGGCGCCAGGTAGAACAATTCGAAATATGACGTCACTACGTACGGCTATGGTGGTATTCGCAGGTGTTGTGATGACATCCTCCGAGTACGACACGATATCGTTTGATCGATAAACAAAACGTTTGAGAGCTATCATGTTGCATCAGTATTGGCGGCGGTATGAAGTTACTAGTTAAAGTACGCAGCCCATTGCGCGTAACGAAATGAATGATAATGTGTTGGCTAGATTCCTACTCCCCATCGTAACACACCTTAGGGGGTAGCGTCCTGTGCATACCCAATGTACTGCCACCCTTAGGCTACTGTGGTAGCTTGTACTCTAGGCGTGACGCGCGAGGTTTGTCGGGTAGCAGGGTCGGCAAGCTGAAGCAACTACAGTAACGCTACGTTATGGCGATCTCGCAGCAAACTTTAATCAAGACAAATCACGTACTCCATGTAAATTCAGCAAAAAGGTTACCGTGTTACATACTATATATACCTCATACGAACACCCAGTTGTGACACACTGTGTTCAGGGGACGCTAGCACGCTCAGGAAGGCGTCGTCAAGTACCCGCGCGTATGCATTGTTCGGCAATATACACATACGCCTTGGAATAGAGCAAGGTGTTTGCAGTCAAAATCCTTATTCCGTGGTTATGTATACAATGGATATACGAGAATCCTGAGCTTTTCCGCCCATTTTTTCTCTTTTATGGGCCCAATAACTTATTATCCATCACGACAACGTAGTTTTGCTCCGAGCAGCACCTTCGACGACGACTGCCCAAATTATATAGCGTCCGGGGAACAGCAATATTCTAGCGGGAGCCATCTCGTAAACGGCGATGTAGTCATTGTGCTTTGGTCTCTGGCGTGAAATAAAACACTTTGATGTTTTTGGTGCTACTCGCTCGCAAATTGGACTACACGTAAACACCTCTCGAGCATTTATCGCTGCCTCCGACTGCCATCTGGCGCACCCGACGGCCTCGCAGACCCCATCATGAGCATTCACCCCGGAATTCGCAAGCTTTAGTTTCCTGTGAGGAGTTGTAGCTATCCGCAAGTGAAGTTGTTTTCGGTCTCATTTCGTGCGCCGCACATTTCGACCACTTTCGACCATCGGTGCACCTCTAAGTCGAGGTGTAGGTTTCGGTTGGGAACTCGCGGGGGATCAATATCGAGAGAAAAACAAACTGCTGCGATGAACCTCTGACAATTCACCGTCAGTCTCCGGCAAGCACAATCCAGCATAAAAACTTTCAAACGCAGCGTGTCAAGATAGCGATGTTTTTTTCGGTTGCGATAAAACATTTAGAGATTAGAGTGACCGGAATCTCGGGGACCGGGAGACGCTCCTGTGTTGGCGTAGCCTCAAGTAGTCTTCAGAAGTGTTGGTTGTTTGACCCTAATGTGCTATCGATTCCGTAGTAAGTAGCACAACCTACGCTAGTAGTACTACAACGAAAGGCGCAGTTAAAACACATCACACACCATGTACATATCGTTAGACGTTGCCAGGTATCCATCTAGGGGACAGCCGAGAATATACAATGACGGGTACTCGTACATGGTACCGATACCAGGTCGTGTGGGACAACATGGGTACATTTACGCCCGCCCAAAGAAGAGACGTGGTGCTGCTACGAAACGAATAATGACATGAAGCTGGTGTGACCCCAGGCGATGAAAATTTCCTTCTGTGGATTAAACCAATGACGGTGCAGCGACTCCCCTAATGATCGTCGCATAATTTCTAACAGAGATGATTTCCATCGACCCCGAGCGATGACCACGTCGAGCGACCCCAGAAGCAGTACCCCAGCGGGCCTAGAATGTATTATGATGTTCAGCGAACCCCGAAGAGATTTTTCAGCAGCTTCAGATGGAGAAAGATACCACTGTCCGTCCTGATATCTCCGGTTTCATCCGTGACTTTGTTACCGCGCTTCGAGTTTACAGCAGTGCCGTCAATGCCAGTCGGCTATCTGGCATATACGAGCAGCGCCCTTAAGTTGCTGAAGCGGCGCCGTCCCTGGCACCGCGAGCAATGCAATCTGCACGTCGCATCTGGCGTGACACAGGCTGCTGTGCGTACCCACCTGTCCAATATTTTTGTGAAATCGATTCAGGCGTATGTTTGGTACCTGGCATTTTTTTTGTGACTCGAGAAAGGACAAGAATACATTATACATTTCATACGCTTACATGTATACATATCCTACAAATCATGACCAATCATAAGTATATGTGATGTACTCGTGTGATATGTACCTAGTCGAAGCAGAGCCTGCGGCGGGGTTAACGGTTTTGGGCGGAACGAGGGGGTGCAACCATTGCGCCGGGCGGTAGGCGACAATGCTCAACGCGTGCATGTTGTGCCCCAGGCTTGTAGTCTTCCACCATCACACGCAGACGACGTAAGGCTAAGCATGTCGATACCTTTCGCAGTAAAGGTAGACAAACCGTATACGGGTAGCCCTTGAGATAGCACACACCCGTAGAGGGTTTTGGAAGTGTTTAGTTTTGTCAGCGGGTAGAGTTCGATTGTCGAGCCATGCGTCTATGGAGATAAATTAGATATATTTCCGACGCCAACCACAGTTTGTTTCTGTTGTGTCTCCCCCGCTTCTTATCGGGACATTCGGCACGGAAATCTCCCCCCTCCCGGTGGTGTAATACGTCGTGTACGGTGTCATTCAGATTATTTTAACTTTCAGTCAAGATTCAGTGTGACTGACGTAGGGCCAAGGTTAGGTACGATATGATTGGCTCAGGGTAAGGGCCAAGGTTGGGGTTGCGGTTGGCGATTGTGTGGTAGGCAACCCTGGTATACCCGTCGCCTACAGCAGGAGTACCTGGTACTATACTGTGCGTCCGGGCGTAAGGGTAGCTTTCAGCAATACGGGCTATGGGTTTGCTGCTCGCGTGCCGTGTCCGTCGCTCATTACGTCGTACATCGGAGACATCTCGTATGCCAGGAGCTCGGCCGGCTCGCCGCGCGATCCCGGTGCTGCAAACATCATGTTGTTTCTTGCTCTTTGAGTGATCTTGAATCTCTTGCGACCCCTCTTTGTATTTTCCTTATTCGGCCGCTGATCTGCCAGCTCTATTCCACACCCCAAGAGGACGCCAATATTGTACCCAGTTCCAATCATCCAACCGGCTCTTAGAACGCCTCCTTGCCGTGCCCACCATCGTAGTCTCCCACTCTAAACCATCACGTTCCAGAGGAATCCGATCCTGGATGAAAACTCCCAGACCTGCGGACGACTCCTGCAACGTCAGCGGCGGCCACGGGGTTGAGGAACCATGGGTGGTACCAGCTGCGGATGTTGCTGCAACAACAATGACGGCAACGGCGGCAGTGACTCCGACTGTTATTTCTAGTACTCCGGTAACAGCGGCGCCATGGCCTCTGCCGGCATCCCCATCGCCTTTCGTACCTGCACAACCATCATCGGCTGCTGCCATTTTTCGTCATTTTCCTGCGTGCCCACCGCCATATTCTGTTCCTGCACAACGAACCCATATGTTTGCCACGCATGCGCCACCTCCTGCTCGCCAGCTGACGTTCATGGCTTCTGTCGCAACTGCTGCTGCGCCGGGGAATGTTGCAGCGGCGGCAGCGACGGTGACGTCTCCGGGTCTACCCACGGTTCCTTTCCCCGCTGCCCCTGATTCTCCACCATGTAACCTTCCTCCATTCAGACATTCTCCTGATCCTCATTGTGCACACTCACAGCGACCAGTTCGTCTGACCTCTTTTTTGGCAGTTGTATCAAATCTCCAGATATCTTGCTCGGTGCACGCTCAAACAAAGAGGTCTCGCTGGATGGTGATGTGTGGTTTTCTAGGCTGGCGCTGCTTCAGTATCTACTCTTGCCTCTACTTGTGTTTGGCTGACATCGACGGTATTTCTTTGATCTACGTATGCTTCGGCTACCAGCGCCCAGACTCGTCTTCGCAGTTCGAGCCCGTAGGCATCGATTGCGTTCATCTTCACAGGAGGGCGTTCCATGTCGGTCAGCTAGTCTCAGTAGGAAAACCCAACTTCGAGCGGGCATTGTTCCACTGCTCTTACAAGGGCCTTCACGTAATCCATAGCATCCGTGCACGATAACACCTGATGTATTATATTAGTTTCTGGTTAGCGTCCGTGTATCGTTGAGAACCCTGTTGAGATGGTAGACGTTAACCACTTCCATTTTTCTCAGGCCACTCGAGCGAACATCCGTCGAGGGCAACGGGTTAGCAGCACGTTATCACACTGACCAGCTTGTTGCAATCGTGTGCTGGACCGGTGAAGGCGAAAGGTATGCGCCCAGGGGTGTCGCGAGGGACGACAACGCACTCGGGGAGGCCCATAGAAACGGAGTACATCGACGTGGCCAACCCTTACAAGGTGTCAATTGGCGGTTCCGCCAACTTGATCATGCCCGTCGCCAGCCAGTCGAAGTGTATGTGGTCGCTCGAAACGAAGAATAAATCGAAAACCAAGGCGCACGTCAAGATGTTCATCGCTGACATGAACAACGTAAAGGCCACTCCACTGTTTCCGCACGGACAACAGCGGGGAGTTCCCCAGCCGCAGCCATATCAATTTCAGCGACTCCGCAGTGATTATCCAGGAGCACACGGCTCCGGGTAACCCTCAACAGAATGCGACTGGCGAGCGCGCACTCTGGGGCTCAGCGAAGGGTGGCCAGGTGGCTCATCCTGGCACTCGGAGTTTCTTTCCCGGGCTTAGATCTTACTCAGTGTCCCTAGCAATAGCGTCGGCAGGAACCGTCTGTGACTGGGGGTAGTTGTTTCGGCTGCAGCCTGCTTCAGCCGTTCTGCGACATAGGTCAACACCGATTGGCGGCCACCGTACGAAGGATTCTTCTCACGGCATCCGCCTCTGTCAGTGGTGCCACTCTTTCAAGAAAACACGATTCGGGTGGACCACAGCGCGCAATCCGATGCCCAATCGTTGGGGTGGTATTCTCTGAACAACGGGGCACATCCACTCCTCGTCCGCCAGGACGATGCTTGCGGTATCGACCGGGGGCGCATGGTACGCCAACAACATCGTGCGGTTGGTTTCCCGTACGCCTGATGGAATTGCGGACGCCGAACGTCGTGGGGGGCTAAGCATACCCCCGCCGCGCTGACTACCCCGCCAAGAGTTTGGCATCACATGCATACCGCCACTACCGCCGCCGTCTCCGGTGCTTCAATAACCGTCGCCCCTGTCAGCAACACCTCTTTTGTCACAGTCGTCGCTGTCACCGCCACCGCGGTCAGGGCAACCCACGCCACTCTCCGCCACCGCCCTGCCGCAGCCAAACGCGGACCCGCAGTGGGTGTCAGTGCGAATCCGATCGAACCTGGTTAGGCTTTCAGCGACGCCGACGGTCCAACTCTTGGTGACCAGGAGATCGTCGCCGCCCTCGTCGCCGGGACAAGGATATCGGACCGTCGAGCACAGCACTGGTTCCCTGTTAGTGATGGAAACGACTGTTTTTTGTGTCTAGACGGAAGACCCGTACGACGGTCGACGCCGGTCACCGCAGGGAGCCGCCGCCCGATGGGGAGTGCGGGCAGATGTCCGTTTCAGTTGCGGGACGACAATGGGCGCCATCGTTTGAGAGGCGCGGGGGGACATCGTGCTCTTTCGTGGCTTTGCTGGCTACGCGGGACGACAATGAAACACCCTGGACGACTAGCGGTCACCCGATATGCTCCGGGAATTGCAGCACTACTGGGCGTCTGATCGTAAAATCTCGAAGATCCACAAAAAGTCCATGGGATCAAAACACGGTCACGTTTGGGCGGTGTTTACGGCGCGGGTGTCATATGAAGCGCTGGCTGCGGGGAGTGATGAGACGGCGTAAAACCCAGTGGGCGACTCCATCGCCGCCACGTGATACTTAGACTGAAAGGCTGATCAATATGTGTGTTCCTCGAAGACTCAGGCGATACTAATAGGGCGGAGGGATCAGGAGAGAACTAACACTAATATAGAAGAACTGTTTGTGCCCTCGTTTGCTGTCTCGGGTGCTCGATTATTGACGGAGATGTTAAGCTCGAATGTGAGCTTGACTTGTGCCATTTTGGCACTGAGCAGGTCTACGTGCCTTCTGACGACCTGGAAAGAAACGTTCACATTGGGCTACCTCAGGGCTGGGATACTTTGTAAGGTAAGGCAATGCGGCCGACAAAGAGCTTGGGCGCATTGAAGCAAGCACCATGACAATGGCACGCGGGCCTCACTAGGTGTTTGCTGGCTCTGGGGCGTGTGCGGTGCGTCTTTGATGCTTGCGTGTTTCGCTTGAGGGGGGAGGGGAGTACAGCAATGACTCTACTCTAGCAGTGCATTCATGTGCACGATCTGCTTGGTGTGACCAGTTCGGCAGGAACTTGAACGAGATGGTTGCCGTCAAATACCTAAGGGAGTGAGGTTGCTATTTTTGGGGTGTAATTAATAGAGGGGTTTGAAAAAGGGTGCATTGAATATCTCCCGGAAGACCTTCGCCGAGCGGCTGGCGGATACATACGGGAATACGTGTAGGTGGAGTGTACCGCTCTTAATTAGCACGAAATTCGAGGATTTGGACAAGAACAAAGCATCGAGATTTTGCCCGTGTTTCGAGTAGGTGGCTGGAACAAGTTCCCTGCGTGTTGTTCCATACCTGGCGAAATTTTCTCGTACGAACTCGTGATCGGCGCGTGTTATGTGGGTCCACATTCCCATGCCATTATGGTACCATACGTACCAGTACCCTGCACCTGTATTGCATGCGTATCTCATCGACAGCCAATCAACGGCAATAGCATACTAGTGCCTCCACTTGCGTGGCACTATTATTGGCGAACAACCAAGTATCTAACGCGTACGAGTAGGGCACTTTGGTTTCTTACAGCCCACAGGGTGTGGATAAACCATGAGAGCTAAACTGTAGATAGATTTCGAGAAGAGCATACTAGGGTATTCTTGTGTTGAGCCATGATGCATTTTTTTGCGGATGACTTTTTTGGAGTATGTTGTTCGAGTACTTCCGGGCGTATGAGGACACACAGTTGTTGTATGATAACGATAGGCCACTATGGGATACGAGCGTCAGTGGTTTTCATGGTAAATACGGAAATGAGACTGCGGGAGAAGGTTATCGCTTTCGATCACTCTGTGTTTCACCCCAACGCCCAGCACCCCATTCTAGGGAAGCGATAACAACACCTAACATCTCACGTCTTCTGTACGCGCCGATCACTAGATCGAGTATCGCCAGCTTACGCTTCTAACCCACGCAACATATAAATACGAAACAGATGTTCTCATGGGGTGGAGAACTGGGCAGTGAAGAGAAATATCGGTCCTCTCTATGGGTCTATAACAACGGCGCTGCTAAATTTCGCCGTCATCGGGAACAACTATTTTTGTTACGAATTTAGTGCTGCAGAATGTATGTTTTTGAGGCTTTGTCGATATCTCGTCCAGATTGAGTCGAATTATCGTAAAAATGCCGTAACTTTGAAGTCCTGTTCTGTGGGGTGCATGCAGTGATGTCGACGCTCAGTGCCTCCACCGCATTCAAGTCCCGATTCCCAGCCGTTCACGAAATACGACCGTCGCATGCCTTGGCTGATTTTATGTCTGATCCCGCTCGTATCGTAATTAAATCAGATAATTCGGTACACTTGTGGCCCAGCAACAGTGCGGTCCATCGCTAGAAGATACTGTTACTATAACCAAGACCTCACGTCCCCCGAGCTGAATTCCAGAGCCGATCCGTCACACGAAATATGTGTACTAAGGTGGGATCTCGAATGAACCCGTCTTTGTGCCACATGACACAATACTGGGTGCCTCTATAGAGCGGTACCGCACGACCCCGGGATATGTGGAGAATGATGTAGATACTCTACTTTATCGTGTTGTTCCTCTACCATTGTTCACGCCCTATAGGCTTTGGTGGCGGGTTTGTCGGGGCCTGTGGCTCATAGTGTCGTGCGTACTTGCGGAAGGTCTCGCGCGGTGGGGCCCCGCCCGGCTTATATAAGGGCTGAATATACTGTCTGCCTTTGTGCAAGCTCTGTAGTCCTGTGCTGAGCTGTTGTATTTAGTGACATGGAGAAGTGATGGTATCGCTGTAGTGCGATAAAGGTAGCTAGACAGCCCACGGGTCCAACCCAAGGTTGACCAGAGCTAAATGGGTAAGCACATGGTCGGCCAGGGTCTGCCATAGCATAACCCGCGGTAACACCCATGGAATAATGTCGGTTCATGGTATATGGACCATGGCATCAGCCGTGGGCCCGTGGACGGTGCATTTGACTATTCCGTGGCATGTGCGTCCGCCATCCTTGGTGTAGAGCATGGCGTGCCATGGATAACGCGATGGATTCTCCTGAGATTATCGAGAGTGTCAGCGAAGGTAAGTTGCCCATGGGTCAACACATGAAACCAGATAATTCCATGGCATTCCGCTATGTTATGTGTACCCACGGTCCATACTATGTGAAGTGCCTGGAAATACCTATCGCTCGCCCCGTGGCATAACTACCAGAGCACAAAGAACCGAAACCGTCCATGGGGTACCCCCCGGAGTATATATCGATGATCGCGTTCACGGGAAATCATATGACCCATCTCGTAGATCGCTCCATGGGTTCCACCAGGTGGAGCGTCCATGGTTGTCCCATGGCACGTGCCATGGACCATGATAACACGCTACCAATACTTATTGGACATCTCGTTGATCACTCCCTCACCAATCGGCACACCATGGGGGATGCCACGACATTGATATCATGGCATATTATATACGACGGTATCCTAGATACAGTTGTGCCGGGATATTCCACGAAATGGGTGCTGCCTGCTGGGGAAGTCTAATGGCCGTGAAGTCCAGTAGGTTATCCCTTGGGCCCAACAAATGGTGTGCGTAACTTCGATTCCCGTCTGTCATCAATGTTTCCAAGTGGAAAAATCGGGAGGAGGTGGACTCCTCTATTCCTGCCATGAGCACTTGACGAGGGGTTCGTCACGAACATTTATGTCGAGACGGAGTCGAACTCACAGGAAAAATATGTACTTGATCAGAACGGATAACCCATTGCTCTACTTAGTCAGCGCTGACCTGGTAATCTAGTAGATCCCCCCGTCTGTCCAATCGTCTACCAGGGAACGTCACGGAGCAATCAATGCCGGGGGCTACTCCACGGTGCTACACTATGGAACATGTTGATCTATGCCATGATGTGATGGTATGCCCCATGGTGGAACGAATGAAAACGGACTGCCCCACGGGCTCTCCGACGTTGGGCATGTTCTCAAGGAATGGTACATTTCACATGCCTTGGGACAACCATGGGCACCCTACCTGGTGTGTTTGTCGGACAGTCCATGCCACCAGTCATGGGGTGTCGGACGAAAGCCAGCAAAGCCATACACAGAATTATGCCCCATGGACGGTGTTCGTTCATAGAATGTACCATGTTCGATATGATATCAGGCCAACCATAATAATATTTCATATGGAGTCCTACATGGTATCGACATGGGTTCACATGGCATATGACAGGCAAGCACATCGCTTCTTGAGTCGGACTCTGGAAAAAAAATCCACGCTTCCATGGTACAGGACCATGGCATGAACCGTGGCGTGATCCGTGGTGCACTATGCGTTACACCATGCACGAGTGATATACATGCCCAGGAATGGTCCACCATTTCTTCATGTGCTACGCCATGGGATATGTCATGAGCGACCACGGGTTAGCACATGGGCGGCCCATGGGCTACAAAGGTATTTTCACGCACTAGAACACAACGGGATCGTCCCGCCTCTCTGTCACTGTGGCACGTAGAAGAGCTCGGTACAAGACAGCAGCACCAGGCCGACGACATATGGTAGCCCCACCACGGTAGACCTTCGGTGCAAGCATGCACGATATCACTTGCCCCAGGGCCGACAAGCCTGTCATCGAAGCCGCTAGGGTGTAGAGGAACGACAGCGTATAGTAGAATCTCTACATCCTTCTCCATTTGTTTTCGAGATTAACGTGAGACCGCACTACACGTACCGCAACAATTGTTTGAGTCCTCACCAGAGTGCGGCCGCTTTCCAGCTCCCAATTGTCTCAGAACGGGACGGTTGTCAATACTGAACATCGTATTTTCGGCAAAATCTATTCGAAAGCCTTCCGACCTTATAACGCTCGACTTTTGCACCCATAAAAATAGTATAGTCGAAAAAACAAGCGCTGGAAAAAGATCGCACCCGTGTGCGAACTCAACATTATTTTCGGTGTATAGACACCCAGGACGGCGGGGTACGGCGCGCGAGATCCCACTTGAGCTCAATTATTTCCGCAGAACGAGTATGATAAGACACACCCCCCACCGAACGAAATTCAAAGCCGAATTTCACGACAACAAGGATAGTACGAGCACCCCGACTGACGCACCCACTGAAAGATCCCGACAAGATGTGCCCTAAGCCACCCTTGTTGCCGTTGTATTCGCGTTAAGCCGTTAGGGCATGGTTTGGAGATACTTGTTCTCGGAAATTCATTCAGAGGGGTGTGTTGTCTTGCGTGCTTTCAAGGTGTGCTCTGGCGACCCACCGAACCAAAGCTGGACCGCAAAAACTCTATCGAGGTTCTGGTCCTATTGTGATGGCGCCATACTGACTCGGACAGGAGGCGCCGACGCGCGCTCACTCACGGCACATAGACATCGCACTACGGAGATTCGGAAGGCGCCACGGCAGTAGTAGATTGTGTTGGGATTCGTGTCCCCAACCCAACCAGCCGCTAGTGGTACGGTTCGTGGGACTCACGGCCAGTGGCAGCAGTTGGCGAGGATCTGCAGGTGCGAAACCTAGAAGTGCCCAACTTGTAGTTGGATTGGTTGTTGGTTAGTTCCAAGAAACGAGAAACGCGAGTAGTTTCGGTTTTAGGGTCGAAAAGGAACTGCCCGCATTCCCCCTAAAGATTCTAGCTCAGCAGCACGAGTCCCAACACTTGGAACCTCTTGGGCAATAACGCTCGACCCCAGCGGCAGCTATTCGTACGGTCTCGTGGAGCGCTATGGCCGCGGCAACGAATAAGTCGGCCGATCGGCCGAGGGCGAGTCCTCTACAGCATCCACGCGGAAATACCCATTAGTTTAGTACGTACGGTGTGTGCTGTACTGTGCGTGTGGCTGTCGTTTGAAACAAGATCATCATCGTCCAGCTTCACAGACCCTTGCCAGTACTCGGACAAAGAACCCCTGTTACTCGAGCATCACAGCATGCTCGTCAAGAGAGAACCTTCGAAGGCACGTTCATTTGCTACTGCTCTGGGCTGCGCTCGGGGCAGGCTGGCTTGGCTCGCGAGGTCATATGCCTGTCCGTTGTGCGTGGCTGGGCACTACTCTTTGATACCGTTCGTGGGTTTCACTGCGGTCTTGGGCTTGCCACAGTGGCTCGTTTCTACCAAACGACATGCGACGTGCCCTGGGCACGCTGCGCTGTTGCTGTGCGACAACAGCAACTACAGCACCTCTGCATGATTACAACATACCCCTCAGGGTCACCAATTCTACCTGCTGTGCATCGTTTGGGTTGAAGCTCGAGAGACATGCAACTGCAGTGGTGGTCACTATTTGGCGAGGTTTTCATGTACGACATACAGCTGAGTTTGCTACACCTTACTGCAGTGAAGTTTAGAACTCCACCCACGTTTTGTTGAGGACAAACCCCTTAGGAAAAGGGGTGGTAAATGTGTTTTGTAGTAGCTTCCTGCTGCTGCTTACAACTATTGGTGTTTGTGTTTCTACTGTTTCTGTAGATGCAATGATAGTTCCTGGGGTGCAGTTCACCTCGGAGGTTGCGGACGAGATAGGTCTCGAGCACGAATTGAACTACGATTTTGGCTGTTTAAGTCGAAGTACACTGTGTAGTACATTTATGCTGGTTGGGGCACGTGATGAGAGATGTAGATAAATTGGAACGGGTTAGCGCATCGCTTTGAGGCTTTTAGTCTACCGCACCACCACGTTAGACGGCTGTTGTTTTCAATCGGAGTGCCGGCAAACCATATTAGCGAGGTCGTCTCGAAGTTGAGGCTAGAAGACCGCGTGTCGATTACCCGTTTTTCGTAGTTACCTTCTGCCGGAAATCCGTAGCTGGTACGTCGTTATCGTATCCACCCAACGTCTGCTATGCACGCAGGATGGAGGGGTCTTTGATTATTCGAACTACAGTAGAGTGGTGGTACAGTAGTACTGTAAAGTTCTGAGATACCTGGCACATTCTGTCGTTCGGGGGTACAGGTACATTTTCAAACCACAATTGGTGTGCTCTCGTGTCTCGAAGGGTAAATGCACAGAATACACTTATACTCACCTTAATGAGTACCAGGTAGTGTATAACGTGGCGTTCTAAAATCAGGATACGACAAACAGCCAAGGGGGCTTGTTTGGTGTTGTTATTGTGCTCTTTAAGGGGACTGCCCCAGGAAAGCGTCGTAACCCGCACGCGCGTAGGCGTCCCGGCAACACTACAACCAAGATTCGTGTTTCGTAGTTGTAAAACAAATGATGCAACTCGCAAGAACCCTGAGCTTTGTAGCTCTGTGTTGCCATTTTGTGGGCCCAATCTCTCACTACCCATCATGTGAACGCCGCTTTCCCCCCCGCATCTATTGGGCGACGACTATCTACACTGACGATTTGAGTCATCCGCCTGGAGAAGAACAATATTTCAGTGAAGCCCATTTCTTCATCGGTGATGTAGCTATCGTGCTATGCTCACTTGCGTGAAATGAAATATTATACTCCGAGTAGCGTTTTTGAGTAATTTATTTGTATTACTCGCTCGTAACTTCGAGTACACGGAAACACTTTGTGAGTCGTTTCTGGGTGCCCATGACTGCCGCCTGGCTCACCCGACGCTCTCACACACCCCATGAGGATCATTCCTTAACTTCACGGGCTGCAGTTTGCGGTGAGCAGCTGTAGGTGTCCGCAGATGGCGTCCAGATGTTCAGTTGAGGTTTGTTTTTTGTCTCATTTTGTGCCACCCAAAAGTGCGACCAATCTCGACCGCTGCATCACCCCTAAGTAGGTCGAGGTTGACGCCTCTGGTTTGAGAACCTGCGGGGAATCGGTCTAGACACAAGCACAAGCAGCTGTGATTAACGTTTTTCGAGTCACGGTCGCTCTCAGGCTAGCACGAACCGGACGAACTCCCAAACGCTGCGTGTTGAAAGAGTGATGTATTTTCCGTTCCGATAAAACATCTAGAGACTATCACGGGGGGCCATAGTTAACAGGACCAAATATTGTTAGGAAAAATGGTTAAACATATAGGTTTTTATGTACACCATATGTCCTGTTAACTATGGTCCCCCGTAATAGAGTGACCTGAAATCCGGGAGCCAGGAGACGCTAGGGTGCCAGCATTACCTCCAACGGGGTACAATATTGTTTCTCACTTCGTTCGCAGACTTTTATTTACGCTTGTGAGGTGAACATCAACATTCACTCAGATCATGCCTGGTATATATGGCTTTTCTGGGTCACGTTATGATATATATATATATATATATATATATATATATATATATATATTGTACGTACAGTAACTCGCTAGTACGAGCGCCTCAACATCGTGATGTTCACACGTGGGTGCGATCGTGCTTCAACGCTCGTTTTCTCTAAAGCAGTAGGGGTGCTGAAAGTAGAACATTGTTTATTTCGGGAGGCTCTGGAGCAGATCTCTTCAGGGAAGCCTTGTTAGGTGTTTGAAACCTTCCCGTTTGGGAAAAAAGGAGCAACGAAACACGATCACACCTCTCTCTGGACTCTAACGCCCTCCAGGGCGTTTTCTTACGTCAAAGTCTGAATAAACGAGAGTGCAACGTTGCATCGCCACATGTCTGGAGTAAAAAAAATCATACAAATACATACATGGTGCCGGATAACGGTCGTCCCAGTGTCTTCTTGGTTAGCCTCGAAACCTACCACATGAGGTCGAAGGTCAGGGTTTCGAGCCTTTGCCGTCCTATTATTATGGAGTTCTTTATTCCGAACGAAATCGACCGCTGAGAGCACCTTTCGACGCGAGTCCGCGAGAGAGAGGAGAAACTGCCGAACCCTTCTCAGGACAGCAACAAAACAACGTGTACCATAGTGATGGAAGGGAGAGGTGATGCTCCTCCTTGCAAGCGTTCTTGTTGCAACGGTTGGGTTTAGAGCGGGGGGTGGGTAGAGGGGTACCCTGTATCCGGTATGGCCGTGGTCGCAGGACCGTAAACCCTCGGAGGGGGGGGGGGGGGGGGTGACTCAGTTTTGCTTGCCTTAGCCACTTGGTCATTGACCGCGCATCCTCGTCGAGACGGAGGGGGTAGGTGGCACCGTTGTGTGACCCCGGATTTGACTTAATGTTATGAACAAGAACTAAAAGAAGAGCGGATAAAATCATTCGGGTGCTATACCAAGAACCCAAAATGTGCTATTAATAGGTACGTACAAGGTTTTCACTACCTCGGGGTTATGTAGTACTGTTCACACGAATATTAATAGTCGATGTATAGGGCATCGCGTTGTCTATTCTCCTTGCTTCATTCAAGTGCGGTGTCTCTTCTGTGTCGTTGTTTGGTGGCCACAGAGCTTGTATGTCTCTAGGATGAAGAATCGGCACGGACATCTAGGCAGGGTTTGCTGGATGTCGACAGGTAGAACTAGCGGTTGAACGTGGAGAACACACATACATACAACACATTTTTGTACAAAGACAAATTTCCGTACCCCACTGGGAGGTAAGCAACGAGACAAACAGACTTCCGTTTCGCTGGTCGTTATGACTTCTCATTTTACGGGATGTATATATATATAGTTTTCAAAATGTAAAAGTGTGCTGGGCCTTTCGTTCCTTTCAACAGGAGCAAAAAACGTCATCACATTATACCTTGCGCCACCGCTCAAGTTCCAAGCACTTTGTATGAAAAAACGGAGCTAGCTGCAGTAGTTACTAATAATAGGACTAAGAACGGGCTTGGCGAGCGTTTGTTGCCACGGGGTACCACTGTGCCCAATCCTGTTTCAAACTTCTTTCGCGCTGATATCTGTTCAATTTTGAGGCGTTCTTCGATGGAGGTTCACCCAAAATAATTTTTCTGAGGCTCCCCACTCGAAGGAGCTCCATACCTTACCCGAAAACTGACTTCAGCAAAACTCAACTTGCATCGCGGCGCCTAATCCCATGGCCCAAGTCTACAAAACATTTGTTTTCGACATGAAGATTGACATTCCGACGATTTTAGGTCGAGGAACCCAGTCACTCATAAACAAAATTGCGGAAATGTGCTACCTCTATCTATCGTAGAACCGGTCTTTTATAAAGTAGAAAGTGATTTCCGGATGTTTCCATACAACAGTAGTACCCTTAATACCACGTACCTGGTGCGGAGGTTTTACGCTGTATCCCTCGCGGGCATACTCTTATATAAATTGGGTATTTGACAAGGGGAACTAGGGGAACCTCCGCCCCCACGGCGGTAAGGCCAAAGCGAAGCAAGTAGTGTCTGAAGAGAGCATCGGACGCTTGCGTTTGAACGAAGCGAGCAGGGTCTTGGAATTGAAGGAAGGACGTATGGTTTGGGGGCAGAAAGAAGCAGGGGGCAGTTGGTATGAACGATACAACATGCTTTGCAGCAGAGATGAGGTTTGAAGACAAGAAAAAAAGGAAACATTCTGGTCGTTCGCCTTGATATATTGCATGCGTTTTGGAAGAGGAAGTAGATGTAAGCCTGCGCAGCTCTCATGGAAAAGAGAAACGTTTGTTCTTCATGAACGTAAACACAACTTTACTTGCAAGTAGCTTGGAGCTTTCACGGATGCGCACGGAAGGTTCAATGGAACATGTCAAGGTTTCAACTGAGGGGGGGGTGTATCCGATAGGAAGATGTACTCGATCTCATGCATAGCCGTAGCCGAAACACCATAGACCCTCGCATCCTTACCATGCTGGGATGGAGCACATCGGGTTTCCACCGACCAGGCAGATATTGCTTGCACCAAGCGCGAAGCGCCGTGAGGTGTCCGGCGAGTTGTATGAAGGGTGAGCTGCATCCCACTAATATCTGATATTGAGGCAGACTTGCATACGGACGACAGCTTCACTGAGTTGATATATTTCCGGTGAAGCCACTTCCAGAGACAGCAATGGGAGCACTGTGTAACTGCCTCTAGGGTGCCTTACCATGAACACTACGTGGTACGATCAATTCCCTCGTGCGGAGGAAAGGTTCTTTACCCCGCACAAATGATCCAACTTGACGACGAGCTGTGCGCGACCGCCGAAAAAAACAAATATGAAAACCCCGGTAATCTGGTTATCTAGCTCACTCACGTAGTGAGCGGCATGTTGTTTCAGCGTCGTTGTCAACCGACACATACTCAACTGAAGGGGGGGGGGGGGTGTACTCGATAGGAGAGATACATGTACTCGATCTCATGCATGGCCGTAGTCATATAACCATAGACCCTCGCATCTCTACCATGCCGGGATGGGGCACGTCGGGTTTTCACCGACCAGGCAGACATTGCTTGCACCAAGGACGAAGCGCCGTGAGATGTCCGGCGAGTTGTATGAAGGGTGAGCTGCATCCTACTAAGAACTCCTTTTGAAACAGACTTGCATATGTGCGACAGCTTCAATGAGTTGATTTAAT
Organism: Nereocystis luetkeana; assembly: GCA_031213475.1. NCBI lineage: Eukaryota > Phaeophyceae > Laminariales > Laminariaceae > Nereocystis > Nereocystis luetkeana. The sequence goes on from JARUPZ010000015.1 coordinate 3,224,556, forward strand.
TTCCGGTGTTGGCATTCCAGAGACAGCAATTGGAGGACTGTGTAATTGCCTCTTGGGTGCCTTACCATAAACACTACCAGTACATGATACGATAATTTCCACTTGTGCGGAGTAAAGGCTGATCACCTCCCACAAACGATCTTACTCGGCAACCAGCTGTGACCGACCGCCAGAGAAAGGAAATGAAAATAAGCAGTACCCTGGTTGTCTAGTTCACGTAGTGAGCGGCAAGTTTTACAGTGTCGTCGTTGTTATCCGACGCCAACCCAACCTTTATATAACAGGTCGGGGGGGGGGGCAGGGCGGTCAAGGTCAATGGGCCAAACCGTGGCCTCCTGAATTGTTTAACGAAACGTGCTATGTTTCATCGGCAACCCCTATGTTGCTCCGATGCATGCCTGCATGATCGGGCTCAAAGACGGCTCCGACGAAGGAAGGTTGAAAAAACCCAGTCGTTATCGTCTGACCGTCACTCGCAGAGAAAGTACTGAGCTAGTTGCTGTCTTCGCTTATCTGTGGCGTTGTTCGCTATACGTAACGCCGTAACGGAACCTTTCCCACTAGCGCGAAGCGTTCTACGGCGATAGCGATGCATACCTGTTGTATTGTGTACGGTACGGGAGATCGAGACCGAGTACTGGATTCCAGCCACGTAGAAAACACAGCTATCGGCCCCCTTCTAGTCCGAGCACTACAGTATTGGCCCACGAGTGAGATGAAACCTAAACAGAAGGAAATGCTCGCTTTTTGGAGACCGCTAGGCAAAATCGGTCAAGACAATCTAATCAGTGGTGACATCTACACCCCATCCCTATACAATAGTCTATGCGCAAGAATGCTTACAGATGGCATGTCAATAAAAACCTCAGGCTTGCTCAGATAGCGGTTTCTTGATGGTAGACCATCGCTGTGCTATGCAGGAAATATGTCGAACCTGTGTGAGTTCAGCCGATTGCCTCCAGTTGAAACTGAGCTTTGCAAGTGCCGGGCTTCGAAAAGTACGGTTTAAAGCTTTGCGGGAAATATGTCGGGCTCGGCGGCTCAGCCAACAAAACCCTATGCTACAAAATGGCAGTGCACCCTGTTGGTTGAGGGTTGTTGCTTTCGTTTTTCCTCAAGGGTGCCACCGGTTGGTTGCATGACGAATTCATATAATATTGCTCTGGTTTCTGCACTTTGGCTTGCGTGTGCAGAGACACGTATGTTCTTCTTCCAGGCGTGTCGTTGTGTCAACTCCATCCTTCCGTTGGTGTCGGTGTTTGTGCGTGCTTCAAGATCTGTACGATTGGTTGATATATATTTCCTGGTCGCGGGCGTATTTATCGCCCCGACCATTCCCCACCCTACCCCCTCGACCCCCTCTCCCTTCTTCCTAGCTTCCCTCGGAGTTCGGCCTGGCATCCCACCACAAAAATCGTCCCGACCTCAGTAATGCCTTCTACTTCTTCTTGTTCGACGAGTGGGACTCTCAAGCTTCTCATATCGGTCTCCATCCTATCCATCCCCAGGTTTACTGACGGTCGAATTTCCTTCGGAGGCGGGGGTGTTCGCCAGCCCGAGCCTGTAGCCTTGCCGATTCCACCCCCGGCCGTCACAGACGCTACTGCTACTGCTACTACCACGTCATCGAGTGGTGTCAGGCTCGTGGCCACCCAGGGCCTGCAGGGGTCCCAAAGCTCCAAGGGGTCGCAGGCATCCCAAGGCTCCAAATGGTCCACAGGGTCCCAGAGGTCCCAAGGGTCCCCAATAGCTCACGGATCCCAAGGGGTGCAAGCGTTCGAGCGGCCCCAGGGGACCCAGGGGTCCCAGGGTTTGGAAAGGTTTCAACGGTCCAAAGGGCCCAACGGAATCCAACTGCCCCAAGGCCTTCGAGGGCCCCTATTTTCTGAAGGAGGGGCGGAGGCCGCGTCAACGTCTGCCACCATCGTCGAAACCATCGTCGTTACTACGGAAGCGCTCACAATGGCGGCCACACTAGCCTCCGGATCGATGGCATTGTCGACCGGCACAGGCGATATCGGTGCTGGCTCTCGTCCGCTCGCGACTTCCAAGCATGGGGGGCCGTGGAGCAGGTGCTCGGGTGGGCAGTCGAGTAGGCTGGGTCAGGGCCGGAGCGCTGGCGAGCAGACCGATGGGTGTCGGGATGGGCCTATGCCAGACGAAGACGACGCCACTCTTCTCGAACCCTCGACCGAGCTGGCGAAGCTGTGCGACAACCAGGGGAAATCCGCGGACTACTGGGAGCGTCTCAGGTAAACGGTAGTAGTCCAATGCAGGAGAAGAAGGTAAGAGGAGAAGGGAGACTAATTTCATATCCCTCGTCCAACCATTCCCTCGGTGGAAGGAGAGTCTGCTTTTTAGGCCAAGGGAGCCGGGGGTTGGTTGGTTTGTCCGTACAATACATGGCGTGATCGTAGGACTCTAGACCGTCGCATCTCTACAACGCCGGGGCGGAGAAACGTCAATACCCCCGGGTAAACCCTCCCCGTGCTTGAATCAGCGACTGGTTAGTCGGCGTAGCCAGCGCGGGGAGGGGGGGGGGCTAAGTAAATGCCGCTATTACGGGGGCCATCGTTAATAGGGTCACACAATATCCGTAGAAAAGGTTAAGTACATAGGTTGTAGAGTATTCGACAGGTCCCATTACCTATGGTCCCCGGAATAGTTTATCCCCGCATCTGTGAAAGCAACCACTGCTATTCTATCGCAGGGGGCGCGGCGGGGGGGTTTTGTCTCCTGCTGGCTTGTACTATTCTTGTTGCCCAGCGCCTGGCGCGTAGGGAAGCGATCGAAGGGAGGGGCTGAATAAACATCCTCCTTTTAGACCCCTCCCGCGTATGGCGCAACCCACGTCTGCTACAATGAGTGGAAACCCCCCTCCGCCGCCTCTTCCCGGTGACCGGAGATAATTGCCACCCACGGTAACCGTTTAGACAAGTCGTTGTCCTGATGGTTTCGTTTTTTACTATCTCATACTCTGAGTGTAATGTGGGTCGCAGTCACCTGCGCGATTGTTTTCAACCATCTTAGAAGGCCTTTACGGCGAAGCGCGCCTTGTCTTGATGACTTGCTATCAAGTAGACCTTACGTATATACGGTGAGGGGTACGCTGTCGTGAAGAGCTCCCTGTGAACCATCTACAACTTTAATGTGCGTCCAGGGAAAATTTGTTTGCCCGAGTTGTCAAACATGTTAGACTCTTGACCCCGTAGGGAGGCGCGTAGTTCGTGACGACGTTTCAACCATATTTTACGTGATGTTGATTCTGAGGTGCATGTGTCCCTGATGCCTGTTGAATCATTCTAGCATTTCAAGTGCGTTGACGAACACGTTGTCGAGATGCATTATCAAACCGCCCTGCACGTCTAAACACGTTGTGGGAAACGTCATCATGGACTCGACGCTCCTTGCGGGACGCGCTATATAGAAGAATTTTCGACCGTCGGAGTCCTTGGCCGGAGCACACCGAAGGACGCGTTGTAGTCGGCGGTTCCAAACTTTTTACACGAAATATGTCCTCGCTACCGTATGGTAAGGCTGTCGGCTGACTTGTGTTAAGTAGGCGTGGGGAGTGTGGTGGAGATCAGCTCACCAGCGTGACGTGTCACATTCCACCATGTGACGCATCATCTTCGCCGGCGAACACCCATGAGCATGCCCATAATGAAACAGAGCCAAAAGCAAGGCCAATCGCTGAACACGCACGGAGCTCAACTCCGTTGAGTATGCATTATTGTTCGTCCATTGGCCATCTGATGACGTGCCCACCAGGGCGGGGCGTGTTTCAAGCATTCCATCCAAAAATCGAAGACAATTAAGAATGTCATATATCATCATGATCTTCACCACCCGACCATGTGCGGCGCTTATCACTCGCTGAAACTGACGAAAAACCACGGACGCGGGAAAAGACGATGATGATTTTCATGGATTGTTCTAAGTTGACGTCGTGGCCAGGTGCAGAGGTGCCATCTTCCCACCCACGTGATGCTGTCGTAGTCGTCTCCGCCCGGACGATGAACGCCGACCCCCGCGCGTTGTGTTGGCCGATTGATGAGTTAGAAAGCGCCGGTACCCTGGTTGGCATGCGTATGTTCTCCTTGCACCCCCTGTCCCACCCTAGGATTGAGGCGTTCTACTATAGAGGTTTACCCTAAATTTTCTGAGGATCTTCACTTAAGCAGCTCCATACCTCACCCGAAAACTTGCTTTACAGCAAAAATCAAATTCCATCGCGGCGAATAATCCTATGGCCCGAGTCTACTTAAAGTTTTTTCCTGGATCAAGATTGACATTCCGACGATTTGGGGGTCAAGGAACTCCGTCTTTCAGAAAAATGTTTTTGGAAATGTGCTTCCTCTATCGAAGAACGGGTCGATTCATGTTGGGTGTCCCTTGGGATAGCATGGGATAGCATGAGATAGCATGGGATAGCATGGAAAGCTCAAAAGGTAGTAATATTCCCATGGGGCATCTTATGGGCCTCCTCCCATACGATGTCCCGCTGGGTATCGCAACGGCGACACCATAGAACCTGCAATGGGAAATACCATGAGCATGGCCCTGGACGTGGTATGGAACATACCACGGGATACACCACAGGACAAACCACTGGATATAGGGGGATCAGATATTTCAAGAGACATCCCACGAGATAAACCATGGGGCAGATTGAGATATCCCATGAGACACACCACGACATCCTCCATGGAGCACCCGGAGTCATTCATGTATATGACATTCCCGTCTCCCTCGGCCCCCTGCGCACCCCGATATTTATTTCACGCCTAGCCGCGCGTGGTGTAGGCATCCTCGTTTCTTGGCGGATTGACTGTCGGTACGGTAGAGGTGGGGAGGGGGGGTGTGATGCCAATATTTCAGAATACTACGTGCAGGCCAGTCGGACGAGTGGCGCTATACCTCACTCATAGTTGGCGTCGAGAGTATTTTTCTCTGGCGCCGGGTGAGAAGATACACTCCATCTTGGTGCATATCGTGAAACCAAAAAAATACTAAATGCTTCTTGGGTAAAAGCGACCGAGTCAAAGGATTGCCGTTACCACGTGGCTCTGAGCGCCTGAAACCAACATACCTACCCCCCCTGCGACCGTTGTCCTTGGTCTTATAATTGTTTCGGCGTTCGATGGTTCTGCTCACCAACAACAGTGGCACAGGAGCGCTGATGAAGAGGAATGCGGGGACCAGCACGGGCTGTCCGAACCATGTGAACTGGAACATCAACCCCTACCCCTCCCGAGTGAGAAGCCGTGTCCTTACTGGTGCCTAGAAAAACTTGAAGAAGGCGGTTCAGGAAACGCTTTCATCAAGAAAGCACTCGACTACCAATGTACATATCCGGCACCTGTAGATGATGTGCTACGTAGTTGGGTTTGCAGTGCAGCAAACACAGATTGGCACTACTACTAATGTGTAGGATGCATGCCATCCGACAAAGTGTGCAGCTTGCCCACACAAACCAGAGGAATGCGCTAAAGAAGACCAGGACCCTTTTATTCACCGACCCCTTTAGGACTGCAGGCTCGTTTCTCGAACAAACTACTTAGAAAAGGAGTGGTTTTCCCCCAAAACGGGACTGCGGTCCTAAACCGGTAAAGTATTTCATCCTTGCAAAGTATGTTTCTTAAGCTATTTGTCCCCAAACCTCGAGAGTCATTTAGTACAGGGCGGGGGGGCGTGCTACGCTACATTTAGGGGTAACACATCGTTGACGAAAACATAATCTTTATGACGGGGCTCCTCAAATGAGGGAGCAAGCTACCCAACATCGTTGAGAACCCATATGCTTTGTTCATCACTCATTATACGTGCGCGCGGTCGACGTACCACACACAGATCGTACAAGGTGAGTTTCGACTAAGCCGTCGATCTCACAGCTGCTGTTGCTATTTATTTTCTGAATGTCCGTTGAATGTCCACCGCATTGCTCCTCCGATTAAGCGCACATCACATGCATTTTCGTTGTACCGAACACAGAGGCGTGCTTCGATAGAGGGAGCACTTACTCGTTGTGCATATGATTCCTACTGGGACCGGGATCTTTGGCCCATTATCGCTGGAAAACCATTAAATGGTGTTGTACGGTATGTGTTCGGTATTTGTTCCAGATATGCCTACTACTGTAGAATATGTTCGCCTTCCTATCGAATTAAGCTTTTAATTTGGGTTATAAGAGTTCCTCAAGTCTAACGCCTGCGAGGACCATTATTAGGTGCTACCCCTGCAAGGCAAGCACGCGTCTATATGGAACACTTTCATCGAGGAGATTCGGGAGACGTTAGCTGGCACATTACTCCTACCACAGAAAGCGTCCTAAGGAGCAACCTCCTTCGTCGAGATTACGAACTATGTCACCCGTTTAGCGGTCACGCCTCCTCAATCCACCCCTTCAAACAGCGGCCTCTACAGCAAACAGCGAGTCTCTAGAGTGACGGCTCGTGACGAACAGAAACAATTTTCGACAGCACGGCGTTAAACGTATAGCCTAGGGCATTCTACACCTCGTGGTACTCTTTCTTTTTTGGGCATACATACCATATATATATCGCCAAACGTATATACTACGTAAACGGTGGAAATAATCTACTACCCGGTAATAGTTTGTCTTACTGTGGCAGCGGCAAAAATTGTTTGCTGCCCCCTTCCGAAGCGCACGATACACTCTACAGCAACGTCGCGTTCTACGAAACATCGTTACACTATCGGAAATAATGGTATCTGTTCCTTGCGTTCGTCAAACACAAAACCCCAGTTACCCGCTTGGGTTCTCTGTCGCCGCCCCTCCAGCACACGCCTTCAATCACCGCCATGCCGGCCTACCCACGTTTCATGGCGGACGGGGGCACGACAATTCTAAACGAGGCCGCCGGGGCCGTGGGGATCATGCTCAACGGAGTTTCGCAGTTCAGGTGCAAAGGTGGCCACAACCCCCCCCTTGCCCCTCCCCCCCCCCCCCCCTCGCCTTTCGTGATTTGGACGTAAACAATCCTAGTGTGAACGGTGGACATCAATGTAGCAACCCCCGAAACGTGTCGAGAGAACCTTACGCATAATGGTTGAGCCGCACTACGGGAGGCATAGGTATTGGAGTATTGTACTCATAAGGCGGAACATTTCCTGCTGACGGGAAGGGGGAGGGGGGGCGAGGGGGGGTCGTTAACTACTTCAAGTCTCAAACTACCTCATGTAAGAGCATTCCGATGTTTTGTTGGATACGTTTGCTCTCAATCCCACGTTATGCTGTATAGCGCGTAGCTTGCAGCAGTTCTAGCAAATGCCGGGCAATCGAGTGAGTGAGGAGCCTCATGAAAAGGCGGCGCTACATACGCGGATCGTCGCACGCTTCCAGGGAGCAGGGAATGAGGGTGGGAGTCGGGCTGGTGGGAGAACGTGTCCGAACCACCAACGCAGCCAAACGAACAACAACAACGACAGAGCGAAACATCAGCATGAGTAGAAACAACAACAACAACAACAACAACAACAACAACAACAGCAACAACAACAACAACAGCAACAACAACAGCAACAACAACAACAACACGACTACCCTACCCCTCTCACCCCTCCCCGTCTTCCTGCAATTTTTGTATTGCGGGCGCTTGGGGGGGGGGGCGATTTCGGCAGCTCCTGGGCGCAAGGGAGGACGGGGTCTAACAAAACGTCCGAAGCCGCCGACATGTACAACAACTCGGCCTTCTTTGCGGAGGCAGACTCGATCGACATCTGCGGCGGCGTTTCTACGAGCGAAGGGTGGTACCACTACAGCAGTGCCGCTGGCTGTCTGCAGGAGCAGGCCATGGTGGTCGCGGAAACACGGGACGGGGCTCACACGCCTCTGCTGGGTTGGGCCTTCGTGAGCGCGAGGGAAAGGGGGCTGTCGTGGTATATCGTCGCAGAGTTGTAGCGCGGTGTAGGCCTCTGCGACGAGGAAAGTCTAGTCTAGCTTGCTGCTCGGGATATATAACGTGTTAGCCTGACCACTCTCCTCGGCTGAATAGGTGGGCTGAGAAACCGCCTGGTCCTGGCGGTAGGCGTAGTACCTAATGCTTGCACGGGGCGATCCTCACTTGAAAAGAGCTGTATTCCAGCGGCAAGCCCAGGGACACACAAAGTCTGGGTGTGAGAAAAGCAAAGAGTGCACTTCGACGAACAATTTCAAATGTCTATTACGGGGGGACGTATCTATCAGGACCCATTATATTGATAATAATACTATGTATTCCACGAATTCTCTTCGGAATATTTAGTCCTGATTACTATGTCCCGCGAAATAGGCATAACACGAATTGCATTGAAAACCCCTGACGGGGAGTCCCCTCGATATTGGGGCGAGGAGCCCACTGTCAGTCTCAGTGACATATTTGGGAGAAACAGTGCCACTCATATCGTAGCAACCGCCTCACCTACACATACACTATTTGTATAACATTCAATCCACGTCGTTATGGTGTCCACGTGATTTTTCATGAGGTGAAAAGCGGGCCGCTTAACTCAATGGAGCAGGAGCTGAGCAATGATAGGCTTTCGCCCCTATACCGTAACATGTGTCGGTACAATAATCCTCGACTACTGTTGTAGAGGCGTTACTCTTACCAGAGAGGATGTAAAGGGCGGGATATAACTAGGCGTGTGAGGGGGAAGTGGTTTATTCATGTGCCTTCTCATTTTGAAGGAGGGAGGGATGGAAGGGGGGACAGAGGGAGAGACGAACGGAGGGACAGAGGGAGGGAGGGAGGGAGGGAGGGAGGGAGGGAGGGAGGGAGGGAGGGAGGGAGGGAGGGAGGGAGGGAGGGTCAGATAAGGAGAGTTAACGGGATTGAATTAGGCTATTTTTGGTTGTTGCAGGTCGCCGGGAAGGCCCCGTTGCACAACAGGGGTGTACCAATATCCTTGTGTAGACAATGGACAATGCGCTACGCCAGTAGACATAGGAAATCGAAAGGGCCTCAACACCACGTGTTGTTTGCTGCTCGTACGTTGTTCAATGCCTCCACAAGGATTGTTTTACGCCCACATCAGTGGCCTCCCACACCTGTGTTTCGCTCGGCCTCCCCGCTACTTCACTCACCCCTAACACGGCACGGTTCGAGTAAGGCGCCGGATACTTTGATCATACGACTACTGCTGCGCGTGACACAAGTACACCGCCCTCTTCTCATCCCCCAACATCCGTGTGATCCACACTGCCTGCTCAGGACGGCTTCCCAATCTACGGCCAATTGGGCCCGGATGGAGTGGAGATGAAGGCAAGAGAGTGATCTAAGGTTCCCAATATCTTGAAAAGCGGACATCAGCGTTTAATAGTTGCCCTTCGGTTTTGGCTTTCGCCAGCCGGCAACGTGCAGCGTAGCATCAAACTCCATAGAGAGTGCAAAGACGACCAAGGAACGCCTACCATAATCCGTAAAATAGTATTCAAACGGGCATCAAATACACAAGTCTCGGTTGGGTTGGGTTAAATTTGGTCGGGTTAGGGGAGGAGGGGGGGTTATATTACGGCCAGATTAGGTGTATCAGCGCCACCACAAAGGGTTTCCGTGAGGATGGGCTGTGTTCGACGGGGTTGTGGAAGTTAGTCGCTAGGGTTGGCTCTTTAGCATGTATGTGAAGGTCAAATGCCCCCTCACAGATACGAGCAGAAACGAGACCGGGGTCCCGGAACGCCTGCCTCTTCACCTCTCATCGAGCCTAAAATGTACAAGGCTCAAAACCAAACGTTTGGGTGTGTCATGAGGTCGTTCTACCATTGACGATTATTCGGTTTCATGTCGGAAGGATGTCTTCGATACCACAATGTCGGATGGCGGAAAGTATATATAACCATATAGATATACGCAACCATATAGATGACTCTCATTTCTCTCTTGCGTGTTGGCATCGACCTAGTCCGCCTGTTGTTTTTCTCCAACCTTCTCGTAATGTACCAAAGTCTACCCTCTAGCCTTCGAACACACGCAGCCACCAGGGTCCATCGGCTCGGCATCGATGGATGTAAATCTGTCGCTCCGCCCCCCCTCTACTCTATATTTGTCAAACTCATGATTGCTATCTGACACAAGCTGGCCACTCCAAAACAGCTGTGGTGAAAAACCGAATTCCTAAAAAACCTAAATCAGGAGGTGATATTACTTAACATCCTGCAACCTATCGCTGTAATAGCAAATATATTTACCTTATTCCGGCGTGGCATCTACATGTTTTCACCCCTTATTTAATGTTCGGTCCAAAACCTCCTCTTCCAACGTTTGAGCGCCATCGAAACAATCGATCGTTGTTGTGTTCTTAGTCCCAACACGGGTTTGCTCAATGTTTGTGTCAAAAAGGTTTGCGGGCAACGCGGGGCGGACGCAACGCACTGCCTGGACTCGTGCTCCGGGTACGAGGCGGACCTCCCCGAAATCGACTCCTTCAAGTACCGCTACTACACCGTAAGAAAACCTGTCCCTCATTGCTGTCATTACCACGTAGTCTACAAATTTTTCAAGTCCTGATGTTAGATGCGGTAAGTCTTATCCTTCCCCCGCTGCTGCATGTTCGGAGTTTCATCGAACGAAAAGCCGCTGTTGTCTATGAAAACTCTGCTTTATAACTGCAGTGCTTAAGGGTGAACGCGCATAATATTTTGCGGTGATACCATTTGATCGAAACTGCTACCAGTCGTCTCAAGGAAAGCCTCCCCATCGCCGCGCTCACTGCACACGTTAATCTTCCTTCTGACCCCCCCCCCCTCCCCCCCCGATTTGAACCAACTTGTTTTGGGGTGTCCATCTCCGCCCCCTCAGCTTCAACGATGTCTCTTCCCGCTACGATAATGCCGTTTCATCTTCCCCCACAAACACATTGTGTCTGTTTGCTCCTCCTTCGTTGGAACTAGTGAGTATTTCTCCCAACTCCGTACCACTGCGTTACCTCACTGCCTCTGGAATCATGGCGCCGCCACCCCCCGCCACCAGCTATGCCTCGCCCAGCTCTTCTTTTCACAAGAAATGTAGCCTCTCCTCGTACCCCCCCCCCCACTCATTTCCCGTCATTACAGCGAAAGAAACCACTATCATCTTCATCTACCCCTCCCTTCTGAAACCCCGATTGCACTGCAGCCGCCCCCCGTGGTATCTGAACCTCTAATTACCCCGCTCCCCTCACCCGTACAGCAATACCTCCTGATACCATCGGGGGTTATGTAGGTGGCCTCAGCTGGAAGTGTGTCAACCCATTCGACGCTTTCATACGCATCCTGCTAACGCACACTCCTCACGTGGACGCTACTAGGATGCATCCCACCCTTCATGCGACGCCTCAGCCATCCTTGGGTGGTTAGTACCGGATGCAAGCAGTTGCCTGCCTCGTCGATGAAAACCCAGCAGCCTCCATCTCAGCATTGAAGTGATGCGAGCATTTTGAGTCATACGACTTCATCGAATACTGAGATAAGTACCCCGCTCGCTCCCCCCCCCCCCCTTCCCCGCTCTTCCTCCGCTCCCCTCTCCATCCTCCTACCCTCTGAATGTACGCCTGCTGCAGTCGTGCGGCTTCAACGAGTCCTTCTTTCCCTTCACCACCAACTGCTTTCGAGGATGCTGCCCGGATGGCATGGAGTGAGCTACCCCCCCCCTCCCTATTTCTTATAGGTTAGGTTGGCGTCGTTTGGCAACGACACTGTAAAACATGCCGCTCACTACGTGAACTAGACAACCAGGGTACCGTTTGTTTTTTTTTGGCGGTCGCCCACAGCTGGTTATCGAGTTAGACATTCGTGCAAGGTAAAAAAACTTTACTCCGCGCAAGTGGGAATTATCGTATCACGTAGTGTTCAAGGTAAGGCACCCAAGAGGCAGTTACATAGGACTCCCATTGCTGTCTCTAGAATTGCCTACACCTGAAATTAAACCAACTCATTGAAGCTGTCATCCATATGCAAGTCCGCCTCACAAGCGGTTCTTAGTAGGATGCAGCTCACCCTTCATGCGACGCGCCGGACACCTCACGGCGCTTCGCGCTTGGTGCAAGCAATGTCTGCCTGGTCGGTGAATACCCGGCATGCTCCGTCCCGGCATTGTAGGGATGCGAGGGTCTATGGTCATACGACTACGGCCATGCATGAAATCGAGTACATCTCTCCTATCGAGTACCCCCCCCCCCCCCCCTCCCTTCAAGCCCCCCGGGCGCCAGCTAGGTCGTCGCAAACTTTTATGGCATTTACAGTAGTAGTATAACTTATTTGGGTACTTTTCACTGTTACCTGAAACATATGCCCGGTATTTCTACGATAGAAGTTCACCTACATGTTTCCTGAGGCACCTGTCGACCCTTAAGGTATAACGCAGCATTTAACGACGAGGAACACATGAATACGACGGATGCTGTGGCGCATCTCGTACGTGTGTGTGTTGTTTGCATTAAACCGTTCGTTCTACCCGTCGACATCCAGCGCAACCAGCGTCCGTGCCGATTCTTCAATCCTAGAAGAAATACAAGTTCTTCTGTGGTCACAAAGCTACGCCATTGAGATTCTAGGTTACCACGTGTGCAGTGAGCACAGCAATCGTAGTGGGCAATGCAATGCCATGTCGTCATGCTGGATACAATACGCTTGACCTACACATTATATACAACAGAGAAACGAAAAGACACAAAGAAAATGAAAACAGAGGAGACGAATCGAAAAAAAAAAAGATAAAACATAAAAATGTTGAAAAAAAAAGAAACGAACTATCTTGTCCCAATCCCAAGGGATGTGGCAGACACTTGAAAATGACGAGCTGAAAGAATACGAAAAAAGAAGGGAACCACCACTACCTTGAAACAGAGTAAGACAAAGAATCAAGGGAGGGAAAATAACCGGCCAACCAAAGCACAAAACAACCTCCAGGTAGCGGCAGCAGTTTGTGGTACGAGTACCACAGCGAGGTTCCTCCCTGCTAGCCTGCCTGGTGCCTTGTTGCCCTGAGCACGGTCGCCGTCCTGCGTTCGTTAACTATGCCCAGCCCCTTAGCATCAGACAATACTAAGCAAGGAACTCAGGCCCGCCATCCACTCACGCCACACGACTCCTTCAACACGGCTTAAATATTGAGAAGAGGAACATAAATAAACCAGATGAACAACACATCGAATCAGCGCAAGAAAAAAATGGAAGACCCCGTCTACAAACGCTTCATGCCTAACAACGTACAGCACAAGTTACATGGCCATCCGTCCTCCAACAGCCGCCGCCATGTGAGGACGGACGTCATGGTGGCTAAGAAACGTTTCCCCTAAATGGGATACCTCTGGCGTAGAACGCCTCATATATTTCGAGTTGAAACTGGTGATGGAGACCCACACAAAGGCACGGCATCGACAACCACAGCGGAGTAATGCCTTACAGGGGTGCTGCCTTATTTCCTGCGCTCCTCGCATGACTCGGAGAAATTTCGTTCGCGCGGTCTGACCAAGGTTTATGTGCGCTAACCGCAGGCCTGAAAACAACACAGTAGTATCGGTTAGTGCCGGATATCCGTGTACATTTGGGGACATAGTGGTGTCATACTTTTGCGGGGGACCATATTGAATAGAGCCTACGGTACACACGAAAAAACTGTATATTTCCCTGTCTTTACCAACCACGGTTGGTCCGTTTTACTATGGTACACCCGTAATAGCCGGTATACGAATAGCTCCTTGCTTGAAGAACTCAATCGGCCAGGAATGTTTGATATAAAACCATGGTATACCGTACCACCAGATGGGTCTAACTCGTAGTTGGGCATGCCTCACCTGCGGGTGCCACCCACAGCCTACATCTGAGATACAAATAGGAGTGCAACCGAATATTATACATCGCAAACAAGCAGCTGAAACATACCTGTTTTCCCAACGATTTTGGGTAGCTCTTCACTTCGGGGGCCTCGTTGGTCATATATGAATATTAGAGGTGTATTACGATAGAGCTATCACATTTGGGGAGACGCATTGCTGAGCCATCGCGGCGTCGTTACCAGGGGCCAGTAGAAGAATGGGTATGTACGACGTTATTAAGCATGAAGCGCGCGCACCCGTACGAGATGCGCGCAGCATCCGTCGTATTCATACGTCCGTCCCCGTCGAATTCCGAACTATACTTACCTTGGGGGAAAACAGGCGCCCCAAAAGAAAAAGGGTGAACCTCTATAGTAGAATGCCTTATCAGCCGTCAATCTGCTCTCAACCATAGTAACACACTCCAAGCAGCGCAATGTTCGATACCGGATCGCCTGGGGTGTGATTAGGTGCGACCAAAGTTTGACATCCTACCCGAGGGACTGCCTACAAAAGCTACACACACACCACCAAAGCGATTCCCACCCGAAAACGTGGTGATGCACGATATCAAGTACACCCCTCCCCCCCCCCCCCCGGAGACTTCGATGTGCGCGTGGTTCCGAAGAAATTGTTGCCATGGAGATACCCTCTCCCCCTCCTTCCCCCCTCCAGTATCATACTGTCCGTTTATCAAGCCACTGCGGACGGAAAACATGACCTTCTCAAGCAAGGTTACGATTCTCCCTCAGCACTGAACCAACTAATCGTTCATGCCAACCCCGTACTCGCCATGCTACACCTAACCCTACATAACCCCACCCAGGCAGAGACTGCCCTACCCTACTATACCCTGCACCACACTACTCTACCCAACTCTACCCCACCTTGCCCTACTCTACCCTACCCGTTGGTTTACCCAAATGCTTAGCCTATCCAGTCCTTGACTAAAACTTTACCGAACCCACCTTAACCTACTTTTTCCTACTGTACTCTGCCTTACACAACCAATTGCCACGCTACCCTACCCAAACATCCTGTACCCTACCCTGTCTGTCCTCTACCCTACGCTACGGAACCCTACCCTACCCTACCCTACCATACCCTACCTACCCTACCCTACCCTACCCTACCCTACCCTACCCTACACTACCCTACCCTACCCTACCCCACCCCACCCTACCGTACTCTACCCTACCCTACCCTACCCTACCCTACCCTACACTACCCTACCCTACCCTGTACCCTACCCCACGCTACCCTACTCTACCCGACCTTATCCCTTACCCTACTTCACCCAACCCTTCCCTGCCCTACCCTACCCTACCCTACTCTACCTTATCCTACAATACCCTGACCCTGCTTCGCCTTCCACTTCCGCTCTTGTCTGACAGGTGCCACTCCCGTGTGGAGTCCTGTGACTCCGAGGTACCCGAGCCAGGTTACCGCGAGGACTACATGCCTGCCGCTGCCGATCCCCTTGACCAAGTGTACGAATCCGTTCTTCTGGAAGGGTTTGACTCGGCGTACATCGATAGTCACCACTCGGTTGACTGCGGCTTGTACCTTGGTGAGTTTGGACTTCTATCCACCCAGTGGCGATATCCACGTATCGGTACATCGAACTTCCGATGAATCGAGTTGTCGGGACTTAATATACCGAATTATCGAAAAAACAATTTTCGACGAGTTATCTATATTATATCTCGATATATCGAGATATCGAAACATCAATTTGTCGCAATATCCTGTTCTGGTATATTGAGCAATCAAAACATTTATATTCCGAATGATCGTAGTTTCGATGTGTCGAACTATCGAAGTTCGATGCCCCTACGCCGTCTACTACGCCCTCTATATTGGTGACACAGAAGCGCTGAAAGGAGAGACATTCCTTTGTGGTAGTGTTGTACTCCGTACAACGTATCGAAAGCTGAGGTACCGTCTGCAAAGAAACACAAATACTTGGTTTCCACCAACGGAAGTGAATAATGAATATATTTTACTCATGCATTTTGCCATGTACGTATATACTAGTAGGGTATTCCACCTGCGTACCCTCTGTCTACATCCAGCATAAAGCAAACATAATAATTCAATTAGTGTTGCATCGAAGCCGGGCACACCCGCATAACTCGAAAACAAACCAGGTAAGCGAAAACAACCAAAAGCAACGCTCTGCATTCAGAGTACTCTGTGTGCGCCTGCACGTACCAGCTATATTCTTCGCTTGAATACTGTCAATATAGCATTTCTCATCAATTCAATCCACCCCCCCTCCCCTTCAAACTCTCTAACCGCTCCACCACCCCTCCTCCGCACCCCCTCCCTCCCCCTTTCTTCCCTTACTCCCCCTCCCCCTGATCTCTTGTTTCGGCACTTTGATCAATTTTTTGTTTTTCTTCGAGACGCAGGGTCCGACGACAACACCTACGCGCCAAGCCCCGCGCCCACAGGGTTCACTTTCTCCCCAAGCAGAGTCCTTCCGACGGATTCGTGGTCGACTATGGCCACCACGGCTCCCACCGCGTCTCCCTCGGGAATGCACACTGCCTCGCCCACAGGTGTTATGACGAATATTTACCTCAGCCTTTTTTTAGTTTTGCCCGGATGCGACCGTTCTCGAAACTTCAACTGTAGCGTTGCAGTGCCTAACCCCCCCCCCCCCCCACGTCGCCACCCACCCTACCCCGTTTCTTAACCCCTTCCTCCCTCTCTGTTCACTCCTTCCCTCTCCCGTTCTCTCCCCCCCACCTCGCCTGCCCCCTTGTCTCCCTCCCCCTCATCCTTTGCCCCTGTTGTTCGGTGATTTCGTTTTTTTTCGAGGCGCAGGGTCCTACGAAAACACATACTGGGCAAGCCCTGCTCCCACGAGGTTCGCTCCCGGCCCAAGGGGAAGCCTTTCAATGGAATCGTGGTCGGCTATGACAACAACGGCTCCGACCGCGTCTCTCTCGGAAATCTACGACGCCTTGCTCACAGGTGTGAATCGTAGCTAAACGATGTCGTTGTAACGGGAGGCCATAGTAAATAGGACCAAATATTGTTGGTAAAAGTAAGTAACAATTTAGGTGATGTATGTTAGTGTCCCTTCTCTAAAACATTGTATACCACCTTGGTCAAAACGCTAATTAGCGGTTAGAGATTAAATCTAAGATAGGGGAAAACGAAGCTTAGTAGAGAACGGTGTATACCGAAGTAAAAATTCCGTTTCAGATAAATATTATAGCCTTTTGAGAAACTTTGGGTTGGAATGATTAGGTTACAAGTGGCTATACGGGACAGGGGGGTGGGTATCGATATAGGAGATGTACAGGCTTGACCCCGTTACGACTGCACCAACGAATTTCGAAAACGCGCGGAATTAGTGTGGGGTGGACTTTTCCAGTACTACTGCAATAAAAGGCAAAATTGAGGTCCAGTGGCATGTCGAGGGGGAATACTAAAGCATAGTGGCGTCTTCTGCTTGGCCGTGTTCGTCAACCTACCGACCATAGGTATGCCTTACTCTACCCTACCGTACCGTTGCGCAGTGTAAGCACTGTTCACGGTTTCGTGTTCTGTGCTGCCACGTGTTGTAGCGCTAGTTCTGACTCTCTTGGTTGTCCACACGACGGACCGTTAAGTCATCTACTGATAGATCTTCTACATATTGATTTTTACATCATCTACAAAAACAAATTACGGATAGATCATGTACATATGGATCATCCGCGGATGGACCACCCACAGATGGATAATCTACAGTTAAGCAATCTACACATATATATATCATCTGAGGCGTTCTGCGATAGGGGTTCACCCTATTCTTTTTGAGGCTCCTCACATAACCCCTTTAGGACCGCAGTCCCCTTTTGGAGAAAACCCACTCAATAATCAAGTAGGCTGTTCCCAATACGGGGCTGCGGTCCTAAAAGGGATAGGGAGCTCTGCACTTCGACCAAAGACTGACTTGAGCAAAAATCAAAATTTTATCCCGATGAAAAATGGCATGGACCAATAGTACGAAAGAGCTAATTTTCGAAACCAGATCGTCATTCCGACGATTTTCGGTATAAGAAAAGATCCATCTCATTCAGAAAACATTTTCGCGGAATTGCGCTCCCTCTATAGCAAAACCCGTAATCTAGATCATCTGCTCGTACATATATTTAAAGCATTTAGAGATGGATCACCTAGATCGCCCAGATCCTGACCTCTCGTTGTGCGATGAAGGGCGAGATCTGTGCAGAATAGATCCGACCCCAGGAAACACGTCGTACAGCGTACACGATACACGGCAACGCTTCCACCAGCCGGCAACATGAAGAGCTGCAGATCATACAGATCAGGAACATATCTACCCGTCAAATGCTTAGATCGTGTGGGGGTGATCAATGAGCTCTCAGAGGCGTACAATGTCTATTTTTACGTATTTGGGCGTACACCATAACCGCGCTATTATTGTAGAGAAAACGAAAAGGTTGATTGAGAGGTCTGTCGCTTACCCGCCTTCCAATCGAATATCGAACGGGTTTGGGGGGGGGTAGTCCCGTCGACCCGTCTGTGCATTCTTGAAATATTTGTTAGACGTTCTTGCAAGACTCTCAACTTTGGTTTTGAAACGTTCTAAATTTTTCTTCGCGGGCGTCCCCGGTGGCGTAGACGGTGGTCCGGGTGCCTACTAACATCAGTTGCGTGGGTTCAAGTCTCACCGAGTGCATCCATATTCGCAAGGACTGTTTCTTGCAATGAAATCGATCAGCGGAAAGCGGGGTAAAAGTGTGAGTTAGCTCCATTGATGCAAATCAACGAGCTAGCTGTGGGAATGCTTAACCCTATGCTCGACAAACAAGGAAGGTACGTACCGGGGGAAAGAGACGACACCTGTGACCACGGTTTATCAAGAAGAAGACCGCTGAGGGTGAAGCTTCCTACGAGTTAAGCTGGAAAGTAAAAGTGATGGCGAACAAAACACGAAAAAAATGGAATATTCAAAGGTCTGTTTTTTCCCCCCTTTCCAATAGAAAGTCGAGGGGGGGGGGAAGTCCCGTTCAGCTGTCACCGTGCCGTCATGTGCTGCCCCACACTCCTTTCGCGCCTCTCACACAATCACGCACGCCCATTCTGTGCGATGTTCCCTCAATTTCCAGACGTAGCGGGAGAGTGTTGACCCCCGTGAAGGACGCCATCATCAGGCCTCTGAAGGTCCTGCCGTTCTGTGTGACAGTAGCAGAAGCAGCAGCAGCGCTACTGAAGGGCATTGCCGCCGTTGTAATGTGCGTCGCGTGGGAAGTACCCGGTACTGGCCGAGCTTTTCGAGCGAGCGAACAGGGTGGGCGAAAGGGGCGGAACTGCACTACAGAAACTGTGATCGCAATGGTGGTGCTTAGCCATGCGTGGGTACTCGGATCCCTTTAGAGCCGTGTCCACGGGTTTTTCAACACCACCTGCTGGCACTTGGAAATAGTTTTGCAGGAGCTTTGTTGTAGTGACGAGCTATCCTACCCTGATACGACCGCCAAACGTGCCTTTCACTAATTTCATTTGTTTTTCCCCTTAAAAACGTCCGCGTAGCTGTACTGTTGTAGGATTCCCGCGGGTAGTTTAAACATTGTGTGGCTAGACGGTACCAGGACCAGACAGATTGGAAGGCAATAGGTAGCAGTTGAAAGGACGCGTTTCTGGTGTCGAAGACGTGCTATCCGCTAATCATGCTGAGGACGAGGGTCTTGGCACAACAGGATCGTGGGGTGTCTCCGAAGGAGGCCATGGTTTGGGTATGCATATCTAAACATAGATAGAGCTACGGCAGAAATGTATCGGAGACAGAAAAGGGAGGCAAGAAGCAAGTAGTAGCTGACGAAGACGAGTATGTATGCCCTGGCAAGCGCAGCCCTTGCTGTAGACGAGGGGCCGTGGCAGAGGTATCATCGTCCCTGCTGAAAGAAGTCCCCGTAGGGGTATGCACATCGGCCGATAATGATTTCGGGGCCAGAGTAAAAGGCAAACAGAGGTAGCAACTATCAATTGGCGTGTTTCGAAAATCGACCCCTTCAGACCCGCAGGCCCGCTTTGGGGGCAAAACAGTCAACATCCAAGTAGTTTGTCCCCACAACGGGACCGCGGTCCTGAAAGGGCGCTAAGCGCCAGCCTTGCTGTCCACGAGGTCGTGGCACAAATTTCGTGAATTATTCCTGCTGAAGCAGGTCAAGGTTCGGGCATGATCTGGACAGAGCTGTAGGTAGGGATGTGTGGCGGCAGACGCAATGTTGCAACAACGAAAACAGTAACTTCAAGGTCGGGTACGGCATACCTAGTAGGAAACATGCGGTTGGTACAATATACGTCTCGAGTCTGTAGAATGCCACCGGAACCATCAGGGGAGACAGCAGGCATGTGGTATCAAGATCAATAGCTGGCATACGGGCTTTGACTGTGGAGGCGTGCAAAGAGCTAGGATTGCGCCCTCCCCTACCCCTTGCTCGTCATACGGGCGTTCCAGTATAGATAGTGTGGGTATCTTGTGTACGAGTATGCACGATTACAGTAGTACCGCGTCCAAGTATCGACTGTTGCAGTACTGTAGTACACGACGGCGCTTGATACGTCCGTTCGCAGTTCCTGCTTGGTTCCTGCTTTCTGCCCCGAATTTAGACGAAACACGATAAAACCGTGTTTATGCTCATAGCATTGTAATATACCGCGTCGCATGAACGTTCGAGCTTACCATGTGATCTAAAAACAACAAAACCAACAGTTAGTTGCTGAAGAGGTGCCCCGTCTCCAATTGGAAAAATTACAGGGGTACATCAAATATATATAAGATATATGTATGTATATGTCATTCGCCACACATTTGAACCGATCTCCATTTATTTCGAGTTCTGGATATTTCGCGACTCGCAGACCCGATCAGCACGGCTTATTTATAGTAGATATTTCTGTTTTTTACCTCGCGGGATCTGCATCGTACACGGCGATTATGCATCATGTTATCTTGCGAGGGATTTTGTATGATGCCGCTCCTATTATGCAACATCAATCACACCGACAAATTCATACCTCGAGTATACACATCTAGCAGGGTCTACTACGGATGATCTACGGCAGATTGATCGAGAGCTGTATGACTTGTCATAGCGCTTATTGGTAGACTCTAATGCCTATTATAGTAGAGTGCACGCTGAGGGCATCGTATGGACGCGGTGAGCATTTACTATTGTCGCATAATCGCATTGTCGCCCAACGCTACCAGCGCACTGGTTGCAGGGCCTTCGTTACGCACGCGAACATTAAGCCCACCGCGGGCTCTGCTTTGACTCTGTTCATACAGTACGAGAACAACATGTTCTTGTCTGTTCGCTGTTGATGTGTAGAACCTGTATGTGCGTGGGTACGAAATACATGTTTTATTCCTCTTCTTCCTCGTGTCACAGGAAATGAGAGTTGGGTTCACCACTTTGAAGATATTCATGTTCCAAGAATATTCATATGCTCTGTAAATAAATGTTTGTACGTACAGGTACTGCGACAATACACAGCCCGAAAAAAACGTGGACGGGATGAGAGTGATATATGAAGCACCGCGGTCCATGGTGCCCGACACCATGATTCCAATGCTGGGTGGAATTCCCGCGTTCCGGCGCTTTTCCTTTTTTTGCTTTCGACGATATTTGGCTCTTCGGCGTTTTTTTTCTGTTCGACGATTCTGACCGTTTACGGTTCGCGCTTCGCGCTCACGGCCTCCGGTGGCTTCTGCGGAGCGCT
Organism: Nereocystis luetkeana; assembly: GCA_031213475.1. Lineage (NCBI taxonomy): Eukaryota > Phaeophyceae > Laminariales > Laminariaceae > Nereocystis > Nereocystis luetkeana. The sequence goes on from JARUPZ010000015.1 coordinate 3,246,102, forward strand.
AATAATTTTTGGGCACTTTTGTGGATGGGAGTAGGGTGCTAAATGGGATCACATCCGGTTAGGACCATATTCGGGTGGGAGCAGGAGCCAAGCAGGAGTATATTTCGTTTTCTCGCTTTAACCGCCAATATCCTCGGAAAATGATTCATCTATCTGCAGGATGGAGAACTTCACTACTAAGAGAAATATCCAACACCGTCTGAATCGAATGTTTTTGTGCTGAAATATATTTTCTGGGGTCGCTGAGCATCTTCGTACTTTTTCGGGCTGCCGGGATGTTGCTTCTGGAGTGAGTGGCTGGGCGTGCTCGTGCTTTCTAGGACACCCGGTAAAAGGCCTCTAGAGTCGCTAGACATGCACCAGGAAATCATGCCTGGAGTTGATGAACGTCAGCTTTGTTCGGTATCGGGCTACGACAATTTCGAGGGTCCCTGCGCCTTCAACGTGTTGATCGCCAAGAGGACGTTGGCACCGGCCGGAGTCGGACCACCTTCAATTGTCCCATGGGAGCACCACGTGTCTTCTATATTCGGGGGCGGGCGGAAATCTACTGCAATATCCAGAGTAATTCACATTTAAATTTTCCTTGTAGCGGTACCTCGTACGAGGACTCGTCGTTTGTTTAACGGCTATCCCCTAGTAGTAGTAGTATAGATTGACATTGATGGACAGTGCGTGATATATGTGCATTATGTATGTGTTTCGCAATAATAATACTATTACTTGGGACCATATCAAGTAAGACCTACGGGACACAGTAACCTACATATTTCGCTGTTTTTACCAACAATATGTGGTCCTATTTTTTATGACCCCCCGTAATAGTCGCAGCGTAGGTTGTGTTAATTGCTAAATCGACACGTCGTGAGGGCACAATAACCAACCATACTAGAGGCTGTTCAACGTGAGTGAATATATTTCACCCAACTAATTTCAAGTGCACGTACGAGCTAACACGGCAGTAACCTAACAGGTTGTTCGTGAAACGAAGACCAAATACTTGCCGACGAAAACAGTAAAGCCGATATAGGCAGCTTTTCGTGATGTTGGAACGACGATAATGTTTTCAGGTATTCTCGGCCTGATCAAAAACAAATATGTCCGGAGACATGTCAGTGTCAAGCTGCCTGTCTGTGAAGGCTGTCTATCAAGGTCTGTAAAAACAAATCCACCTGTCTAGACATATGTCCCCTACCCTCTCCTGGCAGGTACAGCCTTATTACATGTATGTGTTGAAACTCGTTTTTTCGTGCAGCTAATACTCATTTTATTTAAAGCTTTAATAAAAAAATCGACATTCTGCAATATTGAAATACGTTTTTCTCTATCTATGTCATACTCGGAAATATATCAAAATGCCGGAGAAAACAAGAATACAGAAAAACACACACATTTCGACAATATTTTCAGGCGTTTCAGGAAGCACGACGGTTTTTCTTAACCGCCCCCGGGATTATTGGGTTGTCAAGGCTGTCTGTCAAAACCTTTACCTTGACGTTGTCTGTCAAGGAGTAAAAACAGTGATCTTTCCCGACATTTTTGATCAGAAGTGATCGTAGGCGGCGTGCTGTCCTCGAAAAAAAAAAAACGAGTCAAAATTAGAGGAGATAAGTCGTCGAGTCTCAAAGTAGGCGGCGCCCCCGCCGACGCACGAAATAAATGCTCAAAGAACGTTTCAACCCATTCTTCATTTTAATATCGAGCGTATTTTACAACCAACGAGGCAGCAGGCATGATAATCGGCACAACAGGCAAGGCGGGTTCACAGGGGCTCGGGGTTGATAGGACGGGCATCTCAGGTCACTTGGCGTTGACCTTATTTCAAGGTAACTTGGTGGCGTTCAGTAATGAATGGTAAAAACACCCAGTGTTGCCGGGGTATCTCGTTCCTGGTTATTTGCCCGATATCAAAAGGAATTCCCACGTCGAGGATCCTCCCAGTCCGTATATATACATATATATATATATTGCGGCCCAAGGAGCCAATCAAAGCTCCTATCATGCTCCCTTACCTATCTATGGCTATGACGGGTGGCACTGATCAGAATGGTAGTTTCGCGCCGTACTATCCTCCTTACAGCTCTGGTCGCGACATTTGCCACGCTTTGAACCGTTCACCCTAGCGTCCCTCGCTGTTACATCGTAACATTCTGACATTTATTTTTGGGTTCGACGATCAAAGGACGATGTCGCGTACCGTACGATTACTAACACGATGCCATCACAGCGCCCACAAATACCATACCGTAGTCACTTTTTGTCACAAAGTGTTTCCGCTGACGCCTACCAAAAAACATAAAACGCGATATGTCACGTTATCCGAGGTGTTTGTGCAGGCGTTATAATGATACCTCGATTTACTCCGTCCTGCAGAGCCATTTTTGACTTTACCCGAGTCACCCCGCGTTAGGAGTTGCACCTTGTGGGCCGAAGGTTTCAGACCAATTGGGTTCCTTAAGTTAGGATCTACCAGTTAGGACAGGATAGGACGCGTTCTACGGTAGAGGTAGACGTGGAGGTATTACCCACTGAGCTATATTATAGGGGTAAAAGACCGATGGATTACCCACCCCAGGGTAATCCTTATAACACTCTCCCCCCCTCTAAACGGCGGGATCTTTGGGGCGTCGGAACCGTATACGTCCATACATACGCCGACCTACACGCTTTGTTTCATTACCTGGGGATCCAGGGAGATGTGTTTTTTAGGTGTGCACGCGCAACCGTTTCTGTAAAAGAAACGTTCGTAGTGAGGTTCGAACCCGTGACCTGGACGACGACAAAAAATGTGAAGGTGTTACCTAATGAGCTATAGGGGAAAAAGACCGATCGATTACCCAGCCCAGAGTAATCCTTATAGCATAGCACAATGAGGCTGTATTGGTTTCTGAAAAACGGGGCTTCTTATAACAAAATAATTGCCGGAATGGCAATAATATTTGCTTTGAAAAATGATGCCTTTGTATACTTGGGTCATGGGATTCTTCATCGGGATGCAATTTGAGTTCGCTGCAGTCCGTGTTCGAGTGAGGTATGGAGCTCCTTAGGTGAGGAGCCTCAGAAAAAATCGGGTGAACCTCTATCGTAGAACGCCTCATACACTTTTTACGCGCATTATCGTTTCAGGACTATCGCACACGAGTGCCGGTCGGGGGGCACGAATGATTTTTTTCCAAGTATTGTATCAGGTGATATATTGAGCTCCTAAAGTGAGGGGCTCAGGAACTTCTGGTGCACCTCTACCGTGGGATGGCTCACCCACGTTGTGCAGGGGACGAAAGGCTTAGAAAATGTGAGCTAAACATGTTTCGCAATTAATTGTAGCTTCGTGTGGCTCAATCGTCATCTTTATATACATTCGTACATGACTTTGTATGTTCCTACAAAACAGTAGATTCGACGACAATTCTTCGGGCACGGTTCCCCTCGGAGATTGCGGACGAGAGAAGATTCGAGCACGAAAGAATGAATGCAAGGTTTTTTCGTTCTATAAGTCGAAATACTCGTACTACTACTGTACTGCTGTACAGACAGTACTGTACCGTTGTGGCTGCTTCGCCCTCCTCGTGATATAGAATTACAAATATTGATGAGTAATGTAGCGAGATATTACTACTACTACTGTAGACCCATTCTATATCGGAGTGTTTTTTTGCCCAGAATTTCTAAAGCTTGGAAATAATAGGATAATTGCCGAGAGGGTTAGCGCACCATCTAAGGACTCTGGGTGACCGCACATTGGACGACCAACCTTATTAATAGGGCTGCAGACTCGACATGTAGGCGGAACGGTTTCGAGATTCGGGCTAGAGGACCGCGTGTCTACTATCCGTTTCTCGCAGTTACTGGTACTACGATACTCCCTTATCATATCCACCCTACGCCTGGTTTGCCACTACTGCTGTAGATGTGCACGATGGAGGGGGCATTGCTACACGAACTACAAAACTAGTACCTGGTACATCAATAGTTGTACAGAACTAACTGCTGTACTGTTTCTGCCTTACCTTTCTGAGATACTTGGCACAGAAGTCTGTCCGTCGGGGGTACAGGTGCATATATACCACGGAACCAACCGCGCATGGGTATTTCCAGGCATATCATTAAATGTTACAGGTCATCATGGGTAACCATGGCCTATCGGTATATATATATAGTATGCCACGATAGCACGTTTTTTCGTGAGTTGACCCATGAACAAAAATATCCATGCTTCCTTGGTCGAGAACCATGAGGTAAACCATGGCGTGATTCATGGTGCACCATGGACTACATGTATGGGTGACGTATGCCATGGAATAGTTCATGACATCGTCTACGAGCCCGAGGTCGTTGGCATGGACCAAACGATAGGACGATTTTTTTCATGGGTTGCGCCGTCGCGTCTGCCACGATCGACCATGTGCTTACCGCATGGTCGACGATGGGTTGACCCATACGGGCGGTCCCGTGGGCTGTCTTCACCACGCTACAGCGGGGCCGTCACTTCTGCATGTCACTACGTACAACAGCTCAGTACATGGTAGCAGAGCTTGCACAGCGACAGACAGTATACTCAGCCCATATATGCCGGGCGCAGCCCCACCGCGCAAGACGTTTCGTGCAGACACGCACGTCACCATGTGCCGCAGGGCCAGCAATCCCGCCATCGTAGCCGCTAGAGGGCGAGCAACGATAATAGAGGAACAGCAGGTTATCGTAGAAGAAGCTTTACACCATTCAAGATATAACCCGAAATAGTGCGTTGTATACTGCACTTAATCATTATGGGCATCCGAGATGGAGCCCTACGACACTACCCCCCCGGGTGTGTTCGGGGTCCCACCATTGTACAGACATACATTCAGCCATTATGAGAAGATAGCACCCCCCCCGCCCCCCCCGAACAAAACTGTCGGTGTTCTTGAGAACGGCAGGACTGCGAGCACCGACTGGTGCACCTTAATAAATTTCTCGACCATACATGTCACAGCAGTCCACAAATTACGTTCCGTGTGATCCCCTTGGTTGGGAGACAACTTCCTCCAGAATTCATCTCGATGGGTGTGTTATCTCCACTAACTATAGAATGCAGCAGTGTCGTCTGGAGATTGATTGAACAGTTGCGGGATCACGTCTGTACCGAATGTTCCATTCTGTATTGTCATATCTCAAAGCTGGCCCGAACAGGACGCGACGACGCGCGCTCACGGCACAAAGGTATCGCACTACAGTTAGAAAACTCTACGTCGCGTTGGGACTACTAGTCTCGGCCACATCCGCAGCTGGTGGCAAGGTCTGCGTGGGGCTCGGATTTTCGACCCCAACCAGCGTCACCAGTCGAGGAGGAGCTGCAGGTGCGACACAGACAAGTAAGTGCCCAAATTAAACGTGTGAACCAAGAAACACGAGTAAAATTGGTTTAACCCTCTTAGGACCGCAGTCCCGTTGTGAGGACAATCCAGTCAAAATACAAGTGCTCTGCCCCCAAAACGGGACTGCATTCAGTCCGGAACGGATTTTTGCAGTCGGGCGGGAACTACCCACACACACCCTAAAGATTATATTACGTACAGCAACACCCGTCTCGCATGCTGGTACCTCCAAAGTCGTGGAGAGCAAAGGCTCGACCCCATCCACAGCTATTGGCAGTTGTTGGGTCTCGTGGAGCGCTGCGCCTGCGGCAACGACTGAGCCAGCCGGTAGTCCTGGGCTTAGCGTTCTATATACGACACTATACGGAACAACAGACAAAATTATCATACGTACGTACGTACCAGGTACTACTACGGAATTCGCCGCTTTTTTTACCTCATCCACAGGGTCGCAAACACCATCCACTACGTGCTCAAAACAAGCCTCCCTTTTCGCCGAACACCACAACAATTGCTCCATCACGAGAGGCCTTACGAGGTAACTCGTGCTGCTAATGCCCTGGGTTGCGATCGGAGCACGCTGGCTTAGCTCGCAAGGTCATCGCCTAGGCGCTGTGCTGTGGTGTATACCGACTTTGCAGTTGTTTTGTGGTTACCTTTTTTTGTTGGGCGTCACAGCAAACATCTCGTCTGTAGCAAGCTACCACCCCTGATCTACGACGTGTATGCACTGCTGACTGCTGGACAGGCTGCGCTGCTGCTGTGCCATTGTAACAACTCCTCTGCGTGGTGACAACCTGCCCTTCGGAGTCACCAAAACCCTACCTACTGCTGTACAACGGTTGTTGTAGCACCCGCAACGTCCATGGAACAACTGCAGTGCAAGTCCCTCGTAGTCGAGGTTTCATTTTCAGCATTCTAATGGTGTTGAAGTTCGATACTCCGTCCTGCAACGCTGTTTAGACCTTCACGGGCGTTGAGCCGGGGACGAACTGCTTCGCAAAAAGTGTGCATAATGTGTTTTGCCATGAATGGCGGTTTCTGGCTGCTGCTGCTGCCGCTGCTGCTGCTTCCGCCGCTTTGAACGGTTTGGGTGTATTCGTACTGTAGATGTGATGGATAGTTTTTGGCGCGCAGTGCCGGTCGCCCCGGTGGTTCAAGAGGTTAACCTCGAATTCTACTTGTTTGAGTCCTGGGTTCGAGCCCCAGGTGGGTCGGACTTTTGACTTTATTTGCAAAAATAAAAAAGGATCCGGTCGCCCCGGTGGTTCAAGTGGTTAACCTCGAATTCTACTTGTTTGAGTCCTGGGTTCGAGCCCCAGGTGGGTCGGACCTTTGACTTCATTTGCAAAAATAAAGAAGGATTCAATTGTTGAGAGCGCCTTGCAGCGTGGGTAGGCACAATTCGATGCGAGTCGACGAGGGAAGAAAAGGCTGGAATCTTCTCGCGATAAAAATGAAGGCACGTACCGTAGTGGGAAGGGGGGAGAAGAGCCTGCTATGTGGCCCCCGATCTGAGTTACGAGTTGGAAGGAGAGAGAGAAGAAGATTTGCGAAGATAATGAACGGGATGAGAAAAAAAAAGAAAAAAAAAAGTGCGTTCCGCAGTCTGCTGACGAGAGAGGATTCGAACACGAGCCAAACGGTGTTTTCCTTAAATTTAAATGTACAACTAAATAACGTTGGAACAGGGCCTGTTGGTGAGCGCACGTCGATTTAGGGTCCACAGGCTCGATGTCTTTTCCCCCCCCGACATTGACCTACTCTACAATATAACTCTACGGTATACCCTTGGTACACCTGGCACGTCTGGTAAGATTTGGAGAGAATCCCACTACTACTACTGCTGTTGAGCTGTGTTTTTCGATTCGCAACCCAACTTTCTTGATGACCATCTGATTTTCATGTATCATGTCTCTTGGCTGCGGGCGCCCACTGTGCTGTGTGCCGGTATGTGCTCTACAGCAGTAGTGCACCTTCACTTTGTGCTGCTACACTTGGGTTCCGTCATTGAAAAGAAGATAAACTGGTACATACATACATACGTAACGTCATGTGGTTGTGATAGCGGCCGGGCGGACTAGCGCGCTGCTGTGGTGGAGTAAGACACCCACCGTGTAAAAGCGTACATACCCGTACGCGAATGGTTTTGGTTGCACGTAGAGCATTGGCAATATACCCGTACGCGACTCTTACATGGTTGCCCGCAGAGTTCTGGGAATATTCAGTGAAACCCGTCCAGAAACCCATTTGAGAGCAAAACACGCTGTCATATAGTGTAAGGATCTTCTTTATGGGAAGGCCCCTGCATACAGGTACGTTTAGGTCAACGTCCGGGCTGAGTTGTGGTCCCGGCGGTGTTCCCTCGACCTCTCTCCCTCTCTATGCACTTCAAAAAAAGCAGTATCAAGAAGATCATTATTTACGAGCAGCATGCCCTATCCAGCATCGACATCCGTGCGTCTCCAGCTATTGTTACCTCTGTATACTATCTTTACACTTAGTGTCGCCAGCAGAACACGGGTTTGGATCTCACTTCGAAGGTCTCTTTCATGTAAGTGCTTGTGGGTTCGTCTCTGGACACGCACATACACGTATATAGGGTAGGTTTGTCCGTAGACGAGGTAACGGCCTCCGCAAACGAAGTAACGGACAAAGCAGGGTTTATTGGTAGAGAGAATGTGGCATGTCCGTATCGGGAACTGGGATAGAGCAAGTTTGGTTGGAAGGGAAGGCCTCGCACGCAGTCCTTCCAAGCAAAGCACCGATCGTAGGTCAGCATCCCCACGCCGGGCACGAGCAAGCACGAGGTCCTGTGACGAGCACGGGCAGACGTGAGGTAATCGCTGGTATGTCGATCCAAGCCAGGAATTAGTGCCTTGTTTTCCGCCGCCCCGCCCCCCCTATTTTTTCTTTCGAAGGGGGGGGGGGGGGGGGCACGAGTAGCCGGGGGTACGGAGGAAATGTCTTTCCTTCCGCTAGAGTTTACTTTAGTTAGATTGGAGGAGTCGAATGGTACGGTACCATTCGGAAGCTTGGTCATGCGAGACAACTGTAGGCCGTACGTACTAGTTAGGAACCCGGCCGGTATCATAGGAGGGAGATAGACGGAAAATTAGGGTGGTCGAGATACCCAGGGTATCGCAGGAAGCTGCGATACAGGTATCTATCTGGCCGAGGGGAGGAACGTCTCTCTCTCCCACGACTCAGGAAACCATAATGATAATGCAATTCGAAAGATACACAATAAATACAAGGTTCCCCTCCGGGAGGTGCCTAGGGAAGTGGCGCAAGAGCGAAATATCACTCGTATAAAACCCTGCAATCTGGTCATCCTGTTCAGAAGGAGTAGCTGTATCCACCCATCATTAATGTGAAGAACGCACACATTTTTTTAAGGACAGACTTTACGCTTAAGTGTAGGATCATTACTACTGCCTACAACAATACCATATAAATAGGATAACTACCGGTAGGTAGATATTGATCCTGAACAGATGACTCGGGCGTAAGTAAGTACACAAACGTTCCGTGAGGTTGAGGTTGCGCCATAATGCTGTGGCCGGCTGTGTAGGAAACAGCAAACTAAATATACATATCCCCCCAAAAAATCCTTTCTTGGTGCTCAGGGTAACATAAAGGTTTCACAGATAAATACTCGAGAACAAATCTTAGTCCGAGTACTGAGAGTATTGGGGTACTGGCGGCCAAAAGATTGGGAGTACTGAGAAGGCCCAAATACTGAGTTCAATGAGAGTACGTGAAGGACCAAAGCCCGAGAGTACAAGGAAGTATGTACCCGCAGTACAGTATCGAAACACTACTATTCCTCGCAGTGCATTGTATCTCGAAGTAAGTACTGCCAGTCAATGCTCTAAGTACTCGAGCTGTCCCCAGCGAAAGTAATTTGCTCCAACTCCCACTCGTGGGACCATCTGGGAGTGTCTTGTGCCGAACAATCAGCGTGAGAATTTTTGGACACGGTGAAGAGACGGTCGAAGCATACTTCATGCTCGAAGTATAGTGGGCATGTTCAGGGAATTTCGGTATATATACTGCAAGTACTGGCAAAAGCAGTAAAACGAACGCTACGGAGGAGCGAAATAATGCTAGACTAGTGCTCGCAGTACCCGTGGTACCGAACGCCGAAGTACTTGAAGCACAACAGGGAGTATTCACGACTGCAGCAATAATAGTGAGAGCCCCCGGAATAAGTGTGAGCCCAAAAGTATACGCAGTATTATATGAACTACTATTAATATTAATAGCACATCGCCCCGGTGGTTCAAGTGGTTAACCTCGAATTCTACTTGTGTTTGAGTCCTGGGTTCGAGCCCCAGGTGGGTCGGATATTTGACTTAATTTGCAAAAAAAAGTATCAAAAAGGATTCAATTGTTGAGAGCGTCTTGCAGCGTGGGTAGGCACAATTCGATGCGAGTCGACGAGGGAAGAAAAGGCTGAAATCTTCTCGCGATAAAAATGAAGGCACTTACCGTAGCGGGAAGGGGGTAGAAGAGCCTGCTATGTGACCCCGGATATGAGTTACGAGTTGGAAGGAGAGAGAGAGGTAGGAGAAGATGTGCGAAGATAATAAATGGGATGAGCAAAAAAAAATAAAAAATGAACAACCTTAAAATTCTGTGAGTACGCGCTTTATCTGGAGTACAAAAACCCGAAATACTGCGAGTGTGTAGGAAGTACCTACATGAGAGTTCTCGAACGTAGTATGCTTTACTCCCAGGTATTGGGAGTACCTGTAAAATGTTGAGGTATAAACGCACGCCACCCGTAAGCGCCCAAACTCTTACCCTTTGGATAAAAACATACAACTTGTATTATATCATACACCCAGGAAAGCAAGGTGAATGTACTGTGGTACAACGAAAGTAAAAAAAAGTGAAAAAAAAACAGAATAAAAAAGAACGTGTATGGTGCGAGTCGAACGTCCGAAACGAAACTTTTTATTAAGAGCAGTATGGCATCTATCTACGCTACTACCTTGTATAAATAGTAAAGCAATGCTCGCACAACTGGCACGTCATGTTTTTACTCAATCCAAAACACATTACAGGATCTCCTACTACAGCAGTAAGTAGAGTAGTTTGTAAATGTACGACTGCATAATAATATATATATATATATATATATATAATATTATACAGTAGTACTTCTGTGAATTGCCATCCATGTGGTCTGATATCTGTACAACAACAGCAGAAGATACGCGTTCTGCGACAAGGGGACGTACGTGCACTGAACTCCTTTCAGCTAGCTCCAGGATCTATCGGTCAGCAGTGTAGGACGCACGGCAGTCAGTAACTACTGCCAGTATGTTTTGTACGAATGCTGCTGTACTCTATGCTCGTACGGACGATTTGTTTTTGTTGTACTCGAGTCGACGAACACATCGGGGATGATCGGTCCCGAGCAAAATATTCCAGTCACACATTCATTGCGGAAGGTACGCGTGCATAGGTCAATGCCGCTGACAACAACAACGAACCCTGGTACTGAGCGTACATCGCGGATATTCCACATGCGCATAGTGCCCTGCCTGCTGCTGCTGTTGGCGCACTGTGCTGAGCACAGCTAGAGCAGTGACAATGTTGAATCACACACATCAATATACCAGGTATATGCAGAAGAAGCAGCAGGGAGAGAGGCGATGGTGGTATGGTCGTGGCGTGTTCAAATGATCTACCAGGTATCGAATTCTCAGACAAACCAACTTTGATGGCCGCACCTCGATCATCGATACGCGTAAGGTGTGCCCACTGCTGCCGCTGCTGGGCAGCAGGGTTGTTGTGCTGTAGGAAGCAGGAGGCAAGAAAGCTCTGTGCACTGTTGATATTGTTGCCTGGGCGGTGGTCCGTGCCCAGTGCAACAACACAAAAAGGAAAGTACAGGGATATACGTCAGACTGGGTACCTAGGCATGAAAACAAACCCTGGCAGACGGTGAAATACTCCGACGAACACAACCAGCCAAAGAAAGCAACGCTGCGCACATGCGTGTGTCGCACACGCACAGCGTGTGGGCAGCAGCGTTGGAACGATGGGATCTGTGCATGTCGTCTGTTGTGTACCTGGTATATATGTGAGTTGCGTGATTACAGCTCATCATGAGAGCCTAGTTGACAAAGCTGACAACATTTACAGGTACGTACGTACAAAATATGGCATCTCGTACTGAAACCAGGGAAATCGTCTTATCCACTACCGCCGGGAAAAATGTTTGAGCGCCCTCCACGCGCTCCAGAGTGCACGGATCGCGCCGAGACCTCGACCAATGTGTCCGGTCGGGCTTGATGTGTCCGATTACTTAGTGTTCTGCCGATAGTTGCTCGTACGCAGAGAAGAGTTGGCAAAAGTACAAAAAATTGGCAAACATACATACATGTATATTCATTCCTTCGCGATGCCTTTAATAAGCGAAAGGCATTCGCTCTCCCGTTTCCGTCTTGGATTTAGGTCAAGGCTCCACACGCCTTCATTTTCTGGCTTGGTGCTTTCTTTTTCGACCGCAGTCCTCAAGGGTCGCGCTCGGTGGGCTCCGACGGGTGTTCTCCCGTGTGCGCATCTCGGAGTCTCGCGCCACCGACGAGCGCGGTGACCCCGGACTCGAAGGATCTTTGCTAGGACAAGGAAACACGGAGATTCGATTTTCTTCGGTCCTGGAGATTTGTTTCGCTGTTGTTGCTCCGCCAAGAGCTCATTGTGACGATTTCGATCTTAGTTTTTTTTCCCTCCGAGGTCCGACCTCTCGGCCTTCTTTGTGCTACCGCTTTCTCCTGACTCCCGTGCTTCGCGGGCCGCCATCGGCCTGCTCGCCCCCCTCGGTCTTGCTTCACTCGGTGGCTGCCTTTGCTTGCCCCTCTCTTTTCGGGGGACGACTACACGCGCCTTCTCGGGGTATCGTGTCGTTCTTGGTGCCAGTTCGTTGCATATCGCGGTGATTTTTTTGGTGTTTTATAATTCAGCGCGTCTTCTGTTTTGCCGGTGGTATGGAATGAAAGTAGTTGGAGAGTATGAATTCGGCCGAGTGTTGTTGTGAGTTCGATAAAAAAAGCCAACGAATCACAGCGAGACAGGTAGTCGTACATGCTCGGCGTACTGCTGCTGCAAGGTCTGATATCTGGAGGCGCAGTGGAATAATACGAGTACTAACAACTACAGCAGCAGCAGTACTACAGTAGTTCATAGGCGTTCTACTTCGGTACTCTGCGATTGTTCTGCATTGCCGATCGATATCAGGTATCAGGTATCAGGTGTTCGATACTGCTCATTCTCTCTGCTCTCAGGATTGAATACGATCATGCGCGTACAGTACGCGCCCTGTTCTCGTAGTACGTCGGGCGTATATACTGCAAGTTGTTGTCTGCTGCGATGCCGTGCTTACCGCTGCTGCTGTTGTGCTGTTGCTGGTGGTGTGGCTGCGTCTGCACACAGCAGCAGCTGCCGCAACCGACCGCAGCAGCGGCGAAGCCTGATACCACTCCAGGACCTGCTGCTGCTGTTGCTGCTATTGTTGCTGTTGTGCTGCTGCTATCGCTCTTATTATGTGCGGGAGGGCCCATTTCTTCTCCACAAGCACGGTTGGCAGCAGGCACAGCTCGCCGTAGATAGGTGTGATATTGGCGTGGGTATACGGTGCTTGGCAACTGGGCAGATAAAAGGCAACAACACTATCCTAAACAAAATCACAGCAATCTCAGTTCTGAGAAATATAAGAAGCCTCTCAGAACTGTGCTGATTTCTGCCACCCCTAGCAGCAACTGACCTCCAAAGTATCGATGGTTTCCTGGCCCATAATTAGAAGACAGTTTTGATATTTGGGCTTCAGAGTAGATGGGCAAACAAAACTGCAATGATAACGCCGCAAAAAAGTGCAATAAAAGTTTGTCTATAATGCGAGTGAGACAGATAGATACAAAAACTGAGAACTGACACTCGGCAATGCTTTTATCCTGCACCACATGACATTGACCGGATCCTGTTGGTAACAAGATCGAACGGTGCATTTATGTCCACTTGCTTATCGGAAGCAATCACTACTTGGCACTGAGGTATATATCCCTATCCGGAGCATGGGTGCGGCAGGCACACATGGGGAGTCATTGTACGTATATATATATACGAAGTATACATAAAATGATATATCTCCCTGGTTTCCAAGGTATTGAAATGTGGCAGATAGGTCAGCATACGGCCGTGTACGGTACCGACGCCCCAAATCTCCAGGCGATCAGGGGAGGGGGCGGCGTAATCATTTGTTGCTTGCCTTAGTCATTTGACCACTGACCATCCCTTTCAAGAAGGAGCACCGTTCCTACTCCTAATAGAGACACCTCCCACAATTGGGCGCTCATTGCGTTGTTTCCATATATTACATAGACACTTTTTGCTAACCTTATCCCCTTCCTGTTTAACCGCCTGTGGCCACCATCAATCTCATAGGATAGCGATCGTTTTCTCGCTGCTATCTGGTGTGTCAAACTCCTCCATGTCACATTGATTGGTCTATTTCCCTCATCTCCTCTTCTAGAACATCCCGTTAATCCTTGTATATATCACGTTTCTCCTACTATGTGGGTTCTACTCTTTATTGCTTTGTGTGAAGGTGTTACCTACTGAGCTATAGGCTTAAAAGATCGATCGATTACCCAGCCCAAGGCAATCCTTATAACACTCTCCCCCCCTCTGAACGGCGGGGTCTTTGGGGCGTTGGAACCGTGTACGTCCGTACGCTGACCTGCCCGCTTCGTTTCATTACCTGGGGAACCAGGGAGATAGATGTGTTTTTTTTTTTTTTAGGTGTGCACGCGCACGCGCTTCCGTAAAAGAAACGTTCGAAGTGAGGTTCGAACCCGTGACCTGGACGACGCCAAATGTGAAGGTGTTACCTACTACTGAGCTATAAGGGTAAACTATCGATCGATTACCCAGCCCAAGGTAATCATTATAACCTTTGCCACACGGGCACATCATCTGTGCATCTATTTCCTCCTCCTCCCGGCTCCTGGTATACGTCTTTCTTCTTTGTGGTAGGTCCAGGTCACCTACACGAAAGCGCAGCTTCAGCGCTTTCGCGAAGTTCATTGTTGGGCCGTGCAGATACGTTTTCATTCCTGTTCCTTCCCTCAATCTCCCGTATATCTCTCGATGTTTTTCCGATTTCACCTTGTTTCGTAGAGCTAGTCCTTCCCTTCTTTCTATCCTTTCTTTTACTTCTGCCTTGTACTTCCCAAACTTCCCGGCGAACATCACCTCTTCTTGGTTTCCCCCTATCTATATCCTTCCATACTTTCTCAACTACGCTATCCCACCTTATTCCAGCTCACTATTTTGTTACTTTATCCCATACAGCTCCATCAACTGTGGCCGGCATCCTCTTTTTTGGCATGTTCCATACTTACTTTATATCGCCATTCCAGCTTTCTTCTATCTCCATTTCGGTTAATAGGCGGGTGCATTCCCAGTTCTACTCTTAATACTGTATTATTATTACTAGTCGTACTTGAGCATCTTACGGTTTTTTTAACTGCTGTCATCTGTTCTGTTTCCAACGTTACGAGTTTCGCATTCCCTTCCCATACTTCTCCTGCATATATATTCTAGCTTTGGTACTACCACATTCATCAGGGTGCATCTCTTAATCCTGGTGTCAAGGTGCGAGTCTGTTAGGATCCCATCCATCTTGCCTATGTGTGCTTTACCCTTTCCTATTAATATTACTTGTGCTATATGTGTATCCCAAGAGCAGTCTTTTGCGATCTCGACGCCAAGGTACGTATACTGGTCTACGATCGGCAATTCATCTTCTCCCCACTTCCAACTGGAATTTATCGGGTTCACCTTATCTTCGTTACAAACAACTACTACTGCGCATTTCTTGACGTTCGCCGTCACCCTCCATATGATTGCCCAGTGTATATTCTATTAATAGCGCCTTCTCTATTTGTTTTTGCAATCCTTCGGGTGTTTCTGATATCCCCACGATGTCATCAGCAAACATGAATCCCGACACTGCTGTTTCTTCCCCTACCGTGACTTCCTGCCTTGCTGCTTCAACTAACTGCTACTATCAGGTCGTCAATATATATATATATATATATATATATATATATATATATATATATATACCTTGAATATAACAGAAAGGAAGGAGCAAATACAGCAAATAGAGTCGACAAGCCGAAAGTTGGCACGAAAGGGAGGTAGACTTGGTGCTTGGGTTTCCTTTTGTTTCCGAGGTTTTCTTCTTTCGGGAAAGTTATGAGTGATCCATGTTGAAGATCATACTGCCCATTGTCGGATGGTAAGAGAAATAATAATAGGTTGGGCAACAGCGTACATCCCTGTGCAACTCCGTGTAAAATATCAACATACTTCGATATTTATTTCCCCGTCCAGCATCACAGCACTTCTCGCACGTTCCGTCATCTGTTCATCATTCTTCACATATTTCCTCTGATTCCAATTTCGCATGGTATTTTCCACAATCCATTTCTCCATAATACTGTGTTCGTAGTAGGCCTTCTGTACATACATCTAGAAAGAAACAATACGTTGGTAGTCCCGCTTATTTCCTACGTTAGATTATCTTACCTAGTAGAGTGTACACATGGTCTACGCAGCTACGGTTCACAATAAACACTGCTTGCCCTTCGCTTATTTTGTCTTCCTTTCCCATCACCGGTCCCCTTGTATCGTTGCAAATCGTACAAAGTTTTTTGCCTACTGTGCTTGGTAGCGTTATCCCTCTATAGTTCCCCGGGTTAGCCTTATCTCCTTGAATAAGTTTACTACTACTCCTTCCCTCCACCTCCTGGGTGCCTACTCGTTTTTCCGTGTCCAGCTATACAACATCACCAGCATGGTAAGCATTCATTCTCCCCCGTACTTCATAAATGCATCCACTATTTGGTCTGCCCCTGCTGCTTTTTTATTCTTAAGTTTAGCTACACATGTTTTACCTCTTCCCTTGTGAACTCTCTCTGTAACCCTTCCGAACCACTGTCTTCCCTTTCTGATGCATCTACGTTCGCCTCTGCCCACGCGATGATTTCTTTATCGAATTCTGCGTCGAACGTTTCGTTGGCTGTGGGTGTTCCTAGCTTACGGTACTGCTCGACTAGTACTTCCCTTTTACCCTTCGAACTACTAACCATTACCGTTATGTGCTCTCTAGGTAGCTATTCCTGTGTCAGCCTCTCCTACTTGTTTGCCCAGTATCCCTTTTATACCTACCCACATCTACTTCATCCCGCCCTCAAAGTCTTCATTCGTTTTATTTACTTCATCTTTCTATACCCCTTTCTTCTTCCTATCTACCGTCTCTTTCAGTTTCTTTCTAGCTATATCATCATATTCCTTCCATCCTGTTGTCGTAGTTTTACTCGATGTATAACTTGCGTGTGCTCTTCGCCTTACTGTTATTACAGCCTCTTTCACTTTTTCCCCCCACCATTTTACTGCTCTGTTGCATACTATCAACTTTGCCCCTACTTATTACTATACTTGCTGTGGTCCTGACCAACTTCTACCATTCATTTTATTATTATCATTTATTATGCCATTCGACAATGTACTACCATCCTTATTTTATCCTAGCTCCTGCATCATCCCTCTCCATGTCGTTGCTTGTTGTACCTATTATTTCCAATAGCCCGGAGAATTCCTGTGCATTTTTTGCAATCTCTTCTTGGAACTCATCCCGTCATTCTTTTACTTCTAGTTTATCAATTAATTCTCCATATATATGTGGGGGGAGGAGGGGTGTCGAAAAGATTCCCCTGGGTTGGTTATTCGATCGATCTTTCACCCCTATAGCTCAGTAGGTAACACTTTCACACCGCTTCAAGGGCTGTGGGCTGCTGCACCGCCGCGTCGGACGACATGCCCTTCGAAATCGGGCGACAGGAACGCCATATTCACAGAACGATCTCGAGGTTTGGGCTAGAGGACCTCGTCCAGAATACTCTTTACATATAATATCCACCTAGGGCCTGGTACGCATACATGGTGGAGGGGGCATTGCTGTACGAACTCCAGCAGCATCACCACATACATACAGCACAGAACAGTGGTCATCTGAGATACCTGGTGCATTTTGTCCTTCGGGGGTACAGGTACATTTTCATGTATACCGCATTATATTATCGTACGATATAATATCTAGAAGGGTAAACGGACGAATATTCGTTTTTTAATAAATCCGCAGTGTTATTGTGCAGTACCTGGTAGTCACTTTTAGTTTATGTCGTCCATTAGAATAAAGATGTTCCCTACTGTAGTCGGGATAGGAGTAGCCTGTAGTTGAGAGCGCTTGCTTGTTGTGGCAACGGGGTGCTCTTTCATCGGGGTCGAATCTTGTTCCACACTTCGTTCGCCCCTACCTGGCATATATATATATATATATATATATATATATATATTAATGTGTCCCCGCTTGTGAGGTAAATACAAACCTTCATACACACCTGGTTCGTGCGTTTTTTATTTCGGGTATACATTATCATACCTGGTACAACGGAAGACTGGCGTCCGCGGTGCTACGGCCGGTGATCCTCGCCCCTACCAAATCAATGTTGTAGGTTCATTTCTCACCCACTGCGCAAAAGCGCAAGGACTAGTCAATGAATGTCTGAAACAATTTTTCGGAAAGTGCGAGAGCGTGAGATTGCAGCGTTCGACTAATAATGATGTCGACGAGCCGTGGAATGTTGAACCCTATGCGCGATAAAATGAAGTCAAGTGCAATAGTACCGGGGGGTGGAGAAGAGACGAGAGCTACTTGTGGCCACGGCTTGACCGGAAGCTGGCAAGTAAGGGCGACGCTAAACAATGAAGGATGTACCTTCCTGTCACATACATACATACACGTACATATCGATGAGCTCGCTCAGCGTGCGATCGTCGTTCAGTGTGGTATTTTCGGCGGCGGTACAGGTGCTAAAGTCGACCATTATATTTTCGGAAGGCTCTCAACCAGGTGGTCCCACCAACGCATTGTTCGATATTGGCAACGTTCCCGTTACGGAGAAATGAAGTTATTTTCAAAATCACCCCACCCCTGTGCGAATCCAACGCCGTTTACTCTATTTTCAAATTTTCAAGTACAAGAAAGTGTACTGCTGCTGTATTATCACACCTCTTCTGAGGATAAACATAATTCAGTCCATGCTGCGCAATTTGCCCATTCACTTTTCAGTGCATACCTTCTGAATAAAAGTTGATTGTAACGTGAAACAACAATAGCCGCGACCGCCATCGCGAGTTACGTCGATAGCCGCGGAGCTTTTTTTGTTTTTGGAAAACTGCATTTTTTCGACGAAAATTGCCCCGACATTAGTCCAGCATATACACCGAAGTGGGCGCTAATGGCACCCGCACGCACAGCATGCTCACAAATCAAGCCGTAATGCTGTGCAGCACGATTGCAGCCAACAGAGAATTGTTCTTACGTTCATACGATATACCAGGTATTATTGTATATATATATCGTACGTACGATACGATACATACCTATATTGTGACATGTGGCTGATGTATCAGTCATGGTGTATATAAGTATTACGGGGGACCATAGTTAATAGGACCTATGGTATACACAAAAAGCTATATATTTACCTATTTTTACTAATAATACTTGGTCCTATTAACTATGGTCCCCCGTAATAGTGGTAAACCTCACTTTTAGCAGCACACCGGCAGTACTCGTGCGTTTTTTCTTGTGCTCGCACCGAATCCATACCCAGCCTCAGGAGGAGCTCATGCCCTCCCTACATACATGCCAAAACCACACCCAGTCACAGGAACTAGTTGCCTCTAGACACGACACAATGAGTTTTTCACGAAGTGATTCTCCCTGTCACCGCACACATAATAATATCTAACACCGCCACCCCCCCCCCTGTTATCACAGCCCGTATCCTCCTCTGCCACCCCCCTTCGGTTTGCTGAACACACACATGAGTACTTTGAAGGACAAAACAATCCGGCATCCCTGCGCAGCTGCTTGCTAGCGCTATTATTGCCGCTGCTGCATTCTTGTTGTCTGCGGTGTTGTCGCCCCCCCCTCACCCTAGCTCTGCTGTGTGTGTTGTCCCAACAGAGCTCTGCTGTGTGCGCGCGTGTGTTGTAGCGTACATACTATTTTTGGTATTTTGCGTATCGTATATACTATGTTTAGTGTGTAGGTTCATCTGGGTCCGTATCAGGTGGCGGTAAAACTGTACGTATGTATGTATGTATGACGAATATATATCTCGGGACGCACGATCGCTTTTCTAAAAAAACAAAAAAAATCTCCGCGTCAGGGGCTTGATTTTCTCTCTCTCATCCCATTCATTATCTTCGCACATCTTCTTCTCTCTCTCCTTCTAACTCGTAACTCAGATCCGGGGTCACATAGCAGGCTCTTCTCCCCCCTTCCCGCTACGGTACGTGCCTTCATTTTTATCGCGAGAAGATTTCAGCCTTTTCCTCCCTCGTCGACTCGCATCGAATTGTGCCTACCCACGCTGCAAGGCGCTCTCAACAATTAATTGAGTCCCTTTTTGTTTATTTTTGCAAATAAAGTCAAAGTCCGACCCTCCTGGGGCTCGAACCCAGGACTCAAACAAGTAGAATTCGAGGTTAACCACTTGAACCACCGGGTATTCCAATGGAAACGCATGAAAGTCATTGTTTGCCGCATTTGTTTTAGACACAATTTGTCTAGTTATTCTGAAAATTACGAATGAAGTGGAACTTCTGCATCCAGTTTTGTTGGAATATTTAAATCAAATTTCACTTCTTTTTTTTTTTGAAAGAAGAAACCCCGTCCCGAGAGATTTTCAGGGCTGTCCGAATCTGTCGAGATATTGGGCATCATCATTTTGCCCCGGTCCCACAAAACAAAACGGAGTGTTTCCGCTTTGCCGAGGACACAAAGGCTCTGGGAAAACACAAAAAATACTCTTTGGAGACCTGCGCTTAGAGGCAGGGCGTTTGCTGGTATCTTTGGGATTTATTTCGGAACATCTACCTCCACCCGGAGAAAACCGTGCCTTCGTGCTGGGGGGATTGTGGACAAATTGTGCTGCATGGACCATATGACTTCGCATATCGTGCCAGAACATGTGGCACAAGCAGTTCTTTGGGGGTCCATCTTTCTATTATAGCGTTTGTATGAAGGCGGAAAGTTATGCCGGGCTAAATTCGTTGGTCGCTGCTCCTTTCCAGCTTTCGTTTTATGGACTTTACAGGCTTCAAAACGTTAGTGGTTGGTGGGTTTATCGTTTTTATGATTTTTTTCTCACGTCAATGGTTGGTGTCGTCACGCAAGAGGCCATTTGTTTTTACCTTGCGTCGCCCTGTTGTACGTCCCAATGCTTCCGCTCCGAAGGGAAGATCTGTATCTTCCTATATACCTAAAATCGAAATTGTGCGAGTGTTTACAATATACACATCATTCATACACGTAAAAATGTCCCCGGGTACATAAGATGAAGGTGATCTAAAATCGGGATACGAGCAGTCTATGGTTAACGTCGAGATCCATAGGTATCTATTTTGAAGCGCAGTCACTACGCACTGATACGAGTGTACAAGAACCTTAGTTTGGAATTTGGGGTAAAAGGAGTATGTGAATAGAGTCTGCCTTACCCGTAGAGCGGTATATAGTAGATCCAATGCATTACAAAGAGGAAGAATGCTGAGAACGTTGTTAGAAACGTATTACTATTTAATCATTTTATCACCGCACTCCCATATGTTGGAGACAAAGCACTCAATTTATAAGAGTATTTTATCCCTGAAAAAGGACTGGGGTCCCAACAGGGTGAATAGTAGATCGTTCTAAAGAGCATTACAACGGACAACGGTAGATTACCCCTGCCCGTGGATATTCAGGCGATGGTCAGCCCTACTGTACCCCGATCACTCCAATCCACTCCTCTCCTCTCACCACTCCTCTCCACTCCATTTCTGTCCTCTCTTTTCTTGTCATTTCTCTTGATCTCTAAGATCAACATTCTTTCCACACTACAGGCCACATGAGCGCGAACTTCAGACCATATATTTCCTATGTTCTTTTGAAATGGTCTTCACGGAAACTTGGGTGCTACCTCTGCTATCTCTCTTCACAGAGACAGAGCCTCGGCATCTGCATCATCCCGTCGGGTTAATAATTATGAGAAAGCCGAGGGACTAGAGTTCAGAGCCGTCGGGGTTTTTTTGTTTTTGGTATTTTACAAGGACGGTCTTCTTGCTGTGTTTTGATTGGTCCCGAGGTGAGGGAAATGTGCTCCTCGCTCGTTTTGTTCCTTCGTCACCCACCCCCGCCCCCGTCCAGCTCTGTCGAACGATAACGACATGCACGCAGCAGCCAGTTGGCTGACCCCGACTGATACTGCTTGGCTTTTGCGAGCTGTCTGGCGAAACTCAGCAGCGGCGCACCTCGCGCTGCATGCAAAGATCCCGCCAGAAGCTTTTGAGCATCGCTGATTTACGATAACCCCACACAGCGAAGACTCGTCCGGATCTTGGGTGGCGAACTAAAGCCTAGTTGGATACGCCCGCTGTAGGTTTCCCCTCACAGTTGTAAGGATACGTCGTCTGGGGCTGCCATAGGAAGATCGACAAGAGCAAGAACTGTCTCCCCCAAAGCTGCCACGGTCATCGATGTTTGGGACTACTGGGCGAAACATCATTTTTAGAGTCGCTGCACCATCATCCTTCAGATGGCCAGGAGTATCTCGGCATCGTCTGGGTTGGCACCAGTTTTAGGGCAAGATTTGTTTGTGGCAGCACCACTTGTCTTCTTTGTACGGAGGCGACCAGAAACGTGTTTGCTACTGACTGTATTCGATTTTATTACGTCAACAGATTCATCTTTGAACATTTTAGCCCTTGAGACGTAAGTTCGATATATAACAGTGCTACGTCTAGCTTGCCTTTTTCTGACGTTAGCCTGCCTTCAACTGCCCATGCAGTAAAACCTCACGGCAGCGTGAAATGCGTTCCAGAAGCAAATTGTGACATCAATAGTTAACACTGCTGCTCGAATAGTGTTGTTAAGAAGCTAAACCTACGGCCAGTAACGACTTTGTATTATTACGTGTATACGCGTCACAACGAGTATATCTATCATATATACTGTATGTAGAGTCAGACCCACGCGGGTCCCAAGGTCTGTGTGCAATACGTTTGAGGTCTTCATGCCCACATACTGGAAACCTGTCACAGCAGTAATGGACCTCCAGACGTTCTGTGCTACGCGTGTTGTTGCATTGGGCACCCATCGAAAGCGAAGAAGCAGGGGAGTTGTTCGCGGCATAGCAATGGATCAACACGTATAGTACGCAGACAAGTAGTACAGACAAGTTGATCCACCAAGTAACGGGAGTCAGAACTTCGAGGAGATACAACGGAGTAGTCTATACCACTTGTTGCATTAAGTACCTAGGAAACGCATCTTACAACCATATAAACTAGGTACCGGGAAAGCCGCCCTGATTGTTGAATGTTGTAAGTTGGACTGTGTCACCTACATCGAGAGGTCGATTTAAGGACACCTGTATTTCCACTATACCCAGCAGTAGGCAGTAGAGCATACTAAGTCGGTCATAGACAACATACTCGTCTATGACAAGTGCGCCACGGCAGCACACCACACTACGACATCACTAGCAGTGCGGTAAGCCCAATACCGATTCATGCAGCACTATCGACGGCTATTTCGTACACAGGTGCCCGGGGCCTCCCCTTTGCATGGTGTGGGCGTCGTAAACAATTGGTGGGGGCGTTGAACAAGGTAGCAGACCATCGAGCGTACCGGGTTGATAAATTGTGGACACCTTGCGAGAGTTCCTTCGGTAGATTGCTTCATGTCTCCACACCCTTTTCTTTACATCCCCGATGTGAACGGGGAGGGGTCCTGGGCACCTCTGAAGATAAGGTATTCAGGACGGCTCTTGACGACAACCCCGAATAACCAACCCCGGGAGCTAGGGTTCGTGGTCCTCCGATTTTCATTTGTTTTTGTAGCACACGAGAAATATCCCCAAGAATTGTTTTGTTTTTTCGGTGTGGTACAAGCGTGCTCCTCGCGCAGTCTGTAACCCCTCCTCTTCGCTTCATCATGCTGTCCTCCTGGACACGACCGATGGCCTCGGCGTGCCAGTATTCCGTCCCGAAAAACACTCCCAGACAAAAACGCTCAGGCTGCGACCGGTCGGCTGCCTCCGACTGTTCGTCCTTGCCTCCTGCGAGCCTGATTAAAGTCAGAAACCGCGTGCCACGCGCCCGACGCGAAGACCCCGCCAACTATGACGTATTTTTACGATATTTCTCTGAGGCGAACGACGTTTCTTGTGCCACTGTTCTGTAGGCGAATCCAAATTTGTTCGCGGTCATATCTGGCATGGCAGTCAATGCGTGGAATTAGCCGACGGGACGCGCCGAAGGTAATGTGTAAAATGACAGCCGGGTGCTGTTGCAAGCCTGGACAGCGATATTTACGCTAGGAGACAGTTTGGCTTGGGCGCACCAAGTTTTTGCTTGGCCTCGATGTGCTAGGTTCAGCTTTAGGGGAGGCGGTCGCGGTCAAGGTGTCAAACCGTGGCCTCTTCGTATGTTTGACGGAGAGAGAACTACACATATATCTCGGCAGCTCTGTGGTTGCGCACATACATGCATGCTTGGTCGCCCTCGAAGACGGCTCCGGCCAAGAACAGCTAAACAAACGCCCAACCGTCATCGTCTCACCTTCGCCCGGTGCACCGATAGAAGTAGATGCTTGCTCGTGACTGTCGTCTCTTATCCGGTCGATCGGTTTGGTTCACGCGACACGCTGACGAGAAGCGCCGGTACTCCCGCAGCGGGGCGCTAAAAAGTGAAGCATGACTCTGTTATATGACATACGATACTGGTAATAAACGTATAGTTCTGATTTTTCGGGCAGATACGAGTTTCAGTGTGTATGCAGGCTGTCGACTACGTCTGCAGGTATCTGGTAGGATACAACGTGGAAGTAACTCGGATCTCGCGAACTACTGTTGTCCATGTCAAACATCTGTTTCCAACGTTGGGATTATTTCCACCTGTTTGGTGTCTGTCCACCCCGTTCTTATTTTTGTCTTTCAGGGCGCAGGCTTTCTTCCTCTCCCCTAGCGCTTATCATGATTTCCTTCGCCTCCCAACCCTTCGGGCAACTTCAAACATCATACTCTTAGAAAACGCCTTAGAGGCAACTATCCTCTGCGAACTATTCCGTAGGATTTAAATGAAATTGGGAGGTTATCCTAATGATTCCAGCTTGCAGCTAGCTTTGCAAGCGGCTTGATTATAATAGAACGATTTATATATTTGCGGGAGAAATGGCGGCTCAATCAACACTCAGTCTACCTAACGGAAGGGTATCAGTGTTCTTATGGGTGTTTCCCTTCCCCCAACATGTGCCACACGATGGCTCAGACGCCGATCAACCAAACACAGCTGGATAAAAACCTGAAGCTTGAGTTGAAATCAGGCAAGGAGCCTCTGTTCGTAGTTTCATTACTCGGTCGGGTGGTTTGACGTGTGCACAGATAGATGCGCAACTGGTGTACGCGTGTTGCAGTTGTGCCGCCGCGTGAACATGATCCTTCGTTGGCGTCTTGCTTTTCTCGATCTTGAGGTGAGCATCACGTCTTTCATTTATCTCTCATGGTCATGGGCATGTCTATTGATGTAACCTCCCTGCTCTTTCCCCTCGACTTCCTTCTCCCCTGACGCCCCCCCCTTCTCCCTTCCCCTCCCTACCTTCCCCCCCCTCTCCCCCGTACTACAGCTAGCTTCTCTTCGGGCTCGTCCTGGCATCCGAAAACATGATCTGCCCTACCCAAAGGAGGCCTTTTTCACCTTCTGGTTGGGTGAGTGGGGTGTCCGTGCTTCTCACATCGGCTCTCATCCTAGTCACGCCCGGCTTTACCAAAGCGCGACTTTTAGCCGGAGGCGAAGGGAATCGCCGGCCCGACCCCACCGCCTCGTCGATTCTACAACCCGCCGTCACAGGAGCTAGTATTTTTACCGCCTCGTCGGTCGGTATGAAGCTCGTGGCCACCCCGGACCCGGTAGGATCCCAAGGGCTCCAAGCGCTCCAGGAGTCTCAAGGGTCCCACGGGTCTCCTAACCCCCACGGGTCTCAGGGGTCCCAAGAGTCTAAAGAGTTAAAATATTCGCGAGGATCCAAAGGGTACAAAAGGTCCAAAGGGTCCCAACGGTTGAAAGGGTCCCAGGGGTTCGAAGGATCGAAAGGGTCTGAAGGAGAGACGAAGACCGCGCCATCCACTACCACCCCCATCGATGCCGCCAATACCACCTCGGACACCCCGACATCCACGACCGGATTTATGGCATCGTCGTCCGGCCCAGACTCGATTGGTGCTGTCTCTCGTCTTCCCGTGTCATCTAACCGCATTCTGTTTAGGAGAGGGTGCTTGAGAAATGGGTTGGGTAGGAAGCGTAAAGATGGGCAGACCGACGATTGTGAGAGAGATGGACCCCAACCAGATGAAGACGGGGATCGATCTCTACAGCTGTGTAGCCGGAAAGGGAATGACGCGGACTACTCGGAGCTCCTCAGGTGAAACGCAAGGAGGCGGTACTCAGCGCGGCCCAAACCAGTGTGGCGGTGGTGGTCTGAGGGGGATACCCATTGCCATCCATGGCCGTAGTCGTACGGTGCTAATTAACCGCGTCCCCACAATCACGGGATGGACCGCGTCTAGTTTCCACCGATGATGCCAACACTACGTGCACGAAGCGCGAAGCGTCATGAGGTGTTCGACGAGTCGCATGAAGGGTGGTTGCGTCCTAGTAAGAGCCGACTGTGAGGCAGACTTCGGCACCCTGTGCGTACGTTCTTGGATATTGTTAACAACGTGGAATGGCAGTACGTGGGGTTTAGATGCGGCCACTTCCACGTACAGCAACGTCGGCAATATGTAACTGCCTGGTGAATGCCTTGCCACATGCGTGACGTGACCATCCCTTTTGTAGGGAGCTCAGGTTCGCCACCCCGCGCAAACAATACAAGGCATCCTCGAGCTGTGGCAACCGCTAAAACGAAGCGAAAACGGTGCCCTGGTTTTCTAGCCCACGTACTGAATAATGTATTCTACAGGAGTGTCCGTACCCGACGTCAACCGAACCTATGTGCATACATGATCCAACGCTAAAACCAAACCAAACCGATACTCTGGTTCTTCAGGTCAGGCGGTGGCTACTAATAGCGTATTTTAGGCATCGTTGGTATCCGACGCCAACGTAACCGATATACATTCACGTGTGCTATAGTATACTTATTCCTATTGACGGAGGGGGGGGAAAGGGGTCTGAGCTCACTCTTGTTACCTCCGACCGCGTGTTGCTCGAAGCTCGCGTCAGAAATCCCGGTACCCTCGAAGAATCTGGATGTCTTCCCGTAGCCACCGCGATTGTTATTTTTTGTCTTCGTTTTCATCGGTCGTTTTTCGTGGGTAGGGAGCGCTGGCCAATGGAGCGATGAGCCTCAAAACCCGTGCAACGTGTACACGCGTCATTAGGAACGACCTGGGTCTGGATAGTGCGCTCCTTCTCCCGCTCCCCCCGGGGTAACCCCGACCACTCCTCCTTGCTCACACCGCAAAACAGACAATCTCCACCCTGACATTCCTACACACCCCCTTGCGGTCTCCATTGTCTATTTTGTAATATTTTCTTGGTCAATTTGCTTGTTTGTTTTGCTCTCGGGCGCTTGATGCCCATCAAAACCCAGTGGCACCGGATCACTGATGGAAAGGACCGTGGGTTCCACGTCGGGCTGCCCCAACCACGTGTACCTGAGCACTAGCGGAAACCTTCCCACGGTAAGCGAGCCTTTGTACAGCAAATACTCGAAACAAAACATAGACCTCGCCGCTGGCGGGGACTGATCCAGGACAACAGGGGGATATATACATACGGGTACATGTTAATACACACCATACAGACATACCAGGTGCCTGATATTGTATTCGTTTTTTTTTATGTTGTTGGAAACGTGGTTTCACGCTCGTACGTTTGGTGGTGTTCTAGATTTTCTGATATTTCGGCTTGATGTTTTGTTGTTGATGCTCATTCGTGCCTCTGCCCGACCACGATCTAAATCGCCTAGGGGTACATAGTCATCTGCCGTTAGGATATGCTTTGGGGGGTCCATACAGTGCAGATCCAAACCATGAAACATGACCTAGATCATGCAGTTAATACCCGGTAACATGAGCCAGATCCTGCATACTAGGATATTTCTACCCTGTAGGGTCTGGACCATCGTGGGTAAATAGGTGATATATTCTATAGATGTACTCGTTGATACTCACGCCGCGTATTTACGGAGACCAAAATAAACATTCGAAAGAAATGTAATAAAAAATGTGTCCAGTGTTACGTTTATAGGATATCTTCGAAAGACAGTCCCTGGGTGGCTTGGTAAGTAGCCTGCGTGCCTACTCAAATCGATTGCATTGGTTCGAGTATCACCGAGTGCGCGCTCGAATAGACATTTTTCTCGGATAAAAAGTTATTAGTGGAAATCGCGAGAGCGTTAGTTAGAAGATGAAAATCGACGAGCAATGAGAATGCTGATCCCTATGTGCGATAAAAATAAAGGTACGTACCGGGGGGGGGGGGGGGGGGGGGGGGGTGACGACGCCTTTGACCACGTCTTGTCCAGAAACTAGCTTAGGGTCAAACCTCCAAAGAGGTAAGCGAGAAAGTAAAAGTGGTGATTAAACCAAAGTACAAAGAAAATGATGCGAATTACTAGCTGTGAGATCGGAACACCCGCCAAACGCACGTCAGGTATGTATTAGTATGTATCAGAGCGTGTTACTTCCTTCGCGTGCGCGTGCTAAGTATGAGAAGGTTTTGAAGTGGTCCACGACTCGCTACCAAGGACGTTGGCACCAGAACCAATGGCTACGTACTGATGTGGGTACATGTCTAGCACGAGCATGCAATTCGGGTAAATTACAATGTTTAGGAATTTGTTAGCGCTATTATTTCCCAAGCACATTCACTTCGTGTTCGCCACGAAAATACTCAGTGAACACCGACATCCTGGCCTAGCCGGTCGTATTGCGGATGAAGGCACTCCAAGCCCTCGCGGTACTTCTCTACCAAAGCCGCTTCTTCGACTAAAGACTGAATCTATCAAACACACGTGGTAGCGTAGCGGTTGTACAGACTGTAGTTGTGACATATCAAGTAACACCATCTGCCAAACGTCTCGTTCCGTGGCATTTCGTGCGTCACGGGCTTATTGAATTGTTCCCAGTCCGCCACAAATTATCCCATAAATACACGGTTTTCAGGGGGTATTTGAAGCACTTCTAGGGGGCGGTTACTTGCTACACAAAGGGCTACCAAATACGGGTGTTTCGCCGTAAAAAACGAGTAAAGAATTCCCGGTCGGGTCTGCATTGTCTGTCGTTTGTCTAGGCCGCGCCTTGGAGCACCATCGTACCAGCCTACCCCCTCTTTCTGGCAGACGATGGCACCACAACCTTTACTGGAGGCGCTGGTGCTGTGGGCATCATGTTAAACGGAGTTGTGGAATTCAGGCGAGGAGGCATAAGTGCTAGGGTACGGGTGGGGTTAAGGGGACAAAAGTGGAGGAGGGGACGGGGGGTTACACGATATCATGCATGGCTGTAGTCGTATCACCGTGAATCCTCGCATCTTTACACTGCCGGGACACGTCGGGCTTGTGCCAACCAGGCCGAAATCGTTTGCATAAGCGCGAAGCGTCATCAGGCGTTCGGCGTGTCGCACGTAGGGTAAGCATCCTCCCACGAAGAACCGTCTTTCGGTCTTGCACAAACTGTAGGTGACGGCTTCATCGGGTCGATTTATATTCCGGTGTAGACACAGCGATGGGGTAGAATGTAACGGGCTGGCGGGTGTCTTAACGTAGGCACTACGCAATACGAAAATTCGCGTTGTTTAGAGGAAAGGTTATCCACCCAGCACAAACGATCTAGCTAGATCGCCATCTGTTACCGGCCGCCAAAACAAACATAAACGATACCCTGGAGTGGCGATGGTGAAAAGTGTACCCGAAACACACCCCCCTCGTACAAACGACAAGGGTAAAGCCAACACATGTAAGTATCACACATGCAACACCAACACCCAAAACATTTCTCCCTCACCCCCCCTCTCCTCCTCCCACTCCCCCCCCCCCCCCCCCCTCCGGATGTTTTTTCACTCGGGCGGACGCTTCGACGACTTGCGGGCGCAAGCCGTCGCAGACTCCTCCGATACCACCCGCCTTCTACCCGTATGTAAACGCCATCGAAAACTATTATACTCCAAATGTGTCCAACCATATCCCCAAACTGCAGCCCCACATACGCCCTCCATACCCCCTTACCCCCCACTGCCCTGCCGCATGCCTTTATCTTGGGTCGGCGGGGTTGATAGGCCATGGGCGCGAGGAGTCGCGAACCCGTACGAATCGCCAATAGTTGGACAACGGCCCGACAACACCAATATCCAGAGTTGGCAAAACCATCTCACACAAGAACACCCAACTTACCTCACCCCCCCCCCTCAGCGCCCATCCGTTGGAGGGGTTACCAATAGGAGTAGCAACAGTGCTCCGCTTCGAAAGGGATGTGTGGTCATTGATGAAATGACTGAGGCAAGCAGCAAACTAGTACGCCCCCCCCCCCCTCCCCCCCCCCCCCCCCCCCCCCCCCGCTCCCGCCTTTCTATCACTTGTATAGTTCGATTCAACGTTTCGACAGCTCGTGGGCACCGCCGGGAGTCGCAGGGACTTACCAGTATTCTACATCCTATGAGGAAGCAGACGATATCGATGTCTGTGGCGGCCAATCTACGAGCGACGGCCAGTACCACTACCAAACCACCGTTGGCTGTCTGCAGGAGCAGGCCATGATCGCCGCGGGGACCGGGGGTGGAAGCCACACGCCTCAGCTCGGCTGGGCCTACGTAAGTAAAAGAGGAGAAGAGGGCGGGAGGGGGGGGTATATCCCTGTGGTCGGATTCAAGCTACGATAGACATTGGACGTAATATTTGATTAGGCTCCGCATTTTAGGAAGTCTATGAGTCACCCAAGCAACTGCTTTGAGGGAACGGGTACAGTCGACCCGACGAGAACTCCATCATGGGCTCGCGAGGTGTGCAAACAAACAAGTTGCCAACAAAAGACGATATCGGGCAGTTCCGCCGTTGAGGAGTTCCACCACTAATAATTTGTGTTAGGCCGAAACATGCTTTCAGGAATGCCCTATTTCGACACGCCTCGGTATATTCTGCTCTCGTGTGAGGGTGATACTGTTGCTTAGCAAGGAGGGAAGGAGCGAGGAAGAGCGCGAGGGACGGAGGGAGCGAGAGAGGGAGGGTCATATGTAGTTGGCGCTCGCTGCCGATGCCGCTGTTTACGGCGGTTCGCCCCGTTTGTCATGTAACTTGGGCAAAGGCGCAGGCGGGGCAGTAGCTCGTTAGTTGTTGCTTTTGACGGTCACAACAGTTGACGGGGGACTTAGATCTCATAGTGCGGAGTAGAGAGCGTGAACACAGGAATAATAGGAGAATGGTCGTACCCCTTAGTGCGCATATGAGGAGGCACCTTCGGGGCAGTTACCTACTACACGGGGGCCATAGTAAATAGGGCCTACGGTACACACAACAACTATATATTGACCTTTTTTTACTAACAATGTTTGGTCCTACTTACTATGGTCCCCCGTAATAGTACCCACATTGTTGTCTCTGGAACGGGCGACACCCGAAAAAACATCAAGCCTATGGACGACGACATCCATAGGCAAAACGAGGAGGTACACACAAGGTACCGATATACGCTTCACAAGCCCTTCCTACTGGGATGCAGCTCACTCTTCGCGCGACTCGCCGAAGCACTAGCGACGCTTCGCGTTTGCTGCAATCACTGTCAGCCTGGTCGGTGTGAACCCGACGTTCCCTGTTCCGTCGCTGTAAAGAGATGCGGGGCTCTATTATCACCTGATTTCAGCCATGGATATCAATGAGTACCCCCACCTGCAACGCCCAGGCATTGTCGGGATGCGAGGGTCTATGGTCATACGACTACTGTCATGCATGAGAACGAGTACATCTCTCCTATCGACCCCCCCCCCCCCCCCCCGCCCCTCGCCCCTCACCTTTTCTTGGTGACGCTTGGTCAGGATGGCTTCCCAATCTACGGTCAGCTTGGCCCCGATGGAGTGGAAATGAAGGTGAACGAGCGGTACAATTCAAATACGTTCGTTTTTAAATCTATATTTTGCGTTTGTTAATATTTCCATCCGACTACGTGCAGAGCACAATAGGCGTCAACGGTGACCACGGGCAATTGAATCAAAACCCAGAAACATCGATGTTTTGATGAAACGCTCGTTGGAATGAGAAACAGAGGGCAGGCAACGGCTAACAAAACTACAAAAGTTGCCGCGCTATCGTACCTTGGTATATATATATCTTGGTCGTCCGAGAGTGTGCACCGCATACGTAAACGTAAGTCACTCACACGCAGCTAAACGGCCGAGGGTAGGCCCAACAAGGGCCGCACTCTAAACCAGTCTGGCTGGTTTATTTATCTACTTTCGGGTTAGCATCGACATACTCCATCTGAGGCGTTCTACGCTATGAGGTTCACCCTAACGTTTCTGAGGCTCTTCACTTGAGGAGCTCCATACCTCACCCGAAAACGGATTTCGTCAAAAAAAAACCGTTTGTATCCCGATGAATAATCCGATGGTCCAAGTATACAAAGACTCATTTTTAGAAGCAAGATTGGAATTCCGACGATTATGGGTTAGGGAGCCCCGTCATTCGGAAAACAACAGCGGAAATGGGCTACCTCTATCGTAAAACGCATCGTCTCTTACCCCTCCATCGAGCTCATAGTGTCGCTTGCCCGTCCCATTATGTTCCGACAAGGCCGTCAAAAGACAACGGGCTTCCTCGGTTGAGTTACCCCGCGGTAGGGGTTGCACTGTTTGGGCCGAAGGTTTCTGAGCGATTGAGTTCCCTAAGAGAGGAACCCAGCAGTTAGGATGAAATATTTACCCGTACAATCGTTTTAGGACTAGCGCATTGAAAGTGCCGGTCGGGTGGCGCGAACAATTTTCTTCCAAGCTTTTTATGGGGTGAAGGTATTGAGCTCCTAATGTGAGGGGCTTAGGAATTTCTGGAGCACCTCTACCGCGGGACTTCCCGCCACCAGCCTGTAGCTCATAAAGTTACTACGCCCGGGGTCGCACCGCTCGTATCAACGCACACTCCACTGTTTTACCCTTGCTGCAAGCGTTCTCTTGTCGCAGTCTCATCCAGCTATAAACCAACCGTTCAGCCGAATGTAAAGCCTACGAAGTAGTCGTAGCCTGTGTCGTGTTTGTCTGTGTTTCGTTCTCCCTGCTTCTTGCTGGGCGAGGGGTCCAGAATAGAGGAGCACAATGCCATGGGGGGAAACGACGCGTCTTACCTACGTGCGTACGATCGGAGGAGGTACGCTCCGGCCAAAATGCTTCTTCTGGCCGACGGGGGGTGCTCGTCAGCTGGGGAACGCCTGAATATCACTGTAATACTAATCGTGTTTCACAGTAGTACCGCACTCCGTGGCGCTTGCTCGTCGGGATCCATTTACTCGCTTCTTGGGTTTGCCACTACGGGGGGGGGTGTTTCAACGGCTGCTGACTTGGAGGGGTGCTACGAGATAAAGAAGGGGACTATTTCGGGGGACCATAGTAAAGAGGACCTACTTCAAACACAAAAACACTTATACATTTCCCTTTTTTCTAACAATATTTGGTCCCATTAACTATGGTCCCCCGTGACAGGCTTGTGTGCATAGGGCTCATATTGTTTCCGTGTACATTTTCTCCTCCCGGATTGCTTCGTTTGGTTCATCAAGGTTGAAGCTCATGCTGTGTGCACATCGTACGATGGAAAGGACAACATGAATACCTAAAATGGGGTTTACACGTTATTGGCGGATGGGGGGCTTCTCAATCGAGCGACTACCCAACGTCGTTTGTTTCATACAGTGTTGTTCAATGCTCTACACCCACTGTAGGGCTTGGGAGTCCTCATCGGTTTAGGCGTAACTGTGGGCGCCGAGGCGTTTTTGGGCGAGGTATATAGAGATCCTCAAGTGAAGAGTCTCGCGAAGTATCATAGCATACATCCATCCTCGAGGCACGAACGCATTGTTATATCTTAGAAACCAAAATAGCTTCAAAACACGGGCAATGACCCTATGGCTTACCGTAGGCCTGAAAACAACGAAAAGCATTCGTAAATCACAGAACAATGTTGTTGGGCAGCTCTTTATTTGAGAATAATCCCCATCCACGTCATACCAACGTTAGCTTGACAATGCCCCCACCCCCGTTCGCGGGACGCCTCTCTTATACTCTCAAGGTCCGTGCTTCAGCGAAGTACAGGTTATACATATAGGGCGCTTCAGGAGAAGAACCGCACAAACCTTCAGGATGCTCCCACCGTGGCATGCGCCATAGAGATGATAGGTTAGGAATGATTAGACTAAAAAAGGTTCCATTTGTTCGTTACGTTTTCGACAGGCTTGCGGGCAAGACGGAGCCGACAAGAGGCACTGCCTGGACGCGTGCTCGGGGTATGAGGCAGACCTACCCGAAGTCGACTCCTTCAAGTACCGCTACTACACGGTGAGAAACAAATGTATTTTTTCTGCTCATTTCGGTTATCTCAAGTCCCAACAAACATCTCCCACACGTCCCGCTCCCTGCACATACATGTGGATCCACCTCCGGCAACCCCTTCCCTAACGTTATGCGGCTGAGGTTCCCCCAGGGCTCTTCACGGGTCACGACTTGACCCAACCCGCGGGTCGTGTCAGGAGTCATTTGAAATGGCACGTGTCTACTCGGGTCGGAATGGGTTGAGTCGGCTCAGGAGGATTTCAAACACTCGTAAGGGCCGGTCGGTCCTAACGAGGACGAAACAGCGGGACATTGACACCAATTAAACGAACACACTTTCATGTTTCGTGAATATCAGCAGGTTGAGTTCTAAAGAGGAAACAAAAAAAAGAAACAAAACGAAACGACGAAAATACGTCGAGTTGAATTTGTAGGCGGTGTAATTTTACATTGATCGGGAGGCGTTCTACGATATAGATTCATCCTAATTTTTCTGGGGCTCCTTATTCAGGAGCTCCGTACCTCACCCGAAAACTAACTTCAGCATAAATCAGATTGCATCGCGGCGAATAATCCCATGGCCCGAGTTTACCAAACGTTCTTGTTTTTAAATCAAGATTGGTATTCCGACGAGTTGGTGTCAAGGAACTCCGTCTTTCAGAAAACAAATAGCGGAAAAGTGCTACCTTAATCGTAGGACCGGTTTCGGGTCGGTTCAGGTCCGGTCGGCCTCCCGACGCGGCCCAACCTGGTCTGCGAGGTTTGGATCCGGCCCGTGGACCGCCCTGGATGTTTCAATCTTCCCCCCCGCATCCAACTACAACGACGCATGTTTCGACTACTATGACTCTGTTTTCCCTTACCCTACATTGCCTCACTTTGTTCCCCCTCTGCTGCAACAAGTATTCCTCTTTGCACAGCAGTAACGCGTTGTCTTCCCCCCCCATCTGAGTTCACGGTACAGCCCTCATCTTAACCCCTCTCCCACCTTCCCCCCGAAGTAATGATGCCTGCATCGAGGCTCTATCTACGCGATTCGGAAAGGCAGGGATGGCCCCGGATTGGCTTTGAAGATCACTTGTGGTGCAGAAGAAAGGGGCGATTTGAAAAAGCGCTTCTTTAGATGAAGAAAGAAACGAAAGGAATATCAAAACTTTGATTTCGACAGCAGCAGCGAACCATGGAAGAGAAAGCGTGAAAAGGAGAAGAGCGGAGAAGGAGAAGGGGAAAAGAGGTGTAACGAAGGATGTGGGGGTTTCACTCGGTCATCTCGGGCCATTGACCAGGCCACGGGAAGGTTTAATATACGGTGACCCGTCCTGTTCCCTGCGATGTCCCCTGCCACGTTTGTTCAGCGTTCTTGTGAATATACCCTGTTCTATACTGATAGTGATGCATTCGATGCAGAATAGACCGTGCGGCGATAAATAGAAACTCGTAGGGTTTAGCGCAAAATTACAGTTACACGAATATCCCAACTAAGATGCTTGCAATCACTGCGCATCAGCACACACACATTCTCAACGATAAACTCATCACGAGAACCAAAACCCTGTCTCTTCCTCCCTTGGATCTCCTCATCACGATTTTGTCACCTAAAACGCAAAAACCAGCATACTAGGTTATGGTGCTAAATTTTCCAGTGTTCGAGGACTTGCGGTGCGTCTCCCTACGTTGGTCTGGGGCTTTTACTACTACTTTGGTGGTGTTGTATTTCAACCCCACACTCCTTCCTCCGTGCGTTTTGGCTGCTCCTCTTCTCTCCAAGCCAAATCCGTCTGCTTTCTCTCCTAATCCTCCGCCGCCTCCCATTTATGCTGCCCGCCCCCGCGCGACACTATCCCCTACCCCCCCCCCCCCCCCCCGGTTCTTAGTAAGATGCAGCTCACCCTTCTTTAGATTCGTCCGACAACGCACGGCGGTTTGCGCTTGGTACAAGCAGCATCCTGGTCGTTGAAACCCCGGCATGATCCAGCCCGGCAGTGTGGCGATTAGAGAGATAATGGTCATACGACTACATCCGTGGCCATACATGACATGAGCACACTCGATTCCCCCCCCCCCTTGCTCTTCCTGCTAAACATCTGCCCTCCCTGCACTAATGCCGCCTGTGACCCCCCTTACAAAAACGCCTGATGCAGTCGTGCGGGTCCGACGAGTCCTTCTCCCACTCCGCCATCAACTGCTACCGAGGATGCTGCCCTCGTGGCATGGAGTGAGTACCCCCCACACACACACACACACAACTAGGGTGTATGTACGGTTGTATCAACTTCAGCACTAGTCAGTAGCACATCTTAGGGTGCCTGGCACATGCTCATGGTATTTGCTGAGCTCGAAGAGGTGGTGGGTAACTGCTCAAAGTTACGATATTCGCAACTACAGTTGTTTTTCTTTGGGTATCGGGATACCGTGGTACTTCGTACCAGGCACCAGGTTAGTTATGACCAGCGTTGGAAACCTACTCAAGGAACCGCCAGAGAAGCTACCTCCAGACCCACGACGCGATTCTGACTTTGACACGGCGATGCGATCCCACCTGCCTACCTCACTTTTGTTTGTCTATATTGTCCGGTGTGCGCATCGTCTTGTGACAGAACGGCTGTCATCGAAATACCCTTGACCCCCCCGGCGATATAATAGACACTCATCGGTACGCAATAATCCGCATACAGAACCTTTGAACTGCTACATATAGGATGTGTTTCTTCCTCATGGACTGAACCACCGCAGGCATTCCCATTGCCTCGTATCACCCTCTACAGTTCCCCACCCGACCCAATCCTGCCCAACCCTACCTTGTCCTACCCTACCCTACCCTACCCTACCCTACCCTACCCTACTCTACCCTACCCTACCCTACCCTACCCTACCCCTCCCTACCCTGCACCTACCCTACCCTACCCTACCCTACCCAACCCTAACCCTAACCCTACCCAACCCTAACCCTAACCCTACCCTACCCTACCCTACCATACCATTCCCGTACCCTACCCGCATGGTCTCTACTCTGCCCTCGCCTCCCCTTTCCTCCATATTCAACAGGTGCAACTACCTGGTGGAGTCGTGTGCCTCTAAGTATCCCGAGCCGGGGTACAGCGACGATTATATCCCTGTCGCGGCCGATCCACTTGACGAAGCGTACGAACCTTCATTCTCAGAAGGGTATGACTTGCCGTATATCGGCGATGACTACTCGGCCCGCTGTGCCCTGTACCTTGGTGAGTTGGATATAATATCGGAAGTGTGTAAGCGTGGCGATGTCTCGAAATTTCGAAAATTTCGATATAGATACGAAGTACCAGGTATAGAAGTATCGATATGCGTATAACGAAATAATCGATTTTTTCGCATACAGAGTAACCGAAAAATCATGTATCGAAATGGTAATAGTTCGACTCCGAATGAGGTATAGGAATATCGAAATACCGATGAGATTTCGGAATACTTGAAAACCGATTTGTCGAAGTATCGAACTTTCTATGTTCCCTAATATCCAATATGCATATACTCCGTGGAACTCAGTTAGCACCCTTCGTGAGTCAGAAGCGCGAAGCGGAGGTGCAGGCCTATTTTGCAAGTGTTGGATGTCGCATCGAAAATGGCCACATCATCTCTCGGAAAAAATACAAACTAAGTCATGATTGAACGATTTTCGCCTAGATACTCTTTGTACATTTTGGCACATTGTCACATCACCCAGGTACCCTGGATCCGTATCTACCATGAAGCAAACGAAAGGTCTCAGGCGTTGTTAGAGTAAAAATCCGGACACATCCGCAGAGCTTGAAAGAAGAACCAAGAGAAATGCCCTGTGTTACGTGTATTGCACGTGTGCCAAGAGTACACTCCAGTGTTGTATGTATGGCTTGTTTTAACACGATACCCAACCCACCCCCCCCCCCACTTTTCTCACCCCCCCTTCCCTCCCCCCACCGTCCCGCCCTCCGCCCCCCTCCGCCTCCCCTCCCTCGCTGTTTCCTTCTCCCCTCTAAACCCCGCCCCACCGCCCCCCCCCCCTGTCTGCGCTGTGGCCTCTTGGACGTTTGTTTCCACTTTTCGAAACGCAGGGCCCGACGAAAGCACTTACTCCCCACGCCCAAGGAAACGCCTGCCGACGGGTTCGTCGTCGACCATGACTGCCACGGCTCCCACCACCTCTTCCTCGGGAAGGCACACCGCCTCGCCCACAGGTGTTCTATCGTATATAGCGACACCGGTTGGTTTCCCCAGATGCAACCGTTTTCTAAACGTTCTATTAGGAAGTTGCAGTGCGCCCCCACCCGCCGCCCTTATTATATGTAGGTTGGGTCGGCGTCGGTTGGCAACGACACTGTAAAACATGCCGCTCCCCACATGAGCTATTAATAGACAACCAGGGTACCGTTTCTTTTGTTCCTTGTTTTTTCCGGTCTGTCGCAGGTGGTGGTCGAGTTAGATCATTCGTGCGAGGTGAAGAACCTTTTCTCCGCACAACGAGAATGATCGTAAACCGTTGTGTTTGTGCTAAGGCACCCAAGAGGCAGTTATGTAGCACTCCCATTGCAGTCTTTGGAAGTAGCTACACCGGAAACAAAAAACTCATTGAAGCTGTGTCATCTATATGTAGGCCCGTCTTACAAGCCGTTCTTAGCAGGATGCAGGTCACCCTTCGTTCGACACCTCGGACGCCTCACGGCGCTTCGCGCTAGGTGCAAGCAATGTCTTCCTGGTCGGTGAAAACCCGAGACGCTCCGTCCCGGTGTTGTAGGGATGCGAAGGTCTATGATCTTACGACACTACGGTCATACATGATATCGAGCACATCTCTCCTATCGAGTACACCTTTCCCCCCCCCCCCCCGCCTATACTGGCATGCACATCTACTAACAGCACAGAACATCGTCAACGGCCCCGACCTACTCGTCTCCCCCCGAAACCTCTTTCACCTCGCCCACAGACGCTCCCAGCCACGTTCTGTCGTACCCCACCGCACCTTCCCGTATTGCACCGCTCAAGGTGTTTGTGCTCTGTCAGGCCGCATAGCGTAGAGTGAGTTGTCTTGACGTTGTTCTAGCCTTTGTTTACACGCCGGACATATCGCCATCTGCATCGCCCAGATCCTAACCTGCCGCTTGTATGAGATCCCGCGTGGGAGCTGCATAGTGCATATCTCGCCCAAGAAAAACGCCTCCTTGGTTGTGCAGGCCATACGGCTCCCACCCTCCAACACGAGCCACGTTATATAGTAGAAAATACAGATCTAGTACATAGCCAGTCTACGCTGGAGTAAGTCATGTAACGTATGAAGTGCACTATCGATGATATGTCTGAGGTGCTGTCGAAAATTCCCTAAACGTTTGCTGAAATGTCTGTGTATTGCCCACCTCACGATAGATGATCGAAAGGGAGAAAGGGGGAATGGAGGGGGCGGGAGAGGGGAGTCTCGTCTGCCCGTCACCGTGCCGGCATGTACTGTCCACACGCTCTTGGTCCGTCTCTCACACCATCCCCCAACCTTCCTGCCCTGCGTTGCTCACTCTATTTCCAGACTCAGCTGGCGGAGTTTGAGCGCCGTCAGCAACGCTCGTACTTCTTTGAGAAAACCCTACCATGCTTCTGCATGACAAACGCGTAAGCAGCGGTATTGATGGGCATCGCCGCCGTCTCTTCGTATGTTGCTTGATGAACTACACGATCGGCCGTGTGCCCCAAGCGAACGAACTCGGTAGCCCGAACGGACGGAACTGCCCGCGCTTGCAACGGTGGGGCCTAGCCATCCGGTGTCCATTTGAACCCCTTTAAAACGGTGTCCGCCGTATTTCCGAAGCGAACTACTTGGAATGGGTTTCGAGAGGGGTTTGCATAAGGTGGTGCAGACTAGGTTTACCCTGATACGACTGCGTAATATAGTGTACACTATCTTGATAGTTTGTCCCCTAACCCGTGGGTTGGAAAAGCGCCCACGCCGTTAGTGTATATTTTTGACTACAGTGCCGGTATAGGATTGTGCCAGAAGCAGAGTGGAAGGCTACAGGTGTTATCTACCAACGGGGTTTCGGGTGCAAAAGGCGTGCTACCTGCCAACCTTGCTGTTGACAAGGGTCGGGGAACTAAAATATCGTCTGGTGCTTTTGAAGGAGGCCCTAGTTTGGGTATGCATGTATCCATGTAGCCTGTGAGCCACTGTGGAATGATGTCGGAAATAAAAAGGGCGGAAGGGAGCAAGTAGCTGCTGAAGCAGGCAGGCTTCGAATGAATAAGTCCACATGCCCTGGTAAGCGCAAAGCCTTGCTGTTGACGAGGGGCCGTGGCAGAGAGATCTTCGTTGCTGGTGGAAAAGGTCACCGTCGGTGCATGCACATAAGGCCATGAACGGTGTCAGGGCCAGAGTGGAAGGCAAGAAGCGGTAGCGAAAAACAGGGGTTCGAATATTAAAGGCGTGCTGAACGCCAACTTTGCTGTTGCTGAGATCGCGGCACAAGCAACTTGGATGCTGTTGAGGCAGGTCAAGGCCGTTGGATACTTGTCTGGGCAGAGCGGTAGCTATAATGGGGTCGGGACCAGACTCAGAGGCAGTACACAACCAGTAGGCAAAACGTCGGGTTTCGTATACGAGAATGGCGTTGGTACGGATAAGCCTCGGCCGGGGTCAGAAAGGAGGCAACGAGTACGTGCTATCAACGGGTATAGTATGACGTGTTAAGGGCTAGCCTTCCATCCTCCGCTACACGCAGGTAGGTAGCCATGCGGGTGTACCCGTAAAATTACACTATTAATGGTACAATACCGAGTGTCGGTTCTCACAGTACTGGAGTACGCGACGGCACTTGATAGGTTCGTGGTTCCAATTTTTCGCCGCGACTTTCACACGACAAACGACGAAAACATTACTCAACATCTCAACGCACATGAAAATTCGAGCTCGTGTGGTCAAACACAGCATATCAACAGTTTGCCAGAATTCATACTCGTGTACCGTACTGACAGATGGTCCACACCGAATTCCTGCAGTATTCTTCTTCGCCGTCATCGATGATGCTGAGTAAGTATCAGACCCGCTGAGGCCTCCTTCCCCGACGTCGGGCGGGCTCCCCCGGGATAAGCCGCCCCCGCGCTGAGTGCGTACTCAGGGCAGTGGTGAACTTCTCCCAAAGACGACTACAAGCGAACCAACTAGTACCCGTGTATGTTCTAGCCGGGCGGGTGGAACGGTCCAATTTTTCCGTTTAAAGCCTCTTCATGCTTTCGGTATAAGCTGCTTTGAAAAATAATGCTCCCACCTTGTGCACACATCCCAAGAGCATATTCATATTTAGATTTGTTGGAACGACATCTTCACTATTCGTTCCTCCAATTGCCAACTCCCCAATTTAAAGTCCTGGAGCGTTCTTCATTTTTCACCTTCGCCTATCGTTTAAAGTGGGTATTGTACTAGTTGAGGCCTCCTACACCAGCCAGTGGTCGTACCCATAATTCCTCGATATTCTGTAATCTCTGTTGACCACTGGACTAGAGCGTCAGATATCTCCTCCCTGTTCGGGGTCGGACCCAAACTTGCTGTACACCAATATCGCGCAGTTGACGCGGCAAAGTCTTCGTAAAAGGACGGGGAGTGGTAAATCGATGAACAACGCGTAGCAATGTCCCGCGTTCGTCCACAGTCAGTCAACGTCGTGTTTGTACTTACTGTAGATACATCGTCCCCGGGACATTGCGCTTGATAGCCTCATATCCTTCCGCGGCACTTACTCCGCCTTCCGACCC
Organism: Nereocystis luetkeana; assembly: GCA_031213475.1. Classification (NCBI taxonomy): domain Eukaryota; class Phaeophyceae; order Laminariales; family Laminariaceae; genus Nereocystis; species Nereocystis luetkeana. The sequence goes on from JARUPZ010000015.1 coordinate 3,287,918, forward strand.
CTGACATTCATTATTATTTTTTATTTTTTTTATTTTTTTTCATCCCATTCATTATCTTCGCACATCTTCTCTCTCTCCTTCCAACTCGTAACTCAGATCCGGGGTCACATAGCAGGCTCTTCTCCCCCCTTCCCGCTACGGTACGTGCCTTCATTTTTTATCGCGAGAAGATTTCAGCATTTTCTTCCCTCGTCGACTCGCATCGAATTGTGCCTACCCACGCTGCAAGGCGCTCTCAACAATTGAATCCTTTTTTTTATTTTTGCAAATAAAGTCAAAGTCCGACCCTCCTGGGGCTCGAACCCAGGACTCAAACAAGTAGAATTCGAGGTTAACCACTTGAACCACCGGGGCGACCGGCTTATACAGTCATCTGATGTTCCCACTATGGAGCTGCTAGGCCGACTCCTTTCTCGGAAGGGGTGCCAATTTCCCGGTACTAGTACTGCACCATCGTCAGCAGAGGGGTGTGGCCGTCGTTCAACGGAAAATACCATGTCCGCAACATGAGCTACCGACGAGTGGCTATACCCAAAACGGTGCCCGCATACACCCGTATCGACGCCCATAAAATAGTCCTGCTAGCCACCAATAGTGGCATAGACACCTCACCGATGAGGACGATGTCACGGGAGTAGCACTGCTCGTGGTCGCCGCGAACATAGTCCCGTGTCACTTCTTCTTTATTTTCTTCCAATCCCTGTCTACCATGGTTCCATTTTTTGCAGTTATATTCTAGACTTGCTAGGCAAGCCCTCCATTCGGACTCGAGTTGCAGAGCTTGCTGCGGAGTAGAAACGCCAGTCAACACAGTGTGTCCAACGCTGCCGGTAGAAGCCATGTCGCCCTCGTCGCGCAGACACAGCCATGTCCGCTATCGACATCGATCCGAGGCAAAACGCGACTAACGAACATCACTTCCGCGACTCCAACACAGCCATTGCTACCCTCCCTGGGCACCAACTACGCCCGACAGAGGATACATAGCACGCGTGCACCAACGGGTTGAGGGGGGAGGGGTCCGCGGCGGTGTCGGGATGAAGGTGTCAGTTCTCCTTTACGTGCAGGTGCTGGATTGTGTCCTTAGAAAGCAACCGAGAGCGGGGGCGTTGCGGGCTCCTGCTAAGGCCACCCCCAAGCAGTCGATCATGTAACCACGGCACGATAGTACCGGTGCGGGCGCTACCAATCACTGTCGTAATGAATTAACCATGTCAGGAACCGCCGTGCATCAACCGTACAACAACCATACTTGTTCGACACAACCGGGGTAGCAGTGCCTTTGTCGTTAACCGTGCCGTGAGAGAACAGCCGTAGCCTGGTCGCCCCAGCACAATTGTTGTGCCGACAGCCCGAACGAACCGCCTTTGTGATGCAAGCGCGCCCACAACCGATGTGTATCATCTACGAGCCGTGTAGGCCGTGGCCGACGGTATATTTACCTCGACCCCGATACAGACGTTTCCGCGCGAAAGCTGTGTACCTCAAGCGAGACTAAAAGGGCAACAACCGCAACACGACAAGTTACCAACGTCCTAGCCCTCAGTCCCACATGATCCACTCCTCCGGGTACGGCGACCCCAAACTGCCTCACCTCTCGGTTGACCTCCTCCAACCGCGGCCGCCACTGTCGCATAGCCCCCGCGGTGATGAGCCGCCCCCATGTCATGCCCACGCAAACCGGCCGGCACATTTCCCCCAAGGCAGTGAGGCTCGACTGCAAGAAGAACTGCCAGAATTTTGGCGGGAACGCGTCCGGCTCGTCGACGATTCTCCGCCAGAAGGCTGTCATACCCTTTCCGAACTCTTCCCGCCCGATGTCGGTGTGGATGATGGATTGCAGGTGCGCAAAGCGTTGACCGTCGTTTCCGGGGCCTGACAGGGCACTGCGGGAGCTGATGACGTCGAAGAGCACCTCGGAGGCGTACTCCTCGGCAGGGCGCCACGGAGGGGCGTTTCCATCTTCCACCTCGGTGGCGGTCGCCAACACCGCAGCCGACGCCGCCGCAGACACTGCGGCGCGATCTTCGGAGGGGAACTTGCCCACCAGTGTGCTCCACGTCGTGTCCTTTCCAGCTGATCGTGGCTCTGCTAGCAGGTTTCGAGGTGCCACTTCGACCCCTCCCGCGTGACGACACGCCACGCCGACGACGCCCGTTCAAGCTTCTTCTCCTCCGAATCGTCTTGGGCGGCATCCCGTCGCCTCAGGTCCCCTCCCCTGGCGAATTACATCAGCCATGGGAGCGGGAGCATTATATCCCCGCTCTCCATCAACGCATACCTCTGTCGCTTCTTGATTCGGCCATCCGGTGAGTGGAGCAGGGCTGGCATGAGGTACCATAGCTTGATCGCCCATAGGAGCGAGTTCGGCGTCGCCGACTCTCGGTTCGGCCTGTGCTCAGCCATAGCGTGGTTGAGGATGCCGAGCACGTTAATGCTAATGCGCTCGTGTGCGCCAGCCAACTGCGGTTGCACTGTTTTCCCGGTTGCAAAACGTTGGCCCAGGTCGTCCATGGAAACGGCATCAAGTGGTGTCCCTATACCCAAGCTGGTCTGGTCCCACCCGTACCAAAGCCCCCGGCTGCGAAGGTCCTCATCACCTATGGTCCCCCCTCCCATCCTCGCGGCCCGACTACGAAGCCCCGGGTCCGCTTGGACCGCTGCCTGCAGTGCTTACCGTCTTGGATGCTGTGCTCCGCAATTGACTGCTGGGCAGCGGGGAGGTGCCGGTGCTGCGCCTCCCGCCAGGGCCTCCACCACACAACGAGCATGACGCACGTGGCGCCCTTGTCCATATGGAAAACGTACCCCCCGGTGCCCGAGTTGTAGCGTTACACCGCAGACCCCGCACGCCACTTCCCCTGCGGTGTCGCCAGGGAAGGTCCTGGGGCGCGTCCCGTTCCCGGGTCTCCTCTCCGACGCTCTGGGAGATCCTCCGGTTGGACCCTCTCGTCGTTTGGCATCCCAGACCCCCTGTCGTCCTTTGCGGCTCCTCTCCCTCCGCTTATTTGGCTCGTCTCTCTCCCTTCTTTGCCCGCTCTTCCCCCACCATTCCGCGGCCCTCCCGTTATCGGTTCTCCTCTACCCTCACTATCTCTCTCCTCTCTGGTAGGTTCGCTCCTGGTACCCCTCCCCACTCCCTCCGCTCACTCTTTCCCCACCGCCCCCCCCCTCGCCCCCCTCGCCCTCCACCCCCCTTGCCCTATCTGCTGCCCCCTCTCCAGCATAGTCGAACTACCAGGCGTTATAAAGATGCAATAGTTGGTAATTTACTTGCGCGTGTAGAGTTCCTAAAGAAAGGTGCTCTCTCCAAAATTGTACCCTGTGTGTAACGCCATGACCATATATATGGTCCAAACCAACGTGGTAGCGGTACCATACGAACCACGAGTTCCTCACGTGAGGAGCTGCTCCAGACATTGAACGTTGACCTAATATAATGTACTCTGGTATTAACTTTGCGTGATGTAGATGTAGAGAGTTCCTCCAATAATGCACTTAAACAAGAGCGTGTGGCCAATCTCGCGCCAATAATGCATGTATAAAGGCCGTGCCATTGAAGCCCCTCCCCGACCAAAACTCCCCCACCAAACACGCGGTACATAAAACTGTCTATCCCGACCAAAACACCCCCATCAACACAGTAGTAGAGTAAACCGTCTTGAATTCACGTGATCAATCATTTGGGTCAAATCTAGGGTGGCGCTCTCGGGCGAATATATGAAGGGCTCCGTCACACGCGCATTCCCCCACTATCTGCCCTTCACTCCCCCGGCCGAGGCCACCTCACATGCCTGTCATAAATCAAACGCGAAGCGACTTGCAGCTTAGTTTCAATGATTTCGGTGCGTGTAGTAACTCCACTCTGGGGGTCTCCTTAATACTCTACACTGTAGCAACGGCAAAGTAATTCTTTAAGCAACCCCCCCCCCTCAATTATACCCTCCGATGAAATCGCCCCCTTTACCATCAGTAGTCCAAACTTTCGAAGCACTTTTAGGCTATTTATCTTCATCAACACACACTTCTTGCGGGTAGGTCGATGTATTCTTGTATGTTCCTAGAGCGGGACCAAAAACGTCGACATATATATGTATATGTATGTCGTGCATAGGCACCCAATATAGATATATATATATATATATACAAGTTTTTCCTTCGGAGTGACATGAGCTTAGCGTGTAAGAAGACTCTTGCCGAAAATTTTAAATACCTATTTGGTGGGTTGGTTTGAACTATTCCACCAATTGCAGTTGTATGTGCTGCAGTTGGGGCAATAGCTCAAATGTACCTGTTAACAACCAAATATGTATAATATATATATCCCGGCCCTTGAATCCCCTTCCCGCGATCGAAAGCGCGCCCTTCAAGATCCATACGCACCAAGACAGATGGAGACAAACATTCCATGCCACGCCTACATAGCCAAATCGACTCAACTCCCCCAGTGAGCAGAACTGCGCCCCTTCCGGCCTGTTTGGGATGTATCAAAGACACCATCTGACGTAGATGGGAGTGGTTCTGGACGATGAGGTCCATCAACGAGCCCGCGCCATCCCTCGTCGAGAACATGTACTCGTAGCCAATTAAACAAAATACAGAGTGAAAACATACCAGGTAAACTATTATAGTGCGTATACCTCAACAAGTAATGGGCTCTGATCATACTTACTCAAACAGCCTTGCCGCGTTGTCAGAGCTCCCCCCTGGAACACGCCTGCCTAACTCCACCTCTCGGAGAGCTTTGCGAGCGTCCTTCTTCGATTACTTGCCGATCATTGCGTCGTCCGAAAGTCACTGCCGGTTCACCCACATACATGATGTGAGTATGATGAGTGTACGAATTACTGTGGTTCAGCTACTACTACAGTACTGCACCTCAACCTACCTGCCTCGTTCTGCGCAAACCCACCTAAACCAGAGCGGGTCCCTCCTTCCCTGCTGCTCCGCTTCGCAATGCAGACCAGCCTCCACTTGCCGCCACTCGCAGAAGCAAACCAACAGAAGCCGCGGCCTGTGCGCTGCTGCTTGCTATAAAGGTTCCTCCGCATTTGGTGGACGCATGCGCCCGCTTTCCCCTCCCTCATTGATGTGTGTCGACCCCCTCCGAAGTCGAAGTGTCGTACGTAGAGCGAGGCACATTCGCGAGATCGCGTTGGGTCAGCGTGCCTGACCAGCTCGCCTCTATTGCTGCTTCCGATCCCCTCCGAGTTCGGTCTCGTGCCGTGATGCACGATCGGGAGCTCGACTGGGGTCCGCGTGCCTGACCGGTGCACCGGATCGTTCGTAATGTTTGTATTATATGCTTTCCTCCGCGGAACGCGGCCTCTGTTTTCGATCCACAATTCTTTAATACACGTGTAACCGCCCCCATTTTATCCCTTCTTTGTTTTTGTTTTTTTGTTTTTTCGAAAGCCCTCTTAGCCTCAACTCTCGACGGGGACACGCACCTCCGAGGCACGGGTCCGCTCCTCACCGCCACACCGCTCGTTCGGTGGTTGCGGTCCCGGTTTTGCTGTGTTGTTGCTGGGTGATGTCCATGTTGAGGGCAACAAAAACCATCATGTTCAGCAAAACAACACGTAGGGACGGAGTCGTCCCCGCTCCCGTTCACGCCTGCGTACCTCTGAGAATCCCCGTCTCTTTTTCTCGATGCCACCACTGATGACGTGTTTTGTTCCTCTCCAGGGGTTTCGCCCCCAGAGAGAGAACGTCTTGGACTTCCGACCCAGCTTTGAGTTTCGAGAGCTTCGCGCACGCGGCGCGCCTGGGGGCACGGAGTCCGTGTCGCCCGCCGAGCAACACCACCGGTAAACTGTGAGGGAGGTCTCGCCTCCCTGTGACATATTTCTCATGGGTGTCTGACGTTTTGCATCGGGCTTTGAGGTGAGCAAATGTTCTGAATGCCGAACTATCATCGAGCGACTGGTAAACAGGTTTATGTAAATACATGCCCAATAATTGAAGTATGATCAGTGGTCCACCTCGGGTTCCAAACATACATCATGTCATTCGCCGGACGTTTGGTCAGATCCTCATGTGAAAGTCTTTACATTTCGAGAAAAGCCCACATGATCTGCGCGGTTTACTGTTAGTACATACATACAGTACTACTACTGCCAATGTCGTCAGATTATTACTCGTACCTCCAAGTACCAGTAAGTTCAGTTTTCAGTACCATAGGGACTCGCAAGGACTCAGTCATTTCAGCTTCCAGTAACCTAAGGATACGCAAGGACAGCCATATCTGCCTTAAGCTCCCTGTGCACTCGCGAGGACTCAGTCATGTCAGCTTCTTTCTGGTACCCTGGGGACTCGGTACTTCAGAATAACTCGAACTCTCACGCGTCAATGACTGACTCCCGATGACTCGTAGTACTGGTGTCCTGACTTATTTTTTTATTTTATTGTCAAAGGGCGAAAACAAAATACATAAAAAAGCGTTGTTTGATCTCTCGGTGTTGTGAGAACTTGCGAGGACTCAGTCATGTCAGCTTCTGGTACCCTGGGGACTGGCGAGGACTCAGTCGCTTCAGTTGTTGGAATCCTGAGGACTCGCGAGAACTCGCCATTTATTTCCGCGGCGGGTACCCTGGGGACTCGCAAGGGCTCAGCCGTTTCAACTTGTGATACCCTGAGGACTCGCGAGGATTCAAGTCATTTCAACTTCTGGTACCCTGGGGGCTCAGGTCGCCCCGGTGGTTCAAGTGGTTAACCTCGAATTCTACTTGTGTTTGAGTCCTGGGTTCGAGCCCCAGGTGGGTCGGACTTTGACTTTATTTGCAAAAATAAATATAAAAAAGGATTCAATTGTTGAGAGCGCCTTGCAGCGTGGGTAGGCACAATTCGATGCGAGTCGACGAGGGAAGAAAAGGCTGAAATCTTCTCGCCATAAAAATGAAGACACGTACCGTAGCGGGAAGGGGGGAGAAGAGCCTGCTATGTTACCCCGGATCTGAGTTACGAGTGGGAAGGAGAGAGAGAAGAAGATGTGCGAAGATAATGAATGGGATGGAAAAAAAAAAAAAAAAAAAAAGCACCTCTAAAGTAATCGGACTCGGGAGTCTATGATTGAGTCCCGATGACTCGGACTCGGACCTTGACGAAACTTGCAGCATTGCTTTAGAGCTGTCTGTGTTTCCCCGGGTGGGTATCTGTGTGACACAGCGCTTGCGCGACATGTTTTTCTTCATATATATATATATATGTGGTATCCGAATCATACTGCTCTTCTTGCTCGACATCTCACAACGGCAAACACATATTATCCCTGGTAGGATCTATTTGTGCTGTAGTAGATGATCTGTCACTGTAGATCGTGACATGTCTTGCGTATCATGCGTTCAGAGGCATGGTGTCCACAATTCAACTATAATACTGTTTAAATGTGATGGAACATGGTCGTGACGTACCGTACCGCCGGTGTGACGCATCGCTCGCGTTTTGTTCCGGTACGATGATATTTTATGACGGTTTCGCCTTTTCAAACGTATTTGTTTTTTTTTTTTATTCGCGAAATCCCAAATAAGGCGACAGAGTGCACATACTTACATACACATCCTACATGCATACACGCATCTGAAGGGCGTCATTCTCACTCAATCCCTGCAACGGCTGCTTCCGGCCTACACCCTCTGCCTCCCGCCTGACGACGACCTGTGTGGACTTGCTCCGTCCAAGAGAGTCTCTCCCGGCAGCTGCTGTAGAAATAACGACATCCTCCGCAAAGAAAGGTAAACGAAAAACTGCCCTACCTGTACACGTTAGGGAGAAACAGGGTCGAAACAAAACGACGATTACAGCATCAGGACCGCCCACCAAGCAGGCCGAGCTTCTGGGGTAGGGGAAGTCCCCGAGGTACGGTGCAATAAGCTATGCGCCTGACACGCGGGCAGCATAACCATAGCCGTACTGTATGACTGCTGTAGAAGGCCATCCCTACGCACCGTGTTACTGCCTTTGAGGCGGCTGATAGGCCGCACGTATAATTGTCGCTATACACTACCTCGAAGGTGGAATACCCCCGCGTATGGTGGGGCACGATCTGTGCTGGTGCTTCGTATTTACATGATGATGGCGGCAGGGTACAAGCCTGGAGCAGAACGTGGACAACGAGAATTATCGCCCACCGCCAAGCGTAATAGTTGCAGGCCCTCGTCCCGCCCGCAAGCCGAAAACCAACCGCAGGCTTCACGTCAGCTCGGTACACTACGATTTTGGTTGGTGATAATGTGTACCAGTAGGATATGTGTATGCGTGACTCGTGCATATTTTATAAAATTATGAAATAAATACGTGCATATTTCATGGTATGTGCATTATTTTGCTCTGCCATGTTGTCGTGTCACAGGAGGTGTACCCAATACCTGAGTCGTCTGTAAAAAAGGTAGACCGAGGTGGCTACGCACAGCGGCTTGTTTGGCCCTGCCAGCCGCGGCTTGCAGACTGCATTGCTTGCTGTGTCAGAATCGGCATCGCTGCAGCCAGCGCTTGGCACTGCTCGTGACCGGCCGGGACAGAGGGTATCAAGCCCGAAGTGCGATACGTACGAAATGTGAAACCAGGATGAGTACGGACAGAGAGTGCTAGAGATGCAATGGTAGCCCCCGACAGGTTGCCTACATATGTACATATGAACACATGCATGCGTGCATGGGCGGCCCAACAGCAAGAAGAACACACTAAACTAGGAGTTGATGCTGTGATTTTTTGTTGTCCTCGTGCTATCCTGATGCGCACTTTGCGATACGCGACTAGCCAAGAGGCCAAAGAATCGCAGCCGAGCGCAAAGACGAAGCGCCAAGGGCTCCTGTACCTACTGCACTGATTTCGTACTGTACATACATGAAGATTAAATAGTATTGAGAAATCGCGTGTCGGGCAGAAAACGGTTTCAATATGTTTGTATTACTGTGATTGCCATCGTCTTGAGGCTTCTGTTCGGCAGATAGATACATACGCGACACGCTTGCGAGGCGAAGCACGCGAGGGCGGTTTGCTACAACACGGAGCGTAGCTATTGTTTCGCACGATGATAAATCAAAACTAAAACGTTCCGTTTCGGGTCGAAAACGGTTTCAGGGCGTGTGTATGTATATATTCGAATATCACCCCACGCACATATACACTAGGCGGGACGGGTATCGAGAAATGTATAGGCGGGACACGATATCTCGATATCAGCCCCCGAAATTCGAATTATGGACACGATTTGCCGACTAGTCGTATCTCTTGATATATCCCGATAATATACAGTGCGATGTAATTTGCTCGGTACGCAAGTGTATGTATGTGTTCTTCGCGACGTATGACATGACGCAAGATACGATACGAAAATATCGCACCATTATATTTATGGAGAATTCTAGATACGATACGGAAGGCAACTTTATATAATAAAATACCTGGTAAATGCCTTACACCTGTATAAAGTGTGGGAATAGCCATGAGGGGCCGATGTTGAAGCTCGTGCTGCGTGGACAGTGTCAAAAGACAAACCTTATTTTACTGCGTACAGCAGATATATCCTCGAGTGGTCGACGTTAACAGCTCATGATATAACAACGGGACACCATACATAGTAAATAGGACCAAATACTGCATGTAAAATGGTTAAGTATATAGGTTTTTATGTTTACCGCAGGTCCTATTAATTATAGTCCCCCGTATTAGATACCTGGTACACATTGTCGAATGGTCATCATTCGAATCCAAATGTCCCAGGTTGATTGATGTTGAAATTCATGCTGCACGCTGGCAAGCATAATAGATTGCTGCTGTAGTAATATCGTTACGGTGTAACAGGCCCCCGAAATGGAAAGGGCCAAATAAGAACATTGATGGGCTCGCGTCTTCTACGGCCGCTAAGAAAATTGGGTCAGGAAATCGTGCTTAGCAACGTTTATCGCTAATAATAGACATTTCTCCGAAAGTAGAAGAAGACCAAGGGAATGAAGCGAAACGTATCCATCAAAGCTTAACTTGCGTTCCCCTAAATAAAACTCTTGTCCTCCAGGTGATTACTTTTGCCCTTTGAGCCGGAGAAACGATGGTTGCTGTCGGGAGAACACCTTCGCTACTGCTCTCAGCGATCATCGTCCTCAGCCTGGCGTCTACGGCAGCTGCACAACAGTCGGGAGGAGGTATATCTGCAAATTATAACGAGTATAGGCCACTATTTGGCAACTAACTACAGTATGTCGGGAGACGTGGCAACCAAAGAAACAACGCGTGCGTTGTCGGGCGTTTAGGGCTGAGTGCTCCGCTTTAGAACCCAGTGGTTTACAGCCAGTCGAAGCCGAATTGATGCCCGTCAACGGGTGAAGGGACTGTCTCCTGACATATTCGCGACCACTATCTACCAAACATCTACCCTGGTAAGGGCCAATTCGAAAAATATTTTTTGATACAAACAATCCTTACATGTCGAGACAAAAAATATTTCTAGGGGTTCCTCGTTGGAAGATCTCTACGGTTCGACTCACTTGTTGACTCCATCCGATACAACGCATGGGCTAAGCACGATGCACAGTAGGCAGCGGTTCGTGAACAGGGAACCGAGGGTTGTTTTTCTCGGACACTTTTGTTTGTATCACGACCGAAGATCAACATTGTCTGTTTTCATCTACCTTTCTTTGCAAACATCACGACAGAAACAGACCGGCCTTTTCGGTTTGTCGCCGAAAACCGTTCGGTTACGGTTTCGGTTTTCGGTTTTCGGTTTTTACTATAGAGAACAACACCGACCGAAACCGTCCGACATTCCAGCGAAAAAATGGAAAACCGTTGTAACGTTAATCTTAATTTTCGTTTCGCTGTAGGTTTCTACTGTATGTAGCGATTGACACATCACTACTATAGGGGTGTACCTTTTTTTCGGAGGCATCCTTACTCGGTGAACTCTACCCCATTACCGTACAATGACACCAAGAAAATACACGACTGTGCAACCCGGTGGTCTACTGCAGCGATAAAGGGGGGTTCGTAACACGGAAAAATACAACAAAATAAACGACGGTATTGATTGGGTAGATTTTCGTTGAAGGGTCCCCACCGCAGTCACGAAGGTTTTGTGTCCAGACTAACGATTTCATACCTGTATCGTAGCACGCTTCGGTTTAAGTTGTAGAATACACACCTTGGCCAACGTCATTGGGTAGCTGCACAGTTGAGGAGCACCCTGGGCGAGAAACGCCTGTCCTCAAAACTGCACACCTTGCCGTAGGGTGACTATATTGTTATTTTCGGACCCCGTCTCGACCCGAGGGGCCACTCATCTGATCGTGTATAATAACGTGGGGTGTAGTATGAGCAGTATTAATAGTACTAGTAGCAGTAGTAGTAGTAGTAGTAGTAGTAGTAGTAGTAGTAGTAGTAGTAGTAGTAGTAGTAGTAGTAGTAGTAGTAGTAGTAGTAGTAGTAGTAGTAGTAGTAGTAGTAGTAGTAGTAGTAGTAGTAGTAGTAGTAGTAGTAGTAGTAGTAGTAGTAGTAGTAGTAGTAGTAGTAGTAGTAGTAGTAGTAGTAGTAGTAGTAGTAGTAGTAGTAGTAGTAGTAGTAGTAGTAGTAGTAGTAGTAGTAGTAGTAGTAGTAGTAGTAGTAGTATTACGGGGGACCATAGTTAATAGGACCAAATATTGTGAGTAAAAATGCTTGAATATATAGGTTTTTATGTATACCACAGGTCCTGTTAACTATGGTCCCCCGTAATAGTAGTAGTAGTAGTAGTAGTAGTAGTAGTAGTAGTAGTAGTAGTAGTAGTAGTAGTAGTAGTAGTAGTAGTAGTAGTAGTAGTAGTAGTAGTAGTAGTAGTAGTAGTAGTAGTAGTAGTAGTAGTAGTAGTAGTAGTAGTAGTAGTAGTAGTAGTAGTAGTAGTAGTAGTAGTAGTAGTAGTAGTAGTAGTAGTAGTAGTAGTAGTAGTAGTAGTAGTAGTAGTAGTAGTAGTAGTAGTAGTAGTAGTAGTAGTAGTAGTAGTAGTAGTAGTAGCAGCATTATGAAGGTCGATCGCTCAGCGCTGGCCTACAATACATTTTTTTATCATCCTCGAGCTTATGACTCTCTCCACGTACAATTTGTGTCGCGTGCAGACTTTACTCTTTTGCACTATACTGCACAATACGCGACGAAGGAGGCTTCGCTTGTGCTACATACAACATCACTGCTCCGTCCCTTTTTTAGCGATGCGTGGACATTGCTGGAATGATTAAGGTAAGCAACAAATGAGCCCCCCAACCTCCCCCTACCCCCCGCACCCGCAATATAACAGAACCAGGGATCATCTCTCCTGCCACATCAACTGGCGACGAGCCCACCCCCTCCCCTTCAACAGACTCCACCACGTACACCACGGCCCCCATAGAAGATAGGTCTATATCATCCTTCGATCTCCCTCGGACAGCGGCCCCCGCCCCAGTCTCCCCCACTGCCGGTGGTGGGCAAACACCCACGTCGGACCCCACGCCCTCCGCGACAGTTCCGCCGAACCTTTTGGGGACTCCCGCGGCTGTTGAGGTGGAGGGAACGGCCCCCTCCCCTACTACCGCCTTCCCCTCGGATACCAGAGCCCCGACGGAAGAAAAACCCCCGTCTTCTTTCGAACTCCCTCGGACAGCTGCTCCCGCCCCAGGCTTCCCCACCAGCGGCGGCTCCGACCCCACCCCCTCTCCGACAATCCTGGCTAGCCTATTGGGAACGCCTTCGGCTGTGGAGATGGAAGCAGCTGCGGCGCCGGCGGAAGACTCGTCTGTCTCGTCCGAGTTCGATTTCGACCTCCCTCGTACGGTTGCGCCGACTATGCCGAGCTACACCGGGGCCCCTACCTCAGCCCCGACGTCGTCCGCCGAGGAACTTGGAGCCCCTAGTATAACTACGACTACCTTTTCGCCGACTTACGACGGTGCGTATCACATACGGTTTCGTGATCTTTGACCGGCGTTTTGTTTTGTTGTTACACCGAGTATTATATCTGATCAAAGATGCCGGTTGTTGTATGTGTGCCGAGAGCTTCCAGGAGCCCGTGCGGTTTGGCAGCTTGGCAGGCCGCTCTTACGCTATATCTAGTATGGACTTGAAAAGCACTGGTGGGTCTGCGTCCACCCCAACGTGGCGGGCTATCTGGTATGGCACCTCCACTAGTGGGAGGACGACTACCAGTGTTCGCCGACTCGCGGTGGTGTATCTACTGAGGCTTCGTTTCTTAGCGGTGGGCGTGTGCGTGCTGATCATTGCCACTAATTTGCTGGCCGTGCAGCAGTGTACGGCATGAGCTCCACCATCGATCACTTCTGAAACAAAAAGCAGAGGCATGAAGAAAACCAAAATCGATTGTTAAAAAATAATCCTATGAATGCGCGAGGGAGGACCATCGCTGTTGTTGCTGTGAAGTGGGGCCAAATTTCAGTGTCAGCTAACTCCCTTTTCGGAAGCCTCTAGTAGCATATGTACGACCACTGTCTCACCAGCGTTCGATGGTGTATTTGGGGTTCCAAGTGCTTGGATGGGCGTGTGTGTGCTGAATATTGTCCAGAGTCGCTGTGAATTTGTGTCGTATCTGGACCTTTGTGTCCGGTGAGGAACGTTACGGATTCGCCGACGTTCGACGGCCCTCTGGGGCTTCTAATGTTTGGGCAGGCGTGTTTGTGCTCAGTATTTTAATTGGGGGTGCAAAGCGAAGTCGCACGCTGAAACCTGCGAACACTTGGAGCCCATACCGGGGCCAACGAGGCTGCCGTATGGCCGACCTTCGACTTTACATCTCAGGTTTCGATTTGTTGGGTAGGCATGTGTTTCGACTTATATTTTGTCGTCGTGAAGTGGGGTCGAATTTCGGCGTCCAGCAGGACGTCCGTGGAACTCATGCAAAGGAGAGGACGACTATTAATAACATTCCGCCGACCTTCAACGCTTCGTCTCCCGGGTTTCGAAGTTTAGGGTGGGCGTTTGTGCTGATTGTTTGTTTATGTCACTGGGAATGGAGGTTGACCTCGGCTGTCCGCCAGCACTTTGGAAGCCTCTAGGAGGGAGGGAACGGAGAGTGTTTTGCTCAGTTTCGACGGGGCGTCTTAGATTTCCATTTTTGTCAGCGTAGACGTCTTCGATCAGTGTTGTTCGTCAAAATGAGAAATCGGGTCGAAGATCTATCTGGCTCACGAGTACTTCCGATATGCTCCACGCGCTGAAAAAACGCTTGACACAACAACATCTGACTTGTTTTACCGTCCGTACCGTCCGGGCCCACCCTCCGTAGGGTCTTCCTGGACGTCCGGCTCCGGCGCGGATCACTCTGGTACTCCCACCTCATCGCCCACATCGAGCGGATACATGGAAGCGGCCACTAGCAGCCCCACCGCCCTCGCCGGTGATGGCATGGTTGTTCGCATGCTGCTGAAGTCGATGTTCTTATCGAAGTATCACGCGTCATCCTCGGCAGCAGGCGCGGAAGGTGACGGTTTACTGCAGACGTGCGTTAGTCTTACGCCCCGAAAATAAAAGGATTGTTTGTATTTACCGATTTACTACGTACCCAAAATATATTTACAACGTCGGGACTAACGTCGGGACTGAGATTGGTGTGTGGAAGGCATAGAATGTTAGGTCTGGGCTACTTCAAACACCTTTCGGTACGATATCTTTAGCCATGGAAAAAGCAGGTGACCGGACAGAGTATTCCTCTCTTGGTCTCGTTCGTGCGCTTTCTTGGAAATTTATTAGTTATTGCGCCATGGTGGCCACAGATAATTTAATAAGGTACCTACTACTCTAGTACTCGACATGTGAGCCGTCGTCGTTGTTCCCGTAGTATCAAAATAAGCGAACTTCCACCGACAACATAGTGCCCCCCCCCCCATTTTTTTATGCGGTCGGCCACAGCTGTTGGTCGAGTTAGATCGTTCGTGCGAGGTGAACAACCTTTACTCCGCACTAGTGGGAATGATCGTATCACGAAGTGTTTGTGATAAGGCACCCAAGAGGCAGTTACATTGCACTCTCATTGCTGTCTCTGGAAATGCCTGCATCGGACATTAAATCAACTCATAGAAGCTATCATCCATATGCAAGTCCGCCTCAAAAGCGGTTCTTAGCAGGATGCAGCTCACCCTTCGTGCCACTCGCCAGACACCTCACGGCGCTTCGGGCTTTGTGCAAGCGATGTCTGCCTGGTCGGTGAAAACCCGACATGCTCCGTCCCGGCATTGCAGGGATGCGAGGGTCTATGGTCATACGACTACGGCCATGAATGAGATCAAGCACATATCTCCGATCGAGTACACCCCCCCCCCCCCTATCGGCATCAACCTACTCCACTGCCTCCCGTTAAAACCATGACATGGTGTTACGGAGTACGTATACGCCCTCTTCGCCTCAAAATGATTTCCATCTCACACACGTCTCGTAGAAGGATGCATCTCACGTTTCATGCGGCTCGCTCGGTGCTCCGGGGCGCGCGCTCTGCGCTTCGTGCAAGCAGTGCCTACCTGGTCGGTGAAACCCAGCCTGACGTGCTCCGTCTCGGCGATGTAGGGATGACGACTCACCCCCCCGACCGGAGCTGCGCTTTGTTGGCTCAACGTTTTTTCTGCCCAGTTGAGCTCCCGAAATGAGCAACTGCCGATTAGAAAAGTACTGTTTTTTTTCTCAGCGTTTCTGCTTTTTTTTATGTAGCCCATTGATCGCTTGGTCGGATTGCGCGAGACGGAAGCAGCTGTGCTTCCGGGTCGTGTTCTGGGTGACAGCTTGAGTTGGTTATGTTTGGAACTAACATAAAAAAAAGTACCGCTCCTTCACGGCGTCATTGCTCTGAGAAGGAGGGAGGGAGGGAAAAAGGGAGAGGGGGGACGGAGGAAGGGAAGGGTCTATGGCCATACGGCTGCAGCCACCGTGCATGACATGACACTCCCACCACTACTCCTTCTCGATTCCATGGCCCTCTGCTCCAATACGCGCTCCTCAAGTATACACCAACAAAGTGGTTAACCACCCTTCCCCGCTAGTCCACCCTTGTGACCAATACACGAACATCCCCTCCCCGTCACTCCACTCCTATTTTGTTTCTGAAAGACGGGTGTCCCTTGACCCCCAAAATCGTCGGAATGTCAATCTTGATTTCGAAAAAAAAAACGTTTTGTAGACTCGGGCCATGGGATTATTCACCGCGAGGCAATTTAATTTTTGCTGGAGTCGGCTTTCGGGTGAGGTATGGAGCTCCTCAAGTGAGAAGCCTCAGAAAAATTAGGGTGAACCTCTATCGTAGACCGCCTCTATAATGTTCGTGTCGCCTCTATAATGTTCGTATATTTACCCTGGTATATATAGTATATATATATATATATATAATCGGGACAAGGGGGGAGTATATGCACATATGAGTCTTTGTGGCCGATCAATATAAAGTAGAAGTCACATATCAGGAGAGCTTGGAGTGTACCAGGGAGAAGTTGAGGGAGACGATGAGGAGAATAGACGACTGTGGCATGGAGAAGTTTTGTACGCTGGATAGCAGCGAAAAACATATAGCTATGCGAGGGGATAGATGGTATCTGCCGGCGGCAACACGGGAAGGAGATGATAATACGAAATAAGAAGGATACTCAAATGAAAACAAGAGGAGCGCCCTAGTGTTGGAGATGTCTCCTTAAAGAGTACGAAACGGTGGCCCGTCTAGAAAGGGATGCGTGGGCAATTGACAAAGGACGAAGGCAAGCAATATACATGATCGCCCTCTTCACCCTGCTCCACTACACCGCCCGGAATACACATACACATGAGCCCTGAACTCCCTCCCTCGCCACTCTATTCTCCTGCACAACGCACTGATAACTCCCAGACCCCCGCTTCACCCTACTATAGCGCGCTCAGCCCTCTCGTAACCTGCACTCACTCACTCCAGCCGGCCCCATTAGGATTCACCCTCCGAGTCGTACACTATAATGTCACCTCCCTTTCCCTCCCTTCCTCCCTCCCTCCCTCCCTCCCTTCCTCCCTCCTTTCCTTCCTCCCTCCCTCCCTACCTCCCTCCCATATACTCGGCCACACCCCACTCCGCCATCCTTAATCACGCAAAATTGTATCCCCGCCACCCCTCCTCCTCCACCCGACTCCACTCCACTCTACACCCCTGCACCTAAATAATTAACCTCGTACCCCCGCCCGCCCACCCCGTCCCGCGGCGTCTCTCAGGTCGACGAAACCCCGACTTGCTTCCCCCCCCCCCCCCCCCCGTTCATCTCCACTCTACTACGTTCCTCCCTCCTCGAAGATGCAACAACGCCCCTCCCCCACCCTGGATGTGAATGGCATGAGCCCACCGCTTTACTCCGTCCCACTCCCCTCCCAGCTCCGTTCAATTACCCCACGGCGCCGGGTCTAGGGTCATACGACTACGGCAAGGCACGATGTCGAGTACACTCCCCTCTCCCCCCAATGGGATGCGTAGACGTGTTCAGTGATAAGAGGTGGCGCATTTCCGCTCGACCGTTCGACGAATGACGGGGCTCCTTAACCTAAACTTGTCGGAATGCCGACCTTGTTTTTAAAAACGACGTTTTGTATGTTCGGGGTATGGGATGATTCATCGGGATGCAATTTGGATTTTGCTGCAGTCGGGTTGCGCGTGGGATATAGAGCTCCTTGTGTGGGAAGCCTCAGAAAATGTAGGGTGCGCCCCTATGTTTGGCTAAGGCAAGCAACATATGAGTACGCCCCTCCCCGTCCTCCCCTCCCCGTCCTCCCCCCGACCTTTCCTCTCCACTGTACCCCACCGTACCCCACCCTCATCACCAATACATTAATGCGGCCTCTCCTCCAACCCTGTTCCCGGCACTACCAAACCCTCCCAGACGATTCCCACAGTACAGACCCCTCCGTGCAAGCAGTGTCTGCTTCGTCGGCGAAAATCTGACCTGCCCCGTATTGGTCCTTGCAAGGATGCAGCGGGTCTATGGTCATACGACTACTGCCCTGCATGGTATGAGTACACAACCCCCCCCCCCCCCCCCACCCCCTCCTCACCCCAGTCCACTGCGCCCCTCTCCACCCCTCTCTCTCTCACCCCTCTCTCTATCACCCCTTCTCACTTGTTCTCTCTCTCCCCCTCCCCCCATCTATCTTCCCTCCGTCTAACGACGCCCAAGAAGCTAACGGTAACGAGTTTAACGCGGCTGGAGGAGAGAACTCTACGCCCGGCGAAGCGTCTTCTGCTTCTTCTTCTGCCGTCGCGGCCCGAGTCGGCGCGGGTCACGACGGACGCGACACGCGTCCGGTCGACGGAGAGGACCAAGTCGCTCGGTCTTTCTACTCGAAGGCTACCCGTGCTCTCCGCGGGGGTGCTTGAAGGCTACGATGCGTGAAGGACCTCTCCTCTGGAGGCATACGTCGAGGAATTCTCGAAGGCTCTAGTTCGAAGAGGGTCCAACTTTGTAAGGGGTACTAGTGTGCTCTTAGACGGCCTATCCTGAAAGGGTTTATCCTCAAAGGCGTTCTTTCTAGAGGGGTTGCCCTTGAGGAGTGTAATTCGTCAGGGGTTTATCCTTCAAGGGTCCATCCTGAGGGGCGGGGCAAAACATTCACAACCCGTGGGGTGCTCGGAGTGTCACACCTAACCTTCGCATTTCACCTCGCGTGTGTTTTACTTCCGTCAAAGGCCCGATCGGTTGATGTACATATAGGCGATCACGGCCCCAGGCGCAGCACCATGTCACGTGTGTATGTGTGGTCACGGGGAGGATGGAGAGAACGAGAAGCGTCACGTCCCGCGCTCTCGGGGTTTCCCGTCTCGGCGCGTAAAGAAAGAGGGAAAGAATGCTCAAGTGTCAGATGTGGAGTAAGGCGTTGCCATGGCGGGAAGGCGGGGTCGATAAGAAGGCACTGAGGACTGACCGGTGCTGAGGTAATGAGGGGTGCCATCTCTTGCACTAAAAATGCCCAAACAGTCTACTTCTACCTCAGTATCAATCGAAGAGGCGCTATGATAGCGGGGACATTGAAAACTTGATTGCCGTGATGGAAGCGGGCAGCAGTGCAATAGAGCGGGGGGGACGGGCGGAGGGAGAACAGGGAAAGGGCGCCAGTAATTCTAAGGGGGGAAGACGGACGACGGATTCCCGAAGCGTAGCTTGTTTGGGAACTACGCACGACATCGTTGACAGGGGGTCTATGGGTCCAGGAACGGTTTTCACACAAACATGCCCATCAGCTGAACACAGCAGCATTTGTACATACTGTTGTTTTATTTCGCTCGGCCGCTGGTCATATATTTAAATGTATGGCTAGGTTGGATGCAAGGCCCGCTGCCCCACCCGGGCTCCCACCCACGCTTCGTCTTCTTTCGGGCTCACATGAGCCCCTTGGCCAGGCGTCGAGTTGTCTCGCCCACACCCCCCCCTGCGTTTTCCAATACTCAAATCGCCCGTCGGCGCCCCAAGTGGCTGGCTAACTTCTCTTCGGTGTCCCGCGACAGTAGAAACTCGCCGGTTAACGCGTACAGGCACCCTCCGATGATTCACAGGCCGTGACACTGACCCCGCCGTATCAACACAACGTAGCCCCCTCCCTCTCCCCCGCTGATTTCGGGGCCTCGTTTGGTTACTCTCTTCGTAAACAGATACCCTTCCCCCCCCGTAGCTGCGCAAGTGACGAAATATAGCAAGCGGTATTTTTACATTGGACGCACGATGCAGTAGGTGTACGACGATGTTTCTGAAGGGCTTATTGTTTGCGTTCGGGAGTTGCAGGCCTCAACCAACAGCCTACCGTAAGGTGGGATATATCCGGCACATAATTATGGGCTACACTAGGTTTTCCCGATAAATGCACTGTGTGTGTCCGTCACATTTAACCGTTACTTCTGCCCGTCGACATCCAGCACAACCATTGCCCCGTGCCGACTCTTCAATCCCACTACGTGGAGAGAGTTACAAGGTAGGTGCTCACAAACCTACGCCACAGAGATACTAAATTGTCATGCAGAATGCAGAGTAGAAAACGCGATGCCGTGTAGTCATACAGGATACGACAGGCGCGGCATACACACCCTGTGAAAGAGAGAAAACATAAGAAGAAAAAAAACATAGAAAATAAAGAAGCTAGTCCAAGAGAAACATATTCTAGAAAAATTCAAGGAAAAAATGTATTTTCTTCCCTCATGAGACGTGGCAGACACTCAAAACGAACGAGCTAACGAAAAAGCGCCACTACCGCTCGTACTACATACCAGGTACACAGTAGAAATACTAAGAACCAAGGAAAATAAGAAGCAAAACGAAGAACAAACACCTCTCCAGGTAGCCGCAGCAGTTGGTAGGACGAATAGCATAGCCAGGTTCTCCCTACTCGGTAGTCTAGTACCTTGCTACCCTGTCTACCGCCTTCGTCCTGCGTTCGTCAACTATGCCCCACCCCCGGAGGGGGCGCGTCACCCAATACGAAACAAGCACAGTAGACTCGTCGTCCACCCACGCCACACGGCTCTCCTTCTATAAGGACAAGAAGGAAGAAATATCGAGCAAAAACATGAAGATCGCAGAGGACCACGCGAAGATTGAAAAAGAAGGCAAAGGAAGACCACGTGCCAACCAGCTGCAGCAGTTGGCGGCACGAGTAGTATAGACATGTTCTACTTACTACTGTAGTCGGCCTGGTGCCTTGCTACCCTGTCTGTCATCTCCTTCCTGCGTTCGTCCACCGCGATTTCCTTTCTACTCCCTCCTGTCGCCCCCCCGCCCCCCACTCCCTTGGTTGGGGTTTGTTCCACTCCTCCTGTGCCCCCCCCCCTCCCTCCGTTCCCTCGGGCTCCACCCACGGCGAATACCCGGCGCTGTCTACTCAGCCGTGCCTCATCCTCGCGCCACCTCACCATGACTACCAATATCTAGTTATGGGTTAGGCTAGGTATCGGCTGTAACGATGCACGTAACTCAACAACCACAACCCATCGAACGGTACTGATTGGGTGGGTGTCTCCTCAGGTGCAATGGTTGGGCCCCTCCGGTAGCGGTGCCGCAGTATAATACATCTGTTTCACGAGACTCCTCACCTGAATAACTCCATGTCTCCTGCAAAAACAGTTTTTTGGATCATATAGTTTGCGCTTGATCCTTTCAGAACTGCAGTCCCGCTTTGGAGGACGAGCCTATCAAAGTCTTCATTAGATCGTGCCCAGACCGGGACTGCAGTCCTCGAAGATGTATGCCACGAGGAGCAATGAAAGTCCAGCCAGGTGGTCAACGTCATGAGACCTACCGTAGGGATGTGGACAAAGCAAAGTCACCCCAAAGACATGACTTTGATAAGCTACAAAGTTGAATGCTTAATCCGACGGCAATGTTTGGTTTCGGCACAGTGCGGGACAACAGGAAAAAGGAGTCATACAAACCTCGCACCTCGGTGGGAAAACGTGCAGGCTACTCTAAGTCCAACGCACCACTTTATGGGCCACTGCGGGTATATATCGAAGAAGATTGTGAAACAAAAGATATGTGTGCAATGGCTTCTTCCCATTAGTGCTACATGTTTGGGCTCAAAGATGCAACACTACCTTGCCGTACCGCAGCTCATACCCACTAGGGAGGCAGTTTCTTACAAGCACTGCTCATGCTGGGATGGAACAAGCCTTCCGTCAATTTCGTAGACAATGGCATCCCCGTGCGTTTTCCGCACCGGTCGAAGCTGCTGCTTCCGCGAAGAACACGGCTCGTGTGTGTCGAGAGTCCACCGCATAATTTTCACCGTGACCAGGAAGGATGGCGAGACAGTCGATTCTTCACTCTACCATGATCTTGGTCGAAGTATCTTACAGGGCAGATGCACGCGCGATCGAAGTATTACACACAGCTTGCGAATATGAGTCTCGACGGAATCCTCGATCTCACGGTTGTTAGTTTGAAAAAACTTTCAAACATACCGTAGGTCTGTATGATCCTACTGTAGCTCATTTATAGTGCCAACGGGTGGGAGCCGTTTTATCTGGACGATCTACTGAAGGGCGTGTTGGCTTCGTTAGATATGTAATGCTGTAGACGCTGTGGATTCCTGCGCAACATATGGTTAACAGCGGGCTATGTTCTAGAAGATCCAGATGATTTAGATGATCTAGATCTATGATATAGATGATCTAGATCTAGATAATGTAGATCATCTAGATCATCTAGATAATGCTGATTATGTAGATCATCTACATAATCTAGATCATATAGATGGTATGGATCATATAGATAATAAATATCCTATAGATCATCTAGGTTAGCTAGATCAGGTAGATCATCCTCTAGTTCATGTAGATCATGTAGATCGTCTAGATCATCTAGATCATCTAGATCATCTGGATCATCTAGATCAGGTAGATCATCTGGATCATGATATAAACGTCCGACGCGAGGAACGTTCCCCCCGCGCCTGTCCCTCGCCAAGAGAGGTAGCTCCAACGGCTTGTGAGCCCCTTCCTCACCTGAGGAGATCCGAACTTGACAGGGGTTGCAGTTAGGGGTGTTGCACGTGGTGGCCGAACAAATTATGATTGAGAGTACCACCCGGTGTCCAAGTGGGGCTTGCTGCATCAGTGGTGCGCCTGGTGTAGGCCTTGAGCCGAGGACTATTCATCGCGTTAGTTGAGCCTGTATATCGTCGATTAAGCAAAATTTTGGGGTGAGATGTGGAGCTCTTCAAGCGAGGAGGAGAGGGCTCAGAACTGTTAGATACCGTCCGCATAAGCCAAACACGTGTCAAACACTACCTGGTTTACGCTAAGCCCGATACTCAATCGCATGGGCCAGGTATCCAACGACAGCAGCGTGTTTTATGCATATGTACTATGACGGGGGGCCACAGTACATGGGGCCTACGGTATACACAAAAACCTGTATTACCCATTTATATTGGCAATACTTGGTCCTATTTACTATGGTCTTCCGCAATAGGTGAAAATAACCCGGTCTAACGATTTGGGTAGCTTTTCGGTTGAGCCCCCATCCCTTCCTTTCAGGAATGGCGGCTCAAAGCTGAAACCCCTAGCCCCCGTAGGATCGACTGGCAGACGAGTCGAGTTTCCCGTGTGACAATACTTACTCCCATGGGGTGACAATACTTACTCCCATGGGGTGGCTGCCTGGGCTCCGATATGGCCTGCACTCCCCAAGACCCTGGAATTAGGTCAGAGAGCGTAGACAAAATCAAGCGGTTTGACCCAGTTGCCTACGGAAACCCGGAAGAAGTAATTTCCTATTGCCACAGCCCAGGCTAGGCACCACTTCTGCAGCTGCACAGTTGAGGAATGTGGCGTTCTACGATAGAAGTTCACTTGCAGAGCTCCGCACCTCACCCGAAAAAACATCTCAGTGTGTACTCAACATCATGTATGGCCGAAGTCGTATGACCATAGACACTCGCATCCCTAAACGTCGGGACGGAACACGTCGGAATTTTACCGATCCGGTAGACAGTGTTTGCACCAAGTGCGAAGCACCGTGAGGTGTTGAGCGAGTCGTATGAAGAGTGACCTGCACCCTACTACGGTAGGGAAGGGGGGGTGGGGATATGATGCCATTATTTCTGCTACCGCGTATCGGTCACTCGGACGAGTGACTCGGAGCCTTACTTGAAAGTGGACAATCGAAACCATGTATTTGCCGGCGTATGTACCGTGAAAAAAGAACTCCATAGCGGCGATACCTATCCGAAAATCAAAAGACAGTCGAAAGCTTCGCTTCTGCAAACCGATCTCACTCACTCAAAACCAAAGTCCCCTTGAGGTGACCCTCCTAATTACCGTAGAATTATTACCCTACTACTACTAGCCATTTATTTTACCGTATTCGTTTCACCGTAGCTTTCATGTTTCCAGGTAGCTCATTTCCGCGGCCTGTTCACCGTAGATTTTTTACCGTAGCCTTGTTACCGTACCGCGTGAGCAGTTTACCGTAGACTTTATACCGTAGGATTTTTACCGTGTCTTTTTTACCGTAGCTTTCTCAACGTATCAGTTTACCGTAGCCCTTTCACCCTAGCTGTTTTGGGGCACGAGCCCTGGGCACGGCTTGTTGTAAGCACGTAGCTTGATATATGTTCTTCTCCGCAGCGTATGTGCGATCGACGATCAAGTCTGCGGTGGTGCTTTTCAAAAACCCTTTTCATCTGGATCCACTTGATGACTAATATGGCAACATATATATCGTGCTAGCCCATTGGTTCGTCATTCGCCAGGGCGCCTCCGATCGCTACCACACGACTTACGCTCATCGCAGAGTAGGGTACGAGGGATTACCCGGTACCCGAGCATCGTGGTATCGTATAATATATGTACGATACGACCCTTTCTACGATAGAGGTAGCACATTTCCGCTATTTTGTTTCTGAAAGACGGGGTTCCTTGAGTCCAAATCGTCGGAACGCTAGTTAATCTTGATTTCGAAACAAAACGTTTTCTAGACTCGGGCCATGGGATTATTCGCCGCGATGCAATTTGATTTTTGCTGAAGTCAGTTTTCGAGTGAGGTGTGGAGTTCCTCAAGTGAGGAGCCTCAGAGAAATTAGGGTGAACCTCTATCGTAGAACGCCTCATACGTGAAATTTGTGACAGCCCGCATTAACATATCGTCACGCATTTCCTATGGGATTTGGCATCCTTATTGTTTGTTCGTTTCTCTTCTTCTAAAAATATCCTGTTATATTTTCCACTTTTTTCGTGCTACAGTGGTGCCGTAGTTGACGTACTGACCGTAGCTGCTGCTTCGAAATACAGGTTATTGTCAGGATGTCGGGCCGACACCACGGACGGAAAACCAGGAGGGCACTACTCTTTGCTATTTGAACCCGACGATCAACGAGCAGAAGCGAGGGGCCTGCCCGCGCGCGCGAACTTCCTCGGGAGCTCCCGCGTTCCAAGATGCTGCTTCAATGAGGAACTGTAGGAGGATTTCGTCAAGGGAAGGCTGCAAGGGACTTTTTTGTCCCAGCCGTGGGGTTTGTTTCGGCCTCGGGTATCGATGACCACCACCCGGATCGGGAAGTCTAACCCTATCACCGTGTGGGTAGGGTTATAACCCTTTGCCGATGAAAATCATGGTTGGTATGTCGTGGGGGGTCAGTGTGGTTGGAGTTACTTCAGTTTCTGTTCGGGCACATTTTGCGGGAGGTACCCTATGCGCCGGCAGATATGCGCGAAGTCGTCAACGAGGAGAGTAGTACTCAAGATACGAATACAGTCTTGCAGTGGCACGGCGACTCTGCAGCAGCAGGAACAGCTGCAGCGATGACACTCACTCGTCTGTCTCCCACACAATATGATACTATTCATGACATGTACGAGGTGCACATGATACCAGGTATCAGATACCTGACTGAAGCTACCGTATATAACGCGGGATGCGGGACGTGCCATCGAAAGAATCGAGGAATCTCGAAGGAGCCACTATAGACGGACCAACACTCGTAACGACTCATCCCAAGACTAGGAGTGTTTTTTTTCTGACCGGTTGAGCTCCTCAAGGAAATAAGTGTTGCTCCCGTACGGTCCGTTGTGAAGAGCCTTTATTTTGTTAGGAAAATCATGGGGGAGAAGGCCCGCGCTTCGCGCTCGAGCGCCTCATTATAAATACTCAGCTCCGCGAGTTTCTAGCGACAGCTTTAACTATCTAACCCACCACCCGTGTGACACGGAAACATCCATCACGCTGAACATGACTCGTACCTGCCTTCTAGAGGCAGGACCTTAGTAATTCTTCTGGGGCTGCCCGCTTGAAAAACTCCGTATATAGCTAACCCTAAACTGACTTTTGAAAAAGCGTCGGGTGTTCACCGTCCTTGTAAACATAACTCGATGAACAAATCTCATGGCCTTGGTAAAAACGGGCCAAGGCATACCTCCCCCCTTTTAGGACTGAAATCCCGTTATCGGGATATGATCACTCAAGCTTTGGGTAGTTTGTCCCCACAACGGGACTGCGGTTCTTAGAAGGTTAGTGTCTTATTGTGGGTAGCTCCCCAGCTGTTGGAGGACCCCCGCCAGTCAGAGACATGTCGGCCGACATGTGTTCGACCAACATAGTAGTATGCGTGACGTTCGTATTCCATTCCAGTATTATAGTCTATGATAAAACACTCGCGTGTGGGGGGGGAGTAGTGTACTACAGAAGAACTACTGTAAGTAGGAGATAGAAACACTCCTCGTTCTTTTTCAACGCGTACTGTATGTCTTGTGTCGTCTTGTGCGGGAGGACAGAACGAGCCGATAAAACCACCCGAAAATTTAGAACGTACGATATGCCCAGAGAAGCGGGAAGATGGTAAATGGGTGGCTGAGGTTGGAAATGAACACTGATTACGTGGGTGCAGTAGTAGTAGTAGTAGTAGTAGTAGTAGTAGTAGTAGTAGTAGTAGTAGTAGTAGTAGTAGTAGTAGTAGTAGTAGTAGTAGTAGTAGTAGTAGTAGTAGTAGTAGTAGTAGTAGTAGTAGTAGTAGTAGTAGTAGTAGTAGTAGTAGTAGTAGTAGTAGTAGTAGTAGTAGTAGTAGTAGTAAGTAGGAGGAGGAGGAGGAGGAGTGTATAGTAGTAGTGGTTAGCAGTATATCTCGCTACGGAACAACACCATCCATGATGACCACAACACCCCCACCACCACCGCGGTGGAATCACTTTCAGTCAAAACTTATCGAATACATCCTATGATACTGCTGATTGATATTGACGTCTGCGTTGTTGTTGTTGTTGTTGTTGTTGTTGTTGTTCTCACATTAACTCTCTGACGAAGGAGTCCGTGGTCACACAAAGTCTGCGCACTGTTCTGTGGTGGTCGGATTCAAGTCGCAAAATATGCGCAAAACACGCACATACACGAACTACCCGGAAACAAGCACCAAACACAACACACGGAGGAACCAGATAATAAAACTCGCCGTGCAGAAAAAGTCTCCCCAGCCTCCGGACGAGTCGCCGGGGCAATGCGATGTGACACACCGCCGCGGTGGTCGCTGGGTCGGCGATGAGCGATGAGAGACCCTACAAACCACAAGAAGAGGAGAGGGTATAGAGATGTCTTCGTCTTGTTGTTTTATGTATCAGGTACTACATATTGTAACAAGAACAGCAGTAGTACGTACTCGTATTAATATTTCAATACCTGGTATTACGGGGGGCCATAGTTAACAGGACCAAATATTGTTAGTGAAAATGGGTGAACATATGGGTTTTTATGTGCACCATAGGTCCTGTTAACTTTGGTCCCCCGTAAGAGTACACATCCACATATTATACGAGCAGACGAGACGAGAAAGGTACTGGTATACGTACCGCTGCTGCTGCTGCTGTACGAGTGTACGAGTACTACCAGTACGTGTTATTATGCTGGTAGTAGTCCTGGCTGGTGGTGGTACAACAGGACAAGTTCGGAGTATTTACCTTGCACGACAGGTTCTTCTCCGCAGATACGGTGCGGGCACAACTTCGGTGGTACTACGCACGAGTACAACAGCAGTACCAGTGTATGCGCACTTTTTGTACTGGTATGATGCACCTCGCAGAGTTTGGGATGCATACGCGTACTGCTGTATTTGGAATCATATTTTCGGAGATTTCCGTTTTTTAGCCGGAATTCTACGTACATGTTGTGTTTTCTTTACTACGGCGGTTCTTTTTTCGTTCTTTCGTGCAGTACCGCACCGCTGACTTGAGGTTTTCTAAATGTGAGCACCCATGTTCCAACTATTTGTGTATTTACAAAATTTCGGCATACAACAACAGTGACCACCACACTGTACGAGTACATGCATGTGATATTTTTTCAAAACGTTTCGTTCGATACATCTTGATTTTCACGAAAATTTCAAAAACTGGTTATTCGGTAAAGTCAGCAAATATGTACACGGGTAGAAACAGCGATGCTCGGTTCTGCGCGGTTTGTACCTCGTATTATTGTTACTGTTCAGCTGGATCACACCAACACACCAGTACTGCTTCTGCTGTGTGCACAAAAACGCGCACAAACACAGCAGCTGCAGTGCACGGACAGACGGAGCCCCAAGTTTCATAGTCGGTTGCCACGCCAAGCCACAACCCCTCTTGGCGACCAACAAGTGCTGTCGGTGGACCTCTTTCCTCCAAGGTGAGGTTGGACGCCTAAGTTTCGTTTCCTGTTTCCGGCGCGTTCTGTGTGTTCAATTCTACCGGCAGAGGGACTTGCTTTTCTCGTGTTCTATAACAGTCAGTCCGAGTCTTATAGTGTTTGCCGACCAGGAGGCTGGCATCGTCCCGGAAACGCCATCTGGCAGCGTAGGGCTCGCGGCTCCGATGGAGAGTTCCCTAGTGCCAGCTGCAGCGGAGCAGGTCGCCCGCCGCACCCTCGCCAACCCCATGCTAGTAGAGCTTCTCAATGGGCGTTTCGAGACGGCTCGCTCCGAAGGTGTCGGCAGCAGGACCCGCACACAGAAAGTCATTTTGCCGGAGCATGCGAACTGCTATTTTTTAATAACAAAACGTGTGCTTGGTGAAAAAATTAACGTGCACAAAAGCTAATATGTCGGTTGACGTCTTTTATTGACTTTGACGAGACGGACGTCCGTCAAGGACGTTTAGATACTAGACATATTATCATAATTTAGTATTTTGGGCTCTTGACGGATCATCGTTTTGACCGTCAACCAAAATATTTGATCGAGAGGTCGGATCGGATAATCTCCGCCGAGAATCCCGAGTAGCCTGCACCACCCGACTTGGTCGAAGAATATCCGCCGTATGATATGCACGCCAGTTCCTCGGGCGCCAGCCAGCGTGCGCCGTGCACCAGCCGCAATCAAGCCCGCTCCTCAGCCTGACTCACAGAGCCGCGCTTGTTCGTCCATGTGTACTCTCTCTCTTATCGTACTTCAAGAAGAGCACTGCTGCTCGTTCGTACGTACCAGGAACAGAGTATCATATTGCTTTCGTCCTGCTGTTCAAGTGCATGTTTTCGTGATTGCGCAGGTCGAGTTCAGACGTTCAGACTTTGTACTGACTACGAATTATTATTCAAATAATACGTGATGGTTCACAAATACATGCCCTATTCGTACTTGGTAATAATTCCATGAATAGTCGTACGAACCTGGTATTAATAGTAGTAATAATCACCATACGTATAATTTCGAGAATGCCGAGATGCCTGATTTAGGTGCCACCTCGAGCCACACCAGATACCTGGTACAATCCAAGCATCACAGCAGCAGCGACTACAGCAGCACTCATCCCCCGGAAAAAATACTCACAGTTTAGTCATCCGATACAAAAAACTCAACAGTTTTATCAATATTTATTTGTCAAATGAAAAGGTTTCAACTTGTTGCAAAGTCGTATCACACCTCCCTTATATCCGGGTTATCGTAAAACCTGGTAGCGCAGAATGATTATGTGAATTGTCCTGCTGTTGACCAGGGCAGCATCCACAGGGGCGGGCCACTGGCCTATATCCTTTGTGAAGGTGTTTCCTACTCAGCTATACCTGGTAGGGGTTAAAGATCGGTCAATTACCCAGCCCAGGGTAATCCTTATAGCACTATTGAGATGTGGGGGAGAAGGCAAGGGTACCAGTGATGATGGTCCACAGAAGAAGTGTGGCACAGGTGTCTGTGCTTGGCCAAACTCAGACGCAGTTCGTGAGACGATCTCTTTTATCATCTGTATCAGTGTGCGGCTAGAAAATACATACTGGTACCAGGTACGTACCAGGTACTGAAAACGCGTGAACGGCTTGGCGTACAATTTGTAAATTCAGTAAAAAAAAGGATTAGACGAGACGTATTATTAAACAGGCAGCTTGAAAAGCTCAGTATTATCAACTATTTAATCAGTCGAACTCACACAGCTGACGTATTTCATAACTTTATAAAATACATTTACACCTAGCGTCACAGATATTTTTGTTCCATACACTGTTTGTGTGTTCTTCCCATTAAACCGCTCTTTCTACCCGTCGACATCCAGCACAACCAGTGTCCGTGCCGATTCTCCAATCCTAGAAGAGATACAAGTTCTGTGGTCACAAAGCTACGCCACAGCTATTTCATAGATCGCGTATGTCATGCCCGTCGTATCTATAATATTTAATATTAATAGTATGATGACATGGTTTTGCATTGCCCACTGCAGTGCATACTGCGCACGTGGCAACGTAGTATCTCTGTGGCGTAGCTTTGTGACCACATAACTTGTATCTCTTCTAGGATTGGAGAATCGGCACGGACACTGGTTGTGCTGGATGTTGACGGTTAGAAAGAACGGTTTAATGTGAAGACACACAGAGAGATACTACGTTGCAACGTGTGCAGTATGCACTGCAGTGGGCAATGCCATCATACGACAGGCACGACATACACAATCTATGAAATAGTGAAACGAAAAGAAACGATCAAAGAGAAAACAAAAGAAAGTGGACAAATCAAAAATGAAAAAGAAAAAAAATGAAAGCAAAAACTAGGAGAAACAATCTGTCGTGCTCCCCCCCCGCAGGCGAGGTGGCCAACACTTGAAAAAAGAACGAGCTGGAAAAAAGAGAAAAAATAACGAAAACACCACTGGTTGTAAATAGAGTAAGACAAAGAACCAAGGAAAAAAATAACAAAGGAAAAATAACTAAGGGGAAATAACAGGCAGACCAAAGCCCAAAGCACCTTCCAGGTGGCGGCAGCAGTTTGTGGTACGAGTAGTATAGCCAGGTTCTCCCTGCTAATCCGCCTGGTACCTTGCTACCCAGACTCAACAGGACAATTCGTAGCTTGGAATTGAAATTCAAAAATTCGTATCTTGAATATTCGAACACAACCTTGGAAGTAATCGGTTGTCGTTTTTGTTTGAATTTTAATTTGCTGGTCTCTCCTGTGTTCGACTTTCAATGGGGAGAGTCTCGGATTTACTCCGTATAATATTATTATTTAGGACCGGTCTTATCGGATGTCGAATTGGAAAGCTGTCGGGCCAGATGGTCTCCCGGTCGAACTCCTAAAAATCGACCACCCGGCATTCGCCCAGTGCTTTCACAATATCCTTGTCAAGGTTTGGTTAACAGGAGAAGTCCCTCAGCAATGGAAAGATGCGATCATCAAGGTCCTTCACAAAAAGAAGGATCGAACTGACTGCAACAACTATAGAGGGATTTCGCTTGTTGCCCACGCAGGCAAAGTGTTGTTGAAAATCGTCGCGTCCCGCCTCAGCAACTACTGCGAGACCGAGGAACTACTCCCTGAGGAACAGTGCGGCTTCCGCCCCGCATAATCAACGATTGATATGTTGTTCGTCGTGCGCCGGCTGCAAGAGCTCGGACGACAGAGGAAAATCCCCTTATACGTGTGCTTCATCGATCTGCAGAAAGCGTACGACTCTGTCGACCGAGAGCTGTTATGGAAGGTACTCACACGCTTTGGCGTACCAACCAAGATGCTGGTAATTATCCGTAATTTCCACGATGGCATGCGGGCTCGCGTGCGTACTGATGACGGCGAGCTCTTGGAATGGTTTGATGTCATGCAGGGGCTGCGGCAAGGCTGTGTACTATCACCGTTACTGTTCAACGTGTTCTTCGCTGCTGCATTACACGTCGTACTAGTACGCTTCAGCCAAGACGAAGCCATTGTAAGGGATTTAGTCCAACTCAGTGATGCTGGAGTAGTTCGAACAGGGAAGGAGGAGCCATTGGCGTGCGTGCGAAGGTCTGTATGGGGCATGTTGTACGCCGATGATGCAGAAATTGTCTCGAAGTCGGCTGAAGGGCTCGCAAAAATGATGACAGTCATCGTGACTGTCTTCGAAGCAGCAGGCCTCACGGTGTCGGAAAAGAAGACAGAGACAATGGTCCTACAAACACCAGACCAGACAACCCTCGCACCACCGCTCGTCATCGAAGCGGCAGGCCAGAGGTATAAGCAGACGACCCAGTTCTTACACCTAGGCGGTGTTATCCACGAAAACGCTGCGCTCTCGCTCGAAATCGACCGACGGATCCGCCTCATGCGAGCATGCCTCAAACGATTTGGCCCGGAGTTGTATGATAGGACGACCGCCCCCCTTAGCCTTAAAGTCCGAATGCTGAAGGCCGAGGTGATTGAGACCCTGCTGTGCGGGTGTGTGACGTGGACCCTCAGAGCGGAACACTTTGCCAAGCTTCGAACGGCTCACCACCAAGTCCTGTGGCGAGGCATTGGCTTCCAGCTCCGACTTCGTACTGACCATGCCACCCTCTCGTGGCCCTCAAGATGACACGTTGCGAGAGCATCGAAACCACCATTCGTAAACGGCGGCTCTTCTTTGCGGGGGGCGTGGCATGGCAAAGCAAGGAGCGATTACCCAGTCGGGTAATGTTCGGGACGATAGCTGGTGGGGAGAACCCGAGACCAGGCGGACAGTGTAAGACTTGGCATAGATGCATAGTCGAAGACCTTAGGGACGGTTTAATGTGAAGAACACACACACACACAAGGCAAAAAAAACAAAAAAACAAAAACGAAATAAAACGAACAGACTTTCGTTTTTCGCAAAAAAACGCAGGTTTATCCTAACGAGGGCAAAAAAAACGAAAAAAAAGCGAAACAAAAATAAGAACCCGAGTCGAATTTTTACGCGGTGCAATTTTTCGGAATGACTCAACCGCCACAGCACGTGGTTCCCGGCGATAGCGCTCGACAGCGACGGTGGATAGACACAACTCGTTCACGTAAGGCACCCTCCACAGCAGGCGGTTCTCGTGGTCCAACCCGCTCCCTACGGAGTGCTCTAGAACTTGTGTATCGGCCATCGCTGTTCGATGGCAGACGTTTGAATGTTGAGTGGGACTCATGTCCAGAAATATACCGCCACAGCCACTTCCTGATCCCCCGGCTTCTTACGAGGGCACACCATGGTGATTCCCTACCCATACGTGCTCGCGCCGTCAGCAGACAAGCCGCGTGGCAGCCACATGCACTACCTCGGCCATCGTGCGCTTGCCAACCAGTCGTAAAAAAACTATGGGAACTTCATCCCAACGCGTCGAGCTCCTCCTATGTTCCTCTTCGACCCTGGGTATCCCATATTTCGTTTATTTGGCACCCATTTCGTTTTTTTTCAAGTCCTCTGGGCCCGGTATGGGCTTCCGTACCATACCGAGAAGCTCGGTACGTTCGGTACGGTGCCTATACCGGTACCGAGGAGTTCGGTACGTTCGGTACGATGTCCGTACCGGTACCGGTGGTGCCGGTGCGATAATCCGTACCGGTACCGAGAAGTTCGGTACGTTCGGTACGATGTCCATACCGGTACCGAGAAGTTCGGTACGTTCGGTACGATGTCCGTACCGGTACCGAGCATACCCGTACCTTACCGAACACAACCTTGATTTACTTTGGTCCCCCGTAGTATTAATAGTGCATTAAAGTTGACGCTACAGGTATGGTAAGATGACTCAAGAACCGCTGCCAGTGCAAACGCTCGCGGTAGGGGGTGGATAGCTGTCATTCCCCTTCGAGGATCCGTAAAAAATAAAAGAGAAGTATACAACATGTATATAGAGAGGCGTTTTTATTGAGGAATTGTTACGGTAACACGCATCCCTCCTTATCATCTGCCTGCCAAATAAGAAACACCCGATTCGAGGAAGGCTTCGAACCATGTTGTGACAATATCCTCGAACAACCCTGAATGTGGGCTAACTATTTGCGGGGGGGAACAAACACTGTTGGTAAAATAGCGAAATATATACCTGGTAGTTCTTTAACGTATATATTTTGTACCAGCTACATTCGATGAAAACCGACGAGCAGTGGGAATGCTGAACCCTATGCGCGACTAAAAATGAAGGCACGTACCGGGGGGGAGAAGGGTGGACACCGGTGACCACGGCTTGTCCAGAAGCTCGTTGAGGGTAAAACCTCCCACGAGTAAGGCTGGAAAGTAAAAGTGATGCTGAAAAGAAGAAAAAAAAAAAAAAAAGTACCGGGTATCGTTCTTGGGGCACGCATCACCATATATATCACGACACGCGATACCGCCTCTGCTGCCGTCGAAACCATCGAGTTCGCTCAGGAGTGGGATCGTTTCTGTCACGCTCGAAAATCCAAGAACGGGAAAGATTGCGAACACCGAATAGCGAGGTGAAATTCGGAAAGATGCGGCCCAAGAGCCTTTCCGACAATCGAATGTTTCGACTGCGGTTGATGGCACCCTTCTGCCTCGAGTTCGCTCAGGAGTGCCATCGTTTGGCAACGCTATTACGGGAGACCATAGTTAATAGGACCTATGGTATACATAAAAACCTATATATTTAACCATTTTTACTAACAATATTTGGTCCTATTAACTATGGTCCCCCGTAATAGAAGTTCCCGGGACGGGAAGGTTGCCAACACCCGATAACGAGACGAAAATCGGGAAAGATCTGGTCGAGGACCCTTCCGAAAACGTAACGTTTCGCAACGGTTTAGATTGTTAGCTCCCTTTTCCCGTTTTCCGAGAAAACGAGCGGCGCTGAAAAACGATCGCATGCCTGGGTGAACTCGGCGCTCTTCGTACCCCTATTTACGGTGAACCAAAGGTAGATGTCGGAAGACAGAACTTTCTCTCCTTTCGGCACCCAGACAGCGTCAAGGCAAAATGCCTACTATACAGACGAACCTATATATAGACAGCGAAAACCCCGGGGGGGGGGATATGACCAAAAAATTAAAGAATCCCGCTGTTTTTGGAAAACCCTGGCCATGCCCTTGTGGGTCTTGACTGTGTTTGCAGTATATATTTATAGCGGGGAACGTGTTGACTTCGCCGAGCAGCGATGCTTTCCTTTTTTCAGCACGTTTTTCTCGACCGCGGTACTAAAGTTTTAAGGACCACAGTCCCGTTTTGGGGGCTAACTACTTATAGTTTGACTGTTTTGTCCCCACCTATGGGAGTGCGGTGCTATGAGGGTTAAAGTCGTTATTTTTTACATGCTATTTTCTTAAGATTCTCTCCGCCACTTTTTTTTTTTTTCTCCCTCCCCCCGTAAGACATCTTTGTCCCGTATCGGAAAAAAACTGGGCTTTTCGCGGGTCAGGCCAGACCTCACGGGTCGGGTCGGGTTAGGTCAGGTTACTTGACCCGACCCGCGACATTTTGAAACCCTCTTGACCCGACCCGATCCGACCCGCGAGATTTAAAAAACTGCTGACCCGACTCGACCCGACCCGACCCGACCCGACCCGTGAGATTTGAAACTCTCCTGGCCCGACCCGGCCCGACCCGACCCGCGAGATGTTGAAACCTCCTGACCCGACCCCACTCAACCCGCCACCTTCCGATTGACCCGTGAGACGCGGGTTTTATGCGGGTCGAGTCACGTTGACCCGCGAGATCATTGACCTTGACCCGCGGATCCGGCACGTGGATCGACTCTTCAAAAACAATTAAATACTCATTTTTGTGCCCCGCAGCGATATGTGGCCTGGCCAAAGTGGGTATGGATGGATGCGGGCATGCGTTCATGGATCTGGCGATGTTTTAATGTTCGAACATAATACCAAAGAAGTATTATTGAGTATTAGCACGAGATAAGACTTTGGGTAAGAGAGCGGGAAGTGTTCTACGTGTCGGGTCCGCGAGCCGGGTGCGCGGGTCCGACCCGCGGGTCAGCAAAACACGACTCGCGGGTCGTGCTGACCCGACCCGCGAGTGACCCGTTTCTCGCTGGCTCATGACCTGACCCGACCCGTGAGATTTGCATCACCTCTTGATCCGACCTGACCCGACCCGTGAGATTACGAAATTTCTTGACCCGACCCGACCCGTGAGATTTGAAGAACTCTTCATCCGACCTGACCCGCCCCGCGAGGTTTGAAAACCTCTTGGCCCGACCCAACCCGATCCGTGACATTTTGAACACCCCGTGACCCGCGAAAAACCCCTGAAAAATCCAGTGCTCTTCACGGGTCATGGCCCGACCCGCAGGTCGGATCAGGAAGATGTCGAGATCTCGCGGGTCGGGTCGGGTCGGGTCGGGTCGGGAGGCTATCAAACCTCTCATCAATCAGGTGGGGCCACTCTTACTCGGCCCGACGGACCCGACCCGCGAGGTTTGGACCGTCCCGTGCATAGCCTTGGTTTCAAAAATCGACCACCGAAAAACGAATTTCACCTACCCCTGTACAAACCCAGCTCTCTCGACCGTAGCAGAAGACTCCACCCTCGACCACACGAAGCAACGTGAGGAGGCAGACGTGCTGCTTCCTGGGCTCGGGGATAGGGGATGCGTCCGGCCTGCAACGTGGGGGGGTTGTACGACGGCACGTCACGACGCGCTCGAAGTATGACCCTGCTGGTAGTCATAGTGCCGCGCCTTCTTTGCTGCTGCGGGGGGGGGGGGGGGGGGGGGGAGGGGGCATAGATAGTATTGGGAACCAACGATGGTCCAGAAAAACAGGTATCTCGGTATGTTTACACACCACATTTGGTTATGATTACTGCGTATGATACTAGTATGTTCCCCCCTTATAAACGCCTGATAGGAGTTCAGTTGTCGCTGTTTTGTTTGGTCGCAATAACCAGAGTCCATTACCTGAAGTGAAAGTATTAGGATCGAGGTTGTCTCTATGAAGAGAGATGCTCGACACGTGCATCATATTTTTAGGTTATGAGCCTCGCATTGATCTAATACGTCGGCTGGCATCACGGAACGGCGTTTCCATCTACACCCGACGGCATCGACACGCAGAAGGCGAAATAAACAGCTTTTAGGGTATCGTACGTACCGGTCCGATTGTTAATATCAGGCAATACTATATACAGATGGCAACGACGTGTTCAAGTATTCCTTATGCTTGTGATGAGACTGGTATATTATCTGTGTTGTAGTCGTTACGGGACCGGTACGTAGCGCACTGAGTATGCAACAGCAGTCCGCCGGCGGTAGCGGCGAAGGTCGAAGCCGAGAGAGGGAGAGGGCGAGGGTGGTTAAAACTCCGTCGAGGTGACCCCCCGTTCGCCCATGCCGCAAAATTATCACGACGTACTACTGTAGCACTGGTTGGGTAGGCTAGGGGGGGGGGGGGGGTAATGCGTTGCCATCCCCGGGGTTTCTACTCAAGAGTAAAATGTTGGATACTCGGGCACCCGGGGCTCAAGCAGCCGCCGGTGCCGTGGATTTTGTTTTCGAAAGTTGGGTACCCGTTGACGGCAGGTGCCCGACGAGGTACACCTCTACTGAATCCTCGCAGTAAATGTGCATACCACTACGTACTGGCAGCGCGTTTTCTATTTGTAGTACACCCCTGGTGTCGTTCGTACATTTAGGCCGGACTCCCACGCCAATACTTCTCAGCCGCAAGATACCCGTGGTAGATACTCGTACAAACATATGGTGTGCTGCTGCTGCTGCTGCTGCTGCTGCTTTAGCCCTCCGTCCGATGTAGCCAAATACTTCAAAACGAAAAGATTAGGGTGAATTTACCCTTTTAGGCCTGCGGTCCCGTTTTGGGGACAAACTACTTAGAATTTGACTTGGTTGTCCCCAAAACGGGACTACAGTGCAGTGCTGAGTAAGTGCGGTCGCGCTCTGGCTGTGAAAACCCGGCTTTTGTACGTGAAGGAGGCGTGGCGGGCGGCGAAGGTTTCCGGGAGGCCTAAGGGCAATCAGGGCCTTTCGCGGTTCTGAATCACACCCGGGTTCGTTTTTTCTTCTTGTTGTACACGTCCCACGGGTCGGGTCAGGTCAGGCCGGGTCGGGTCGGGTCGGTTCGGTTTGGACTTCCTCGGTTCAAACTTCGCCGGTTCTGTTCGCCTCGACGAAGCCGGACCGAACCCGGCCCTATCCAACTCATCACCACACAAGACAACAAAGTGCGTCACAACACAACATAACACATTGCAACACAATCAATGGTACGGAGGAACCGTGAACAGCCCTGAAAAAACAATAAAAATAGGCCATGAAAAAAAAAAAAAAAACTGTCGGTCCACGCCGAATGGAGGGGTGCCTTCTTCGAGTCGAAATCGTGGCCGGGGGCAACGACACGCGTTCGACGCAGTTTTCTTGTCGGGAGCTGCCATCCATGGGCAAGTAAGTCCGCCTCACAAAGCGGTTCAGTAGTTGAGCATGCAGCTCACCCTCCATGCGACTCGCCGGACGCCTCACCGCGCTTCGCGCTTTTGGTGCAAGCAAGTGTCTGCCTGGTCGGCGAAAACCCGGCGTGCTCCGGCTCGGCATTGTAGGGAAGCGAGAGTGTAGGATCATACGACTACGGACATGCGTGACTCCGCCCCTCCCGCCCCCCCGGGAAGGGTGCATCTTCAAGCAAGGAAGTGTTGGTCACGTTTTTTTGTTCTTCTTTTCTCGTTTAAGTGCCGCTGTCTACGAGGCCTACTCTACTGCACACGTGGCAACGTAGTATCTCTGTGGCGTAGCTTTGTGGCGACAGAACTTGTACCTCTCCTAGGATTGGAGAATCGGCACGGACACTGGTTGTGCTGGATGTCGACGGGTAGAAAGAACGGTTTAATGTGAAGAACACACACACACTCCAGCAGCCGGGGACGCTTCGTCTGGTCGACGCTGTGTCCCGTTGCATTTTTTTTGTTGTTGTTGTACGTACATGGATTTTTTGCCTCTCTGACGTCCCATTTCCGGGCAGTCTCTTTCAGGGGGACAAACCGGTCAATTGATGTGTAGCTTGCCCCCCAAACGGGACTGCGGTCCTAAAAGGGTTGAGCCCTCGAGCACTGCACACTCGCGTTTTGGGGCACTACTTTGAGAGGTCTGTCCCCCAAAACGGGACCGCAGTCCCGTGAGGATGAAATATAACCAGGGCCGTTCATGGGTCAGGTCAAGCCTCGCGGGCCGGGCCGGGCCGGGTCGGGTCGGGTCGGGTCGGGTCGGGGATGGGTCGCCTTACCCGACCTCGACGCGATGCGTGAGCTTTTGATGCCCTCCTGACCAGACCCGACCCCACCCCCGAGCCGACCCGTGATATGTTGAAGAGCTCCCCGCCCGACCCGCGGGTTGTGATGACCCTCGTTGGGCTTCAGAGAATGCGATGGTTGCCGCAATCTCCACTGTCTGTGTGACCGGAGGGCGATACGGGATCGTTGGCCGAGTCACAAGGTTGGATAGTCGTAAGCAAGATTATATCAGTTTTCATCCGTTTGTTCAGATTCGTCACGAAGCATCGGAACTTTTTTGTTTTTTTTTTGTTTCCTACTACTCGTAGGAATGTACAAACATTCCTTGTACTTCTCTACAGGGTCGCAAGAAACGCCGCCTGCGCCGAGACGAAGTTGAGAGAAGAGCCAAGGGAATGAACACGAGTAAATCGAATATCTCGTCGGGCATCGTCTTGAGATGTTTGTTTTGGTCGAATACGCGAAGCGGTAGATCCGGCAAAGCTCGTCTGAGTACGTACCAGCGCCAGTCTTCGGGGCTCGGCCAATGACTCGCCGGTGCCCTCGGTCTTTCTGCTGCGGGTGGCCCCGTCGCCAAGGGCGCTAAAAGCTGAAATATCTGAGTCCCGCCAGACCCTAGGTAACTTCAGAAGCAGGTAAAAGGACTGAGTCCCGCCAGCCGGAAAGGTTCCAGGAGGCTAAAATGGTTGAGTCCTCGTTAAGTCCTAAGGTTACCTGGAGGCTGAGATGACAAGAGTCTCGCCAGTCCCGAGGGTTCGATTTATGCTGGAATGGCTTTTACCCGGGAGAGGACGGCTGGTCGGATAGCCGTTGATTTACAAGAATAACAGTCGTTTTTGTTTTTTTTGTTCCCCGACGCGCGGCCACGCTGTGTGTGTGTGTGTGTGTGTGTTCTTCACATTAAACCGTTCTTTCTACCCGTCGACATCCAGCACAACCAGTGTCCGTGCCGATTCTCCAATCCTAGAAGAGATACAAGTTCTGTGGTCACAAAGCTACGCCACAAACATAGTACGTTGCCACGTGTGCAGTAATCACTGCAGTGGCCAATGCAAAGCCATGCCATCATACTAGATTCGACAGGCACGACATACACAATCTATGAAATAGTGAAACGAAAAGAAACAATCAAAGAGAAAACAAAACCAAAGTAGACAAATCGAAAGAGAAAGAGAAGAAAAATGAAAGCAAAAACTAGGAGAAACAATCTGTCGTGCCCCCCCCCCCGCAGGAGAGGTGGCCAACACTTGAAAATGAACGAGCTGGAAAAAAGAAAAAAATAACAAAAAACACCACTGCTTGTAAACAGAGTAAGACAAAGAACCAAGGAAAAAAATAACAAAGGATAAATAACAGGCAGACCAAAGCCCAAAGCACCTTCCAGGTGGCGGCAGCAGTTTGTAGTACGAGTAGTATAGCCAGGTTCTCCCTGCTCATCCGCCTGGTACCATGCTACCCAGATTGCCGTCTCCGCCCTGCGTTCGTCAACTATGCCCAGCCCCTTGGCGTCAGACAATACGAAACGAGCAGAGCAGGTTCGTCATCCAACCACGCCACACGGCTCCTTCAGTACGGCTTATCGAACAGAAAAGGAAGAGATTTTTTTTTTGAAAATGACGTAGAGTCAGCGCGAGAAAGAAAAAAACAAGACAAAAAGAGAAGACAAGGGAAGACCACGTTCGAACCAGCTGCACCAGTTGGTAGCACTAGTAGTATGGTCATGTTCTACTTCCTAGTCGACTTGGTGCCTTGCTACCCTGTCTGCCATCTCCTTCCTACTTTCGTCTACCGCCGTTTCCCTTCTACCCCTCCTGTGCCCCCCCCTCTCCGCATTCCCTTGGTCGGGTTTTCTGCCACTCCTCCTGTTGCCCCCTCCCCCCCCGTTCCCTTGGACACCATCCACGGCGGATGCGCGGCGCTGCCTACTCATCTCAGCCTCAGCCTCGAGCCACCTCACCATGAACCGTTCGGCTGCTTCAAGGATCCCCCGGTACCACTTCCCCGCCTTTTTGGCTGCAGTGGACCACAACGCGGTCTCAACTCCAAACACCAAGGGGGCAACTTCCGTTGACCCTTCGGTGTCTCGGAACTCCCTAAGGTCTTCGACTATGCATCTATGCCAAGTCTTACACTGTCCGCCTGGTCTCGGGTTCTCCCCACCAGCTATCGTCCCCGAACATTACCCGACTGGGTAATCGCTCCTTGCTTTGCTGTGCCACGCCCCCCGCAAAAAAGAGCCGCCGTTTACGAATGGTGGTTTCGATGCTCTCGCAACGTGTCATCTTGAGGGCCTTCGCGTACGAGAGGGTGGCATGGTCAGTACGAAGTGGGCGCTGGAAGCCAATGACTCGCGACAGGACTTGGTGGTGAGCCGTTCGAAGCTTGGCAAAGTGTTCCGCTCTGAGGGTCCACGTCACACACCCGTACAGCAGGGTCTCAATCACCTCGGCCTTCAGCATTCGGACTTTAAGGCTAAGGGGGGCGGTCGTCCTATCATACAACTCCGGGCCGAACCGTTTGAGGCATGCTCGCATGAGGCGGATCCGTCGGTCGATTTCGAGCGAGAGGTCAGCGTTTTCGTGGATAACGCCGCCTAGGTATAAGAACTGGGTCGTCTGCTTATACCTCTGGCCTGCCGTTTCGATGACGAGCGGTGGTGCGAGGGTTGTCTGGTCTGGTGTTTGTAGGACCATTGTCTCTGTCTTCTTTTCCGACACCGTGAGGCCTGCTGCTTCGAAGACAGTCACGATGACTGTCATCATTTTTGCGAGCCCTTCAGCCGACTTCGAGACAATTCCTGCATCATCGGCGTACAACATGCCCCATACAGACCTTCGCACGCACGCCAATGGCTCCTCCTTCCCTGTTCGAACTACTCCAGCTTCACTGAGTTGGACTAAATCCCTTACAATGGCTTCGTCTTGGCTGAAGCGTACTAGTACGACGTGTAACGCAGCAGCGAAGAACACGTTGAAGAGTAACGGTGATAGTACACAGCCTTGCCGCAGCCCCTGCATGACATCAAACCATTCCAAGAGCTCGCCGTCATCAGTACGCACGCGAGCCCGCATGCCATCGTGGAAATTACGGATAATTATCAGCATCTTGGTTGGTACGCCAAAGCGTGTGAGTACCTTCCATAACAGCTCTCGGTCGACAGAGTCGTACGCTTTCTGCAGATCGAAGAAGCACACGTACAAGGGGATTTTCCTCTGTCGTCCGAGCTTATACCCCAGTCCAGTACGTATATATGTATAGGCAACTTGTTTTGGTGCTCTACCAATACCAGGTACCAGGTACCTGGTACG
The DNA here is from genome assembly GCA_031213475.1 of Nereocystis luetkeana. NCBI lineage: Eukaryota > Phaeophyceae > Laminariales > Laminariaceae > Nereocystis > Nereocystis luetkeana. Next base: position 3,330,068 of record JARUPZ010000015.1, read on the forward strand.
TTTTTTTTCGCTCTGCGATCGATTGCCCTGTATGTAACCGGCAACGCGGGACGGCAACCTCTGGACCTCTACGGGTGTTCCGCGTTTCGATTATTTGCCGCCGAACCTTACACCAGGGTATATGCCATGTATCCAATATATAACGCTGCTGCTGTGGATACTCGTCACGCTCGTGACAGCGGCCATGTAGGTTGAATGTTGAGAACGGCGCTTAGGCACTGCTATTAATAGTTCTTCGGGCAAACCGGAGTCAGCACCAACAGGCCAACGCCCAGGAATCGTCGGAAATTTCTGGGTTTTGGCTCTACGGGTCACGCGGTGGGTCGAGGTCTTTTAGGACTGCAGTCTCGTTGTGGGGACAATTGGGGATAAAGTCACTTGGAATTTGAGCAGTATGCCCCCAAAACGGAAACGGAGTTCTAAAAGGGTTAAGGGAAGTACTTTGCTCTTGCGGTCCCCCTCATATAGTTCACTCCTCACTCGTTGTTGCATTCCTACGAATTTTCCTAGGGTCGCCTCCCGAGTTTCCACACGAAGTGTGTTCTGGTCGGCGGGTCGTCGCACCTCTTTCCAGAGTTACTTATTTGCCACCCAGCATGTCCAAAAAAAAACCCCGTACGTACGAACGGGCGCAGGAGGAAGCTATGTCCTGCTGTGGAAGAAATAGGGAAGAGGATCCATGCCGGAATTTTTGTATTCGGGACTGGGTGCGTTCGTAACTTGAGCGGCATGTGTTCGCGGATTATCGTTTTCGTGCGAGTTTTTCGGCGTGGGTTTTACTCTTTTTTTTTAGGGTGTTATATTTTTATATTTTCATGGTATCGTACCGGGTACCGTGGGCTGTAGTATGGGTACCCTGTGTCATACCTGGCACCTGATGCTATTACGGGGGTCCATAGTTAATAGGACCTATGGTATACATACAAAGCCATATATTTGACCATTTTTACTCACAATATTTGGTCACATTAACTATGGTCCCCCGTAATAGTGATCGATCTTCGTTGACAGTTTGTCGGCTCTAGAGCACATACCATACAAGGACAGGAGTTTCCGTTTCGTTCCTTTTCTTTCGGGTTATTTCCGCGTACCTCTATATATATAATAATATACATTTTATTATATATATATATATATATATATATCCAGTTATTTGCAACTCACCAGCTTTTATTTGCACGGTATGAACCGTGACCGGGCTCCGTCTGCCACGTCGACCAAAACCGGCCGATTTTCGATGACGTGATACTTCCAAAAGACGTTTTCATCGGCTTTCAGATATATCCCTCATGAGCGTTTTTGATGCCTTTGTCACGCTTGACCCTTTTAGGACCGCAGTCCCGTTTTGGGGACAAACCACTTGGAATTTGAGTGGTTTGTCCCCAACAACGGGACCGTACAGCTCTAAAAGGTTTTATCGCTTCGTACCGCCCGACGCCGTGTTGTTTTTCCATTATTTCTAGCACTAACTTCAACTACTGCCACGGGCTATGGTCGTACTACTGTTCCAAGTACGCACAAATACGACATCGTGTCTTTTTTTCTTTTTTTTTTTGTGGATTTCGTGCGGCAACTCTTTTTAGTTTTAAGGTATGGAACATACAGCGCCCTCCCAGCGTTTTGGTGTGACTTTGCTGTCCTATCTAACCGTCGACTCTCCGTGCTCTTTCGTGACCACCACTATTCATAGGCCACGGAAAAATGGGCTAGTTTTTGAGATCATCAACGAAACAATGGCCCGAGCTCCCATATATTGAGCTCCCATATATTATGTTCCCCTCGAAAAGAGATACATTTATATATATATATATATACTTCGTATATATAAAATATATATATACATATTATGTTATGCATTATATCATACTATCCCGTGGCACATAGCACCGCTATCAATAGCTAGCGTGGCTACAGTAGTGAAACAGTAGTATAACGCACAGCTTGCAAACGTTACTTGTCGTAGGTCCGATCTCATATTCCTGTTTTCAATATCTAGTTTTCAATGGTACGTACAGCAAGCGCATATATTCGACGTATACTTGAGTGCATATACTCGACGTTGGTCGACGAAGAAAGGAAGGGCTGAAAAGTCTTTACCTCGCGATGAAAATACAAGGCACGAATCGTAGTGGGGCGGGGACGGGGAGGGGGGGCTGCTATGAGCGTGTCCCCGGATCTGAGTCGCGACAATTATAGGTAGGAGAGAGAAAAAAGAAAGACGGGGATAATGAAACGGGACTAGAAACGAGGAAAGAAAAAATAGATCCCCTGCTTCAGGTTTCAAGTGTCAAGTTTCAAGTCTGAGGAGGATGCACCAGCCGCGAACCACGACGATGGACTGAACTGCGGCGGAGATTTAGCAGCGGTCGGGCACGGGGGTTGTGGCGCTTGACTCCCACCGTGTTTTTTTGTTTTCTTGCCGATACACAGGGGCCAGCGTTACATCCAACGGTCTCCTGCCGAGCTGCGTACCGTTGGCCCTTTGACTCAGGGTCAGTACCAGCAGGAGAAACCACTCCTGCCAATACTACGCCCACTGATGATCAAGCGCACTCCTAACCCCCCCCCCCCCCCCTTAAGCTGTCATCATCCATATGCAAGTCCGCCTCACAAGCGGCTCTTAGTAGGATGCGGCTCGCCCTTCATGCGACTCGCCGGACACCTCGCGGCGCTTCGCGCTTGTCATACGACTACGGCCATGCATGAGATCGAGTACATCTCTCCTATCGAGTGTATCCCCCCCCCTGTATTGTCATACGACTACGGCCATGCATGGTTCTGAGTCCACCCCCCCCCCCCCTCCCCCACTTCTCCCGCCCCTCCTATCTGCCCCCTCCCCTTTTCTCCCTCCCTCCTTCCCTCCTTCCTGCCCCCCCCCCCCCCCTTCACCTTTCCCCCACCCCCGCAGCACACTATCGGCCTCCACAAGAGCAGCAGCAGAAACCGAGCAGTCACCCAACCACCCCCAGCCCCAACCCTTCTCCGTGGTACACGATGAGGACAAGGCACGCCTCGAGGGTTTCCACGTTAATCGCCATCGTCGGCGTCTTCGCGCCGATGCCCCGACCGTCTCTCGCACAGCCCGGCGGGGGGGGTGGCGGCGGCGGAGGACCCGTGGCGGCGGATGACGACGGGACGAAGGTGCTGTGCGAGCAGGACGGGACGAGCGCTCACTATCAGGAGTTCTTCAGGTGAACACGAGCGCAGCGAGAAACGCCGGAACTCACGCCTGGGACATACTGTAGGTGCAAGACCTGCTGCACTTTTTACTGCGAACTGTACATTTTACACACGAGCAAGCCTCGCCTCGAACAAGCCCAGCACCCCAGCCATGCATGCGTCATGCCGCTGAGGCTCATCGCCTGCCGTTGTGGGGGGTTGTCGCGGGATCTGCGTATGCACGTACGTACGCATACGGGCTAGTTTGAGCGAAAAGTTGACGGAAAGTTATTCCCCGGCCTATGAGTCAGACGTATCATATGACACAGTCAGTGGGCACGCAAACGTTCGGAAGATTTGTTTTTTTGCCCGAAAAATATTTGCTTTCGAGGACCAGCCGAAGATATTATCGTGTGTAGATGCCGCCGCTGTGAGGGGGCAAAACCTACGTATGATTGTTTCTTCTTGATTGTTTTTCGAACGGCTGCAAGCGGCGCAATTTTTTTTTTTCTTTCTTTTTTCGTTTTTTCGTTTTTTCTCTTCGCCAAAAATTATCAACACGCTGATGATGATAAGCTCCTGCGACGATGGACCTTCCGCCTCGACATACACTGGATGTCGGGCGAGGTCACCGAGCGTAAATGACGTCTCGAATATATCAGGCGGATCCATGGTCTAGGGGGCGAGAGCTTGCCACGTATGAGGCGTTCTACGATAGGGGTTCACCCTAATTGTTCTGAGGGTCCTCATTCAAGGAGCTCCATCGCCCGACATCTGACTTCAGCCAAAATCGAAAGGCATCGCGGCGAATAATCCCATGGGCCGAGTCTACAATTTTTTATTTTTTTTCGAAATCGAGATTGACATCCCGACGATTAGGAGTCAAGGAACCTCGTCTTTCAGGAGCGAAATAGCGGAAATGTGCTATTAATACCTCTATCGTAGAACGCGCCCACGGCGTCATGCGCTCTCTCCTCTCGAACCTGAGAAAAAAAAAAAATGTTTTTTGACACTAGAGAAGGATCCAGATTTTGTTTTTCGTCTGTTTTCTGCAAACCCGTGGCCAATGTTTTTTTTTATATATATCAACATGCCTGCCCAGCGCCCGCCACATTTCAACGGCCATATTGTGGACAACGGTGACCCTAGGGTGGGCCGGAGCTCCGAACGAGCGCCCCTCGGTTTCAGAGTTCATGGCGCAGTTGTTGGATTTGTCGGCCGATTTCTGTCGAGGAGGACTCGGAATCTTGCGGCTTCAAACTAAACGTCCGCTTAACGTTTTTCTGAGGCCGGTCTTGGGCCAACATCGGCCCCAGAACTGTTTTCTTAGGTGTTTCCCACAAGTTTAGAACTTTCTGTTTGAAGCATCGTGTGCCCATAGAAAGCTTGGACTGAAACATTATGGCAGGTACTTCATGTCTTTGAAATCCCAATTTTTTTATGGAAGCTTAGGGTGTCCATTGTCACAGGCGTCAACACCATTTGTTCAGTCCAACCGTGAGTTTTTGCACACCTCTTGTATATGAGTCCTTACGAACACCTGAGCCGAAGTGTTTTTTTTTCGACGTGCATTGGTTGGGTTGGGTTGGTTTAGGGTTGGGCTGGGTTGGGTTGGGCTGGATCGGGTTGGGTTGGCTTGGCGTGGGTTGGCTCGGTTGCTTGGTTGGTCGGTTGATTGGTTTGATTGGTGGGTTGATTTTTTTTTTTAATGCTCCGCCGGATTGGTAAGGGCCCATCTGCACGGGGATTTTTATTTTTTTCAGTTTGATTTTTTTTGTTTTTTTTCTAATTTAATTTGCATCTGATTGGCCGAAGAGTGAACGACCAAGCAGGCAAATTAGAACATTTAAATTTGAGTGAAAAGCCTTTTGGGACCTTTTCGTGTGGTTTTTTTAATTTCAATTTGGAATTTGGGAGTTCATCAGCCTTGATGTAGCATGTTCATGGCGGGTCAACACCCTCGGTGGAGTCTGGGGCGATTCAGCGGCGACCACGATCGAGGCGACAAAACGCAAACCCTCAACGAGAGGTAACCGGGTCAATAGCCGCGCCCGCGCCCACACACCCCTCCCTCCCTCCCTCCCTCCCTCCCTCATGTTACTACTGTGTGTCCCTTCCTCCCCTTCCTCCCCCCATCGCCCTCCCGGTCCCCCCTCTCTCTGCTCCCCCCTCCCTCCGCCCCCCTCCCCGCCGCCCTCGCCCGCTCTCTGCCCTTCCTATCAATCCCCCCCCCTCCCTCCTCCGTCTCTGTCCCCTTCTCATCCACCCATGCCAACGATGACGGCCTCCCATCCCCCGCCCCCCCCCCCCCCCCCCCCCCCTGCCGCCCTCCCCGTCCCGGCGATGGCTGTTGTCAGTGGTTCGGGCTCTACAATGGTTAGATATGGAGCCTCCGAAACGGGCTGCCCCAACCACGTCAACTGGGAGCTCAACCCGAACGAAGCCAAGGTCAGGGGGAGCGTAAAAACGAAGCAAACGAAACTTTGTTGACGTCGTTTCGACAGGCCACCGTTTGCGCCTGTCTGTTTTGGGGGAAAATAATAAAAAAAAAAAAACTTTTGTTTTTTTTCCCCCCACGGTTTTTTTGCCATCGTTTGCCCACCGTTTCGCCATTCGTTCTCGTCAGCGGTTTTTCCACCGTGTTGTCACCCTGTCCTCACCGTCTACCAACGTGTTGGCGCCGTGCTCCGCCGGGTTGCCGTCGTTTTCCCCCGCGTTTGCCACCGTTTGGCAACCGATTGTTTTGCCCACCGGGTTTGCACCGTTTGCCCCCGGGGTTCCCGTCGTGTGCAGCCGTCGTTTGCCGCTATTGTTTTACCTCAGGTTGCCAGCGCTTCGCCATTGCTCTTGCCGACGCCGCGTTTGGCCGCCTTGTTGGCCGCCACCGTTTTTCCAACGTTTCGCGCCACCGTTCATCACCGTTTTGCCACCGCCTTTGGCAACCATTTCACGAACGATTTTTCTTTTTTTTTTGCCCCCAGTCTGCCACCGTAGGAGCCCCCCCCCCCCACCCCCTTTTCTTGCCGCCTCTTTTGGCCACCGCTTTGCCACCGAATTATGCTAACGTTTGCCGACGTTTCCCCACCCTTCGCCACGTTTTTGTTGGCCACCGGCTGTCACCGGCTGTTGCCGCCGGCCACCGCTTTGCCACCCGCTTTGTCGCGGTCTGCCGCTGCTGTTGGCCACCGTGTTTTGGCTGGGCAGGAGAATCCCTCTAACGAATCCATCCCGGCTTACCCGATGATGTTCGCGTCGGGAGGGACCACGGACCTCAGCTCAACTGCGAACGCTATCGGCATCATGCGAAATGGGGTTTCCATGTACAGGTACGCAGGTGGAGGGGGGGGAGGGGAAGGAGAGGGGGGCGGGGGGTAGAGACGCAGGAGGGGGAGAGGGGAGGGGAGGGGAGGGGGAGGGAGAGGAGAGGAGAGGAGAGGAGGGCTGTTCTGTGCTTTTGACTGTTGGCGGAGAAGAATAGGAAACTTGTTCGCCAACTATTTTGGAAGGCGAGACTAGCTAGAGCATACTGGTGACCCTTTGGAGACCTTCAGAAGGGGGAGTTGACCAATGTTTTTTACGATTCACTGCCCCCCTTTTCCCCATCCCTCCTTCGCCCCTCCCTGCCCCCTCCCCCCCCCCTCCCTGCCCCCCCCCCCCCCCCCCCTCACCCCTCCCCCCCCTCCCCCCCGACCCCACCCTTTTCACCCACCCCCCGCTCCACCCCACCCCCTCTGTATTCCCCACCTCACCCCTCCCCTCCTCCTTCTTCCCTCACCCCTGCTCCCCCTTAATATTGCCCCTTAATATCACCTCAACCTTAACCAGCTCCTGGGCATTGACCACGGTGGTGGAGTACGAAGACACGGCCTTCTACCTCGAGGCGGACACTTTCGACCTTTGCGGCGGCCACGCCACCACCGAGGGCACGTACCACTATCACGGCACCGCGGGCTGCTTGCAGGAGCAGGCACAGCTTGAGGCGGGCACTTCCGCGGACGAGCACTCTGCTATTCTTGGGTGGGCGTACGTGAGTGGGCGGCGGGGTTGCGGGGGAGGGAGGCGTTGTGGTACAGGTGGTGGTGGTGGTGGTAATAGGAATGGTAGCAGCGGCAGTAGTAGTAGAATTAGTATAGTAGTAGCAGTAGTAGTAGTAGTAGTAATTAGTAGTAGTAGTAGTAGTAGTATTAATATAGTAGTAGTAGTAGTAGTAGTAGTAGCAGTAGCAGTAGCAGTAGTAGTAGCAGTAGTAGTAGTAGTAGTAGTAACTTTTCCCGACGCCTTATCCTCTGAGGTGTGTGTTCATCATCACGACCATACTCGGACCTACAGTATCGTTTGCCCATGTGTGCACGACGCCTGTATAGTATACAGTGGGCGCCCCGATTTAAGAGCACCTTTATCTACAGTAGGTCTAGTCTATTTTTTTTCGCATCCAGCTCGCTGGTTTAGGCCGGACGATAGGTACCAGTTTTTTGTTTCCAAATATTTCATCGTAATTCTTTATTTTAGCGACCTCCTCTCTCACCGCGCGCGCCCACCCGCGAATCGAAAATTGACGAACACGTTGTCCTGGCGCTCACGTGTGTATTGTCTTGAACGACCGATCCCCATATTTGTTTTTTTGGTTTGATGGAAGGAAGCACATTATCCACGCACACACCTTTTCCTTATTCCCTCCCTCTCCCCCCCCCCTAACCCCCCGACACCTGGATTTACGCTAAACGCCTCCAACCTTCAGGACGGTTTCCCGATCTACGGGCAGCTGGGACCCGACGGTATTGAGATGAAGGTGGGTGGGGGAAAAAAAAAAAAAGTTCGAAAATGTACTTTCACCAAAAAAAGCGTTCCGGAATCGGTACGATAATTTTCCCTCTGTGTCTTGGTGGCTAAAACATTTTTTTTTTGTTTTTGTTTCTGTTTCCTTCTGTAATGTCAGGAAAACAGCAGTTTATTTGTTCGATGGTTCGTTCGTTCGTTCGTTCGTTCGTTCGTTCGTTTTTTTTTTTTTGATTTTCGCTGTGAGACAAATGCGAGATCGAAAAAATCCTCGACATTTCTTATCTCTGCAAGCTTTTTTTTTTTTGTTTTGTTCATGTCTGCTATCTTCTGAAGGGTTCTACGTTCTACGTGTGTGGGTTTTTTTAGAATGATCATATTAATAGTAGAAGTTCTGGTATTCTTTTTTCGTTCCTGTGTGCTTTTTGTGAGGAAATCTAGCGGTGTGGCCTATCCTGGCCGCACCTCTGTGTGTGTGTGTTGTGCCCCGATGTAACCTGTTAATATCTTCACGAATGTCTGTGACTCTGACGCTTTGCCGTTGTCCTCCATCTGGTACCTGGTGCCTGTATTCTTCCGCGATGTAGGCCTCCAAGGACCACCTTCGTGCCCGAACTGATCGCCGCGGATCTCGGACACAACTTTATGACCCCAATTGGCGTATTTGGCTCTTCGTTTTTCTAGCCCTCTTTTGTTCTCGTTTTTGCTCCTTCGTTCATGCCTTTCTTGTTTTTTTTAGCCCCCCCCCCCCCCCTCCCCCCACACGTTTCTCGTGATTTTTGCTTGTGTTTGTGTTCCTGTTTATGTCGTCCGTTTTTTCTTTCCGTTTTTTCTTTCTGTTTTTTTTTAATTCTTTTCTGTTTTAGCCCTCTCGTTTTTTTTTTTTTTTTTTGTCTTTTTCTTTCTTTCGCTTTTCTTTCGTTTGATCTGTTCTACCCTCTCTGATATATATATATATATATATATATAGTGTTCATTCCTTTTTTTTGTCGGTTTTCGTGCGACAGATGTGCGGATTGGAAGGTGCGGACGATTCCGTCTGCCTCGATGTTTGCTCCGGATACGAGGCCTTCATTCCCGATATCGACGACTTCGCCTACCGCTACTACACGGTACGTCATGCTGTTGTTGTTGTTGTTGTTGTTGTTGTTGTTGTTGTTGTTGTTGTTGTTGTTGTTGTTGTTGTTGTTGTTGTTGTTGTTGTTGTTGTTGTTGTTGTTGTTGTCGTCGTCGTTGTTGTTGCTGCTGCTGCTGCTGCTGCTGTTGCTGCTGGTGTTGCTGCTGCTGCTGTTGCTGCTGCTGCTGCTGTATTTTCTTTTTTTTGTTTGGTCGTCACTTTGCACTTTTCGGCTCCGCTGCTGCACGGGGTAATTGTGTTGCGATTTGTTTTTCATTTTTTTTTGTTCCCCCTCCACTCTTTTTTGTTCCCCCTCCGCTACTACACGGTACCTTGTTGTTTGTTTTGCTTGCACCCGTGCCCTATGGTTTTAATCGTTCAAGCCGCATGTTGTTGTTTTCTGTTTTTTCTTCACATCACTCACATTACACCTTTTTGCGCATCATTTGCACCCCCGGTTATGGTTCCAGTCGTTCCAAGTCGTATGCATGCATCCAAGCGGGCTTGTGGCCTTCACCCTGGGTCAGGATCGTACTCAGTTTTCCAATACGTACCAGGGTAGCACTTTTGCTTATTTCTACGAAACAGCGGAAGAGTTTTATTCTGCGAGTAACGATTGCTGATGTCCGCACCTTTTTATTGCGTGTCTGGTTTTGGTGCTCGCGTACGTGCACTTCCCGGCCCCACTCCCAGGCGTGTTTTTTTTTGTGTCCGCGCCACTTCTACGTCCGAGCTCCACTCGCAGTGTTTTGCTACGTAATCACTTTGTAATCACTTTCAACTGCTAACTCAACTCCCAGAGGCGTTTAGTCTTTGCCACGCCCCCCTCCACACCCATAGCGCTATGTTGCCCTTGCTGCGGAATAGAAACGCCTGCTTTCTGTTCCACGCCTGCTGCACCAACCCCCCGACTAGATGGATACCACGCTGCAAGGCCTTTACCCTTGTAGAACTCCAAAAAGCATCCCACCCTATTTTCAAGTAACAAATACCCCAGAACGCGGATGCGGTTCTGAAGGAGCTATAACCCCCTTTCCCCCCCCTCCTCCCTTCGCTAGAATGACGGCCTCCCTCTCCTACTAAAAATAACGCCTTCTGCAGATTTTTACAAGTGTCTTTTGGGTTCAACGTTTCACTCTTCCCTTTCGACCTACCTCCAACTGCTACGATACTACTGTACGTACCTTTCCTTTTTTCCTCGATCCGTCTCATAGCCCTCCCTCCCCCAATTGAGATGATGCTTCCCGCCACCCTCCACAAAACTGCGTGCTGCTACATACAGCCTTACGGCGTTGACGAGCTCCCCTTTCCTCCAGCCGTACCCCCCCCCCCCCGCCCCCCCCCCCCCCCCCCAACCGCAATGATGCCTCTCTCCCCCCTCTCCGAAACTGGCTGCTGCTTCATACAGTCATGCGGGTTCGAGGAATCCCTCTCCTTCACAAAGTGCTGCAATAGCGCCGTCTCTCCTACCGCCCACAACCATAACACTCTTCTCCCCCCCCCTTGCCCCCCCCCCCCCTTTCCTCCCCCAACTGCAATGATGTCTCTCTCCCCCCTCTAAAAAAACGCCTGCTGTGATATACAGGCGTGCGGATTCGACGAGTCGTTCTTTCCGTTCACCACCAACTGCTTCCGAGGGTGCTGTCCGGATGGTATCACGTGAGTCACGCCCTAAGGCCATCCCTAACGCTTCTGCTGTGGCTGTGACTGTTACTGTTGCTGTTGCTGCTGCTGCTGCTGCTGCTGCTGCTGCTGCTGCTGCTGCTGTTGCTGCAGTGGGGATACATTACACGGCTTCAAATTAATTAGGAGCCTGATGTGTCTCGGCTCGACGTTTGCGCGATATCTGAGCGCGATATCTGATCGTGTCACGTTTTTTTCATCACCGCGGTGGTGTAGTACACATCCCTGCTTCTCAAAGTGATACGACCTTGAGCCTTGGCCCGACATAAGGCATGCCCTGTGTTGTGTCGCGTAACTGAAAGCCCGAAACAACTCTGCTGCTGCTGCTGCTAATTATGATGATGATGATGATGATGATGGTGATGGTGATGGTGATGGTGATGATGATGATAGTGCTGATCATGATGATGATGATGATGACCCCGCCCCCATGTGTCCCGATTTCAAGCACCCTGTCAACACAACTAGCATGCGACTTCCCTCCCTCCCTCCTTCCCTCCCTCCCTCCCTCCCTCCCTCCCTCTCTCCCTCCCTCCCTCCCCCCCTCCCCCCCTCCCTCCCTCCCTCCCTCCCTCCCCCCCGGTCCTCCTTTCCTTCTCCTTCACCCTCTCCTCTCCTCTCCTGTCCATGTTTTGTGCTGATCAGGTGTAGCGATAAAATGGAGGCTTGCGGGGACAATCCGGAGGACGGCTTCACGTCGGGCTACGTGCCCGCGCTCACCTCGGGCCTGGACGATGCGTACGACACGGTGCTCATCACCGGAGACGACACGGACTTCATCGACACCAGGAGCTCCGTCAACTGCTCCCTCTACATGGGTGAGCGAACACGGGTAACCTTTAGGCTAAGAGCTACGAATGGACGAAATATTCCTGGGTGAAGCGAAATTTTAAGACATTTTTTTATTTATTTCATTATTTACTCGAGGCTTTGAAAGACGGGTCGAGCGAGGCCAAGGCTGAGGATTTTGAAAATTGTCGCTGTTACGGGGGGGGGGAGGCATAGTAAATACCGGTAGGAACAAACATTGTTATTACGAGGGGCCATAGTTATCAGGACCTATGGTATACATAAAAACCTATATGTTTAACAATTTTTACTGAGAATATTTGGTCCTGTTAACTACATAGTTAACAGGACCTATGGTATACATAAAAACCTATGTGTTTAACAATTTTTACCAAGAATATTTGGTCCTGTTAACTATGGCCCCCCGTGATAGTAAAAACAGCGAAATATAAAGTTTTTTTTGTTATGGGCTGTAGGTTCTATGTAATGTGGTCCCCCGTGAGAGTGTTAGGGGTAAGCGGTACAGCGAGGAGCTCGCCACCAGTTACGGAGCTCCGCCGACTGCACCCTCCTGTGTAGGGGGGGGGGTGAATGCGAGGAGTGAACGTTAGAACATGGTCCGAGAGACGGATTACGACTCGAGGCTGACGAGCGAGTGAGTCTGAGACTAGCATTGAGGCGAGAAAAAGTAGGACGCGGAGCTCACCACCGGGGGTTGGTGCTCCGCCACCTGCACCCTCTGCATGGGGGAAGCGAGCGAGACAAACAAAAAATAGACTGAAGACCGTAAGAACGGGCTATATCAGCTGAGACGGAAAAAGGTTGATGATCGCGATAGATAGATGAGTCCAGAAGGTGTGAGCGGTTGAGGCTTGTCCTTCAGCCGAGCGGTGCGGCGCGGGGTTCGTTAGCGAGGGCGGCAAATTCCTTCCTCTCGACTCTAGAGCTCCGTCATCCGTGCTGGGCGAACAATGGTGGTATCGTGAGTGGGCCTGGGGACGGACCGAGACGAAGGATAAGGACTACGAGGCTTTCATGCACGGACTAAGGGACCGGGGTTGAGATCGTCTGCATGGGCGGGCGCATGGTACCATGAAATCAGGGTGCGGGTAAGGATCTACGGTAGAGATGCTGTTTGCCGGATACCAGGTAGGTGATGAGGATCTATAGATAGATACAATATGTTGTCCTTTGAGCGTCAACCTGCGCTCTACGGATGAGCAAATAGTACCATGGCTGGCTGGCTGGAGGGATACGGGTACGGATCTAGAGTGGGTGGGCTCTTGATACTATTAGGGGGGGGACCATGGTGAATAGGACCCTAGTATTGTTTTTCGCGAGGGGCCATAGTTAATAGGACCTACGGTACTCACGAAAACCTACATATTTACCTTTTTTTCCGGACCATATTTCGTCCTATTTACTACGTATTGTCCCCCGTAAATAGCCAAAACAGGGAAGTACCTACAGTAGGTTTTTGTCTGTACTGTAGATCATTTTTACTATGACCCCCCGTGGTCGCTGTGCTTGCTCCTCGCCGGGGGTGCGCCCCCGTCCGTACCGGCACCGATTACTCCGCCAACGTCGGCGCTCTGATTGGGTGAGCTCGTTGGACTAAGGCTAAAAGCTACGATTATTGGACTAGACTAGGGATGGAGTCAGTCTGTTGCTGCGGCTTGATCGAGAAGGTTTACACCGGTTGATAGCGGCCGTAGCTTTTCTTTTTCTCTTGATTGTTCCCGCGGTTGTTGTTGGTATATATATACGAGTCGCTTTGGCGCGAGACAAATTTAAGTTTTGTAGACGAGGTCGAGCTGCCACAGCGTTTTTTTTTTGTTTTGTGGATGGGCTTTGGCATTTGCGTTTCCAGCTGTCAGGTGCGGCGGCTGCACCTCGGTCTTGCAAAGATGACTCGTCGCGGCTCCTGGTCGAGTAGATGAGGTGGTTGCGCCTTTGTTTCACGACCGTTCCCAGGGGTCTGTTTATTTTGTGTAAAAGTTGGTGGGGCTTGGGCCTTGCAGGCGATCAGTACTTGGGTGATCCTTCCGGAAGATTGGTTCGCTGCCGGCCCTTGTAGACGATCGGTGGAGGCGTTCCCGAGTTCCCGTTTTGCACGTGGCTCCTTACGACGTGTTCTCGCGGCGGGGAGGTTGGTTATGTCGCGTCGCGCGTCGACAACAGGCATCGGTGTGCCCTCGTGCAATAATGGGGGCGAAGCTCTACGAGACGCAGACGCTGGTCCGATATTGTGCCCCGTGTCCGTCTACGGTCGTCGACTTCGATGGCCAATACACAGGACAAGACGCTATGAAGACGTGAGATCTGCCGCGTCTCTTATCCCCCCAGAACATTGCTGCACCGACCGTGATTCACTTCGCGTTGCGGTGGGTATATCCACTGCATCCAGCGAGGAGCTCCCGTTGGACTTAGGTGGGAAGAGAGCCCACACGCGAATGGAATGAGCTCCCGTTGGAAGTCCATCCCATGGGAAATCCCGTGGGATCCCGTGATCAGTTCCTGTGTGGGTGTTTTCATGTGCGCTTTCATCGGATTGTCCTCGGGAGTGCCGTTCCCGCGGGATTCTTACGAATCGCCCTGGGACGTCACGCGACGGCACCCCCTGTCGTCGAGCCGAAAAATTCCGAGGCCCTGCCTCAGTATTATACGCACCTGGTGTGTCAATTGCCTGGTGTGTCCATGGAGGCGCTGCCAGCAGTTGGGCTTCCCCGGCGGAAACCCAGACACCGAACACAGCTTGGAATGGAACGGACGACGAGCGTCCCCTCTCGGTCCGTGCCAATCAGCTAGCTGGCCGAACGCGAACGGGCCTATTTCGTCCCTTCGGATCTCTGCACCCACGCCTCTGCGGACGATTGGCTCGAAATTAGTGTCGGGGTAGTATGTTTAGGCGGGGAGTTCTTGGCAGTAGTAGGAGCGGCTGCAACCTGGCTCTCGCCTACAAATGATCCATCCATCCCATCCCAGTGGTGCCTCTTCCCCCCCCCCCCCCCCCCCAACCCCCTCACAGCCTCAAGGCCTTACCTTGATCTTGTCTGTGGGGTTCGGAAGAGGCGTTCGCTTCTCCAGACGGGGCCACCGGTAGTCCGCCTGTATATCCCGTAACCGACACGTGCGAAACCCTCGGGTGGGTTCGAGAATTCGATCGCCCACCCGTGGTCTCCCTTTCTGGGGACGGTCCAAACGCATCCCCTCCAAATTGATGGCTTCGACTACGCATCGGACGCCTCTGCAGCAGGGAGAACCGCCCCCCCTGCCCCTCCTTTCTGCCCACCCCGCCCCTTCCCGCCCCTCCCCTTCCCGTCCCCTCCCAACCCCCAAGCCCCCACTCTTCCACCCCTCCCGGACTGTAAGAACTCCACACCCTTCGGGCCAATCCACAAGTCGGTGCTGTTCGCTCCCTCTCCTTCGCACCCGCGCGCATCAATCTCCCTCCCTCTCTCATCACGCGAACCGGTCCTGCCGCACCCGCTGCGGCTGCTGCCACCACCACCACCACCGCCTCTGTGCCGGTCAAGGAGCTCTGGACTCTACCTAGAGCCAAGTAGGGTAAATTTTCCCCCCTCCCCCCCCCCCCCCCTCTTTCTTTCCCGCCTCCTCCGCTCTTGTTGTCTCTCTCTTTTTATTGTTTGTTTTTGCGGTAGGGGCGTGGTCGTCGAGCTCCACCTCCTCAACCACCACTACTCCGGCCCCTTCTTTGGCCGCGGGAGAGACGGCGTCGCCAGCTGCTGGGACGGCGACGGGGGGGACTCCCGCACCCAGTACGTGTTTTGCTTGTCCTCATCCTTGGCCTTGTCGCTTTTGCCGTTTCGGTTGTCGTAGTATTGCGGGGGGCCATAGTAAACATGACCAAATTTTTTAGAGTAGAAATAGGGAAATAGTTAGGTTTTATTGTTTGTACCGTAGGCCCTATTTGCTGTGTTTCCCCGTAATAGTTTCTTTCGTGGTCGTTGCCGGCCTTGTCATTGATTGTTGTTGGTGTGGTAATTTGTCGTTGTGTTCAGTGTCGCCTTCGTTCTTCGTGTAGCTATTATAGCCGTTGTCGCCGCTGAAAATATAGCAGTTGAATTTCCCTAACGGTGGTCTCTATTGTTGACCTTGTTTTTCCGCCGACATGCATCCTCGCCGACATGTTTCCGTATTGTCTCCTTGGCTCGGACGGACTATTGGCTACAAAAATTCCCGTTTTGTCGCCTCACCCCCCTCCCCTGTGGTCGTCACCCCTACCCCTCACTGCGCACGCCTCCGCGCGAAAGGCCCCCCCAAACCTAAAACACGCCCCTCTCCCGCCCGCATTGGCACAGCAAAGACACCGCAGAACCAAAAAGTGAAGAGAAGAAACAGGGAAACCGTAAATGGGCGGAACCAAATCTCCGTCGATGTCGCCTACGCCGCCTTGCGCTCTTCTGTACCACACCTCATTTTACCGTGCCATAACAGACGGTAGCCCCCCCCCCCCCCCGCCCGATCGTACCCTGTCCACCTCCGTAAAAACGACCGTCGCAAAAAAACAACGACCGCTACCAGCCGCGACGACGGTGACCCCGACCAGCCCGCCCTATCCCCGGCACCTCCCCACGCCTACGTCTGCTCCAACCTCTGAGGTCACATCCTCCTCCCATGACCGGGCCCACGCCTATACCTGCCTCCACTTTTCTACCTGTGTCTGTACCTTCCCTCACTATTCCCGCACCCATGCCCACGTCCAGCCTTTTACCGTTGAACCCGCGCCGGCCCAGACGTCCATTACGAAGGAAGACGCCTCCGATGCACGTTTGGGTTTTCGGGGAAGGGAGGGGACGGGGACGCTTGATGACATGATTCATCGTTCTATATTTTCCCCATCGAGAAGACACTAGAAGACACCAATATATATTGAAAAAGGGGAGAAGTGGTGAGCACCAGCGAGCGTAAAAGTTAGTGCGCTGTAGTTGAAGGCAACGAGAATAACGAGAGCCCTGTACAAACTATTAAAATGGAGGGGAAATGTGAATTTCCTATTTGTGGACCAATACGCATTTTTGTTTTTGTCCTTGGTGTTAAGGCTCGAGCTACTGCTCTTGGGAGATGCACATGGGAAAATCTCCCCTCTCTACTCTCCTCCGTAGACATGCATTATGGGTTTCCGTGCGATGATACGGCGTGTTTCTTGGGCTCTCCTCTCTACTCTCCCCTCTGTAGACACGCATTTGATGGGTTTCCGTCAAATGGGAATGGCGTTTTTTTTGGGCGTTCGTAAGATAAAAGCTACCGGCGAATATACTGGCCGGGTCAATCAGTAGAATACTATTTACAAGGCGCTTCGCTCCGCGGGCGGCCTACGCCGCCCGCTACGCTCGCTCAGGAAGGAAAAAAGTACATCAAACTATGCGAAGCGAACAGAGGTCCACGATTGAGTTTATTTTTTTCAAGGATCGTAATTGCAAACCGGCGACTTGATAATGCCAAGAGTCCCGCCGCCAAGCTTCAGGAAAAAACAGCTCCGACGTCAGCTTGGATGCCACATATACGCTCCGCGTCGCGGATGTCGTACGTACGTACATACCCCAGGTAGGGTACTACTGTCTGTACTTATTTTCTTTTTTCGACATGCTCTATGTGTGTACTGTATGTACGAAGAAAGCGAAAGCACAGCACGGCACAGCAGCAAAAAACAATGAAAATGAAACCGAAAACTCGGAAAGGAAAAAAAATCCCCGTTCCCTCTCGTGCAATATTTTTCTGCCTGATTGGAACACCTTACACCCGGTCGAAATGAAGAAAAGAAAAAATCGCACAGAAGACAGAAGAGCTTCTCTCTCAGCCTCGTACGCCGCCCGCCCCTCTCGCGACCACCTCGCTACCGATTCGGTCCGGGTAAAGCTTTTATAACTCTCTGCCGCAATCAGCCCCGTCGCCCGGCCTCTTGTGAAGCCCGGTGCTCACCGTGGCCGTCATTCGCCAGCTCGATAACATTGGTGTTCAAACTGCACTTCCCTCTTTCAACTTTAGCGTGGTCGCAAAAATAAGTACCGCTTGAATAGTATCTTGCCCTCCTGAACGACCTTTATAAACTCGTACATACTCTATCAACAATCATAAATCGAAGCCAGACAAAGCCCGTTCATGCATCCCTCGTGTCTCGAGGCACACGCGACGCCTAGGCACGAAAGCGACGACCGCGCTCCTTGCAACCCCCCCCCCCCTCTACCCGCCAGCACCCGCTGACACCCGCGACGGTGCCGGGTCCTCCCGCGATGCCGTGCTCGGAGAACACGCACGCACACGAAACGAAAAAAAGGAAGAAATGACCGAGAAAACAAAGAACTGCTGGAAAGGTCCGGCAAGTAATGAAAGGAGGCGGTTTGGAAGTGGGAGCTCTGAGAGGCCAGGGATGCACCAACCGAGCACGCTCAGGGGTTGTGGTCTAAGTATGTAGTTCTATACTGACACTGCTTGCCGTGCCAGTGAGTGCCCAGCCCTACGATGACAGCATCGACCAAACAAAGCGGCCGTGACTTCGGAGATAGGGAACGTATTTCAAGCGCGAGCTTGGTGAGGGGCTGTAGTGCAACACGCCGCGCAGCGTGGCTTGACCCTCGTCCTGCTGCTCGCGCTTCTTACATACCAGGTACGCGGGTAATATTAACCCCTTTTTTTTCTCTCGCGTTTTAGGTCGGTGTACGTATATACCTGGGCCCCGAAACGTTTCATATGCCTTGGCTTCGTGAGGAATAGATTAAAAGTTTCACGATCTCGATTCCCGATCTCGGTCCGAGATGAAAAAATTAAAAAAAAAAAACCCGGGGCGGAAATAAATCCGACCTCGATCCCGGGAAAACCGCCAAAATCGCGACTGTGAATCGACTTTCCAATATCGATGGTCCCCCCCCCCGGTGAAAATATAACCTTTTTTTTTTCTTACAGCTGGCAAATCAGCAGACCCCTGGGTCCCCTGGGTCCCAGTAGCCGCTGTCACTGTCTTCGGCGCGAGGATCTATCTATTTCAGGTCAGACACATTCTTGATGTGTACACAGTGTGTGATCTGCAGACAGCGGCTCATGTTCCCGTTTTGGAGCCGACTAGGTCTGCGCTGCGTGGTCTGGGACAGTTTCCCCGCTGGTTGGATCTACGCTGCACACATCCCTTGCACGGCGTATCACGACGGCGGGGCGCTAGGACGTAGTCGGTTGTCCGCAGTATATCGCGACGTGTCCGGCGCGTGCATTGCTGCCGCCGCCGTCGTCGTTGGTGGCGTTGCTTTCGGTGGTGGCTTCGGCGGTCGTGCCAGTAACGGCGCGCCCTCCGCTGGCCCCTCTGTTTTATTCGGGCTTCTCGCAACCCCCCGCAGAACAAAACGTTGGGCCTACGTAGCCGCAGGCCAGGATCCCGGGCCGCACGAATTCGAACGTACAAGGCAGGCTCGAGGATATAACTGCAAAACGTGGTGGAATTCACGACTCGGCACATTTTTCAGGGGTTTTGATCTGTACTCCGCAGGTCCTGCACAAACCAAATCACAACGGGCGGTCGGGTGTAGATGATCTGCAGGTCATGGTACACCCCAGGTGTGGAAGCATGGACGATATATTTTGTGCATGGGAGGGCGGTGGAAGCTCGCCCACAAGGATCCTTTTGTGCGGATCGATGTGGTTCTATCGAGTTACACGGGGAGTACTCCCTGCCGTGAGCAGAAGGGGTAGTAGGCGAACCCTCTGCTTTTTTGTCACACGTTTTCTAGTGTAGTTTCGTGCCGCGAGCGGGGTGCAGAGGTGTTGTTGGGTACCGCGCAACACCTTTTGTTGTCGTGGCGCATGGGCCACTGGATTGATACAGAACAGGCTACATATAAAATACGTCACGAAGAGGAAAACCATCGACGAAAAAAGGCGCGAGGGAGGGAAGGGGGGGGGAGGAGGGCGCCACAATGAATCGGTTAGGTTTGTTTTGTGCCTGCGTGGTGCTCCGGTACGGTGTAGACCCACGATTAAGAAAGAGCTTGGTGATGAAAAAAGGCTCACTTTTTTTGGAGAACGCTAAGAAATTAGGTTAAGAAAAGCAAAACAGTGGTGAAGTCTACCCTAAATCCTACCAGGTATCTAGTAGCCTATGCTCAGGTTGTTTGAAGATGGCGCCCCGATAAGAATCTCAGGCCTGTCCAGATTAGGCGTTTTTTGTTGGCGGGCCCGTGTTCTGTATAGCTGCAAAAAAACAGAGAGAAGGTGAACAACATATCTAACTAGAAGCGGACTTAGATCCACACCCCGTGTTAGTTGCAGACGTACTGCCTGTAGTCATGGTAATATCACGTGGGACACGTAGTTAATAGGACCTACGGTATACATAAAAAAAACCTACCTGGTATATATTTAACCGTTTTTACTAACAACATTTGGTCCTGTTTTACTACGGTCCCCCGTAATAGTAGCAGTGTGAAGTAGGTACGGGTGTAGAGGGGGTGCTCCTGCGTCGCTCGGCGGCGGGAGGGGGCAGTTGGTGTTGGCGGCAATGGGACCAAGCTTTGCTTTCATCCCATCATGGTTCTATCGACATTCCCGCAGAGGGGAGCCATATTTACTTTCTGCACTTGTCGACCCCGGGGGAACCGTTCGTGTTTCGGTGCTCATCGCGGTGGTCGGTTTCGTCACGTGCGTGGTGCTCCTGTCGTACTGCACATGATGTTAGCCTCTACTGTAGTACCGACAAGAATACTTATGAATAGCTTTTATAATATGTATATATTATATATTATATATATATGTGTTTGTTTGTCCTTTTTGACTGGCGTGAAGAGTTTTGCAAAAAAAAAAAAAAAATCCTTCGTGTATTTCGCGGTCGTTCATAACCAGCCAAAGCGACGGCTCAAGTAGTAGTTTTTTTTTTCTGATCGATATTCAAATATGAAAATGTGATGCTGCTTGCTTCCCCGTTTATTTGACCGTTGTGTGCCCGTTGAAATGGGCTGGTGACGCGAGGAGATACAGAGCTTGAAGTGGCCCTGGATGAAAATCGACGCACCGTACTGCACCGGTAGCATGACCTTGGGGCATCTATTACGGGGGGCCATAGTAAATAGGACCAAATATTCTTAGCAACAATAGGTAAATATGCTGGGTTTTTTAGTAAGCCGTAGGTCCTATTTACTACGATTCCCCGTAAATAGTGTATAGGTATATCCGTGCTTTTACTTTTTTTTCTTTTTCTTTTTTCCGTGACGAACGAGGCATAGAAAAAAAACTGAATTTCTTCCCCGCACGAACCAGTCGACATGAAAGAAGCTGGATCAGCGGAGGAGGCGTTGCGCATTGTCCTGGGGGGGGGGGCTTCGATCTGAGCTGGTTGCACGCTGTTTCTGTCAGAGCGGTGCGCGAACTAACGCTGCCCCCCCCCCCCCCGATTTTTTTCCTTCCCGCAGGAACCGGTGTGTTGTCTGAAGTTGTTCATTTTCCGTTGTCTTGTTATTAATAATGTTTTTTATTTTTCATTCTCAATAATGCAATTCGTGGTGTCAGTAGGAGAGGAGCGAGTGTGCCGAGGAAGGATTGTCTAGAGACAGCCCGCGCTGTTGGACATGCGCCAACTACAAACTCCGCGAGGGGCCCCATCTTATTTTTCGCTCTATATATGGCCTCCTCTTTTCTACACCCGTGCCGCTGCATTTGTCGCAGTAACCCTTCCAGGACTGCAGCCCCGTTTTGGGGACAAACCGCTCAACGTTTAAGTAGTTTATCCCCCAAACGGGACTGCGGTTCTAAAACGGGTTTTAAAGTAAATCCGTCCAGCAGACATTGCTTTTTTTTTGTTTTATTTGTCGGGATAGTCCGGGTAAGGGCAAGGGAGCAATATTTTATGATCCGAAAGCTTGGTGCCGCGGCGAGTCTGCCAAGGGCCCATTCGATTGTGTCTGCTCGTTTGCGATCGTAGTGCATGGGTACAGGCGCTCTTGCACGTCGTCGTTTTGTTTTTCTTGGTCGCATTATTCGCATTAACCTGTAGCACGAACACCACGCGCGCGAATGAGTCCCATGCGACCACTCCTCTCGCCACTCAATGGCCTCTCTCCCCCTTTTTTTGCTGTCTTGCTGCCGCCTGTTACGCGAACCCGCCCTTCCTTGCGCCGAATGTTCGCCATCCTCTCTCTCTCTCTCTCTCTCTCTCTCTCTCTCTCTCTCTCTCTCTCTCTCTCTCTCTCTCTCTCTCTCTCTCTCCTTCCCCCCCCGTCTTCTTTCTCCCCCCCGCTGCCGCTGCCGCCAACAACGGAAAACCCGATACCACCACCACCCCGACCACCACCACTACCCACCACCACCACCACCACCACCACCACCGCCGCCAACAGGCTCTGCCACAGGAACCTCCGACGGAAGCGATGATAGAGGCGCGGCGGCGCACTCGGTCCCGGCCCTCGCGCTCACAGCTGGTTCATGGGCGGTTGCCGCGGCCGCCGCGCTCTGCGTCCTCTAGACCCTGCCCCCGAAACGCGCCAGCGTGGGTATGGGGCTTCACACCGAGACCGAGGTTTGATTCGGAGGCTTGTCCCTGGATATGCGGCCTCGTCGTAGTGTGAGGGGGTACGAGACCGGACCCCTCGGTTTACCGTGCATCCCTAGGCACCAGGCTTCGCCTTGGGTACTCGATATTTTGCTGGAGCACGAGGCACGAAGCTCCCCCCAGGGTACGCGGGATATCCCGGGGGGAATTATCTTCAGGTAGAGATGTATCCCTCAGAGCGTTTTGTTGTTGTTGTTTTTCCTGGTTTTATTGGGGGCGGGCGGGGGGGGGGGGGGGGGGGGGGGGGGGTTGATAATCCGAGGCATCTCGAGTCAATTCCTGGCAGCCACTGGACTGTGCCGGGCTGTGCTGGCTGGGTTTTGCCTCGATATTGTTCGCGTTTCTGGAAGGCCTGTCCGCGACGAGGCCTGGAGTGGTGGGGAGGGTCGGACCAGGCCGGGGAGGGGTGCTTTATGCACCGAAGGCCTCCTGTCTCGTGAGATAGAGGGGCCCTCCTTCCCTTTGCTTTGCGTACCGCATGCCTCCTGCCTCGCGAGAGGACACGCTTCTGTGTTTGTCTCGGCGACGATGGATGGAGGTGGATGGTGCGATCTGGAAACCCCCAAGTCTGCGTCCGTGCGCGGCTTGGACATGCGGGGAGACACGGCGGACTTTTTATTTTTTCGCCAGGTACAGCACATCCCTACGTGTACACACAGTTTCAAGTCCGTACGGGAGTGGTCAGGTGAAGGTCTTGCTTGTTTTTTTTTTTTTTTGTGTTTTTTATGCAGCTGAGGCTCCGACGATAGGTCGTACTGATTTCTGTGTATCCATCTATCTATTAGGGTGTTCTTGTTAGTTGACTACGCGTGCGGGCGGGGGGAGGGGGGTGTAATTTGTCCATGTGGGACGGATATCACCCTTAGTGTGGATTGAGACCGGTGTTTGCCTGCGGCATTTCGGGCAATGGGTTTTGCTTCGGCTTCGTTGGCTTTGCTTTTTTTTTTGGTCCCGGTACCGCCCGTCAGGAAGGCCAACGGATATAACACATGACCTGCGTTCGTTCCAAAGTGTAGTGCGACTCAACGGATATCAACATAAAACGTATTATATATTTGTGTCACGTAGTGTGACTCGACTGACCTATCGGTCTGTGAAGTGGCGTGAGTGTTGCTGTCAAGTGGCGTAAAGTCAAGATCTATGCCTGGTGCTGTCAATGGGTGTAGTTCAACGGATACATCCTGCCATCAAGCGGTGTTATTCAACGGATACACTCGTATATATATATATATTTAACATGTCGTGTTCTCTAGTGGTGTGAATCAGCGGTACGTTATTTTCCCCTCGCGTCCGTGTTTATTGTTTCGTCCGAAAACGTTTTTTTTTTTTTTTTTGTGTGTGTGTGCGCGTTGTGGCGGCCCGCCGCATGGTCTAGATTGTTCGCTCGAAAGGTATTAAACGGAAGGAAATTCCGGAGGGACGGTCAGGGGGGAGTTGAACCAAGCAAAAACCCTTAGGGCTGCTTCGCGGCTGAGCATAACACCCGACATACATCATAGTCGGTGCGGAGGGCGCGGGCCACACCCGGCTACGATGAATCGCGGAGGATTTCCCCAGTGGAAACTCACGCGTAGGCCTGAGGTTTCTCAACAGAAATGAGCGACGTTCGTGGCTCACGGTATAGCGAGGGTAGGGGGGAAGTAACGGGGGGGGCGGGGGGCAGAGGGCGGGGGGCGCAGGGGGCGGAGAAGGGCGTGGGGGGCGGGGGGGGGGGTGGAGGTAGTGATGGAGGGATAGAGGGGGTGTTGCCCACTACCCGTAGGCACACCTATGCTACTGACGAGGGCAGTGTTGAAACCGATCGGGCGTCGCTACCAGCCGCGACGGGGCACCAACCGAGGGAACTTCAGTGCCAACAGCCGACAGGGGTAGGCCCTTTGGGCGCTTCTGGCCGGTGCCGCCGACTTGCATTCACCGCTTCTTCCGGAATCCGCCGTGTTCTACCATGCCATAATGGTGTGCTTTGCCAATTGGAGGGGTGGAGGGGGGGCGAGGGGGCGAGGACAAGAGATGGGTTTCGACCGGTACAGGACAGCATCCGTTCTCGACGAGTGCTAACAATGTTGGCGTGCGAACACGCCGGCCGTCTTTTAGTTTTTGGAGTGGTTGGGAGTTTCAGTCTCAGCGATCGTTAGCACCACCACTACAGCTTGCGCTGAATTGAATTTACGGAAAGGAGGAGGGTCTGGGAGGGGGTTAGGGAGGGGTGGGGGCGTGGGGGAAGGAGCGAAAGCAAACTTGTTTGCGTCGAGGTTGGGTACGATGACGTTACTGTTTTTCTTCGGATACTGAGTGGAGACAGCGTTCGTTCTCGAGTCACGTCGTGGACTTGAATGGAGTGCCTACGATTCCTCAATTGTGTAGCTAGGCCAGGACGAACGGGCAATGATCTCGAGCAACTTGGTGTCGTCAGCGCTGCATCTCCAAGAGTTTCCACGATTTATATGATCCGGCTTGCAATAAAAAATGTGTATTTCGCGTTCAGTGTTTCGGCGGGCGGGATTCGTTCCGTTGAATAGCTTTCCAACGCGCAATGATCATGACAGTGATATGCCGGTTTCGGTCCCGATACGAAGTATGCCTCGTTCGGTTGAACGAGCAAAGTCTAAACGTGTCCGCAATAACACTACTTTGTGAAAAATGCCCCAAAAAAACTGAGTACCGGTGGATTTCCCGCCAGTCCTCGGGACAGTGTAGGAGATGCAATCAGCTCTTCATGGTGCACCAAAACGAACAGGGAGAGGCCGTTTTCTATCCCCGGGTAAACTGTTTTCGATGTCGAACGGAGCATACTCCCGACGTGTCCGCAACATCTCGAAACGTCCAGAACATGGTGTGTACGTACACCGGTGAATATTTCCGCCAGTTCTGGGCTGTCAAGGAGATCGAGTCAGCTCTTCAAGGAAAACATCGTCTTCTGTCCCGGTCCACCGTTTCCTGTGGAACGACACAACACGTCGGGGACACGACATAATACAAGACACGCGACGTCCGTCCCGGATAAACCATCTATCTATCTACGTGAAAGTGGCCTCTCGAAACAGCAGCGGATAGTTTATCGAGGGGGGGTGGAGGAGGGGTGAGGGGAGGGGGCAGCTGCGAGGACAACATATTATAGACCGTTTTCTGTTCCTGCTGGAGCTAGAAAAACAGCAACCACAGGCGCCACATCGCCTCTACCAGCCTGCCAACCTGAAGATTCGAGCCTCGAACAGATTGCTAATAGAAGCCTCCCACACCCAGTCGCGCGATGGGGCCCGTACGTAGAGAGCCGACATATATACAGAAACGTATGTATGTGTGCTGATGGGCGGCTATGATTCTTTGAAGAAATGATGCCTCACCTCTAGAAATGAGCTGCACATAATAGACCAAAGAAAGCGCGCTTGGCAAGCAAACCGACTGGATTTTAAGTTTTTTTTTGTGAACCTCCTTATAGTAGTGCGTCAGAGGGAGGGGAAAAAATGCAGGGATGCGCGTTAGCACAATCAATCTTGAAATAATGATAAATGCGGATCTCGCGTGAATACCGTAAAGAAAGGATTAAGAGTGAGACCCGAACCCGAAAAACCGCTGAGTATCTGATTTTTTTCAAGTGTTGTTAATGAGGCGTTTTCTTTAGGCTCCTCATTCAAGGAGCTCCATAATTCACCCGAAAACAAAAGCTTCAGCAAACTCAAATTCCATCCCGATGAAGAATCCCATCGCTCGAAACGTCATTCATGTTTCGAAACGATATTGATTGGCATTCCGACGATCTTGGGGTAAGGAACCCCTTCCTTCAGAAACAAAATCGCTAATGTATGTGCTACCTCTATCGTGGAACGTGTTGGTGTTAGAATCACAACAGTACAAGGTCAGCGACTGTCATCAAAACCTTCGAGAAAACAGAACGCAGATTGTTTTGCAAACCTCGTACCGATACGTATTATTAGTTAGGTTTGCGAACCGTGCGCGGACAGGACAGGGATGGCCGCAATCCTGAAAAAAAAGGGATTTACACGAGAGAAACACCGCTGTGGGATAACATAAAAACAAGTGCGATTGCGGCATCCGTCACACGAAGCAGCCTATCTTAGGCTGCTAAGGTAGGGAAGGGGAGTTCCGGCGTGCAACGGGAGGGGGGGTCTATGACAAGCTCACAGCGCGATGATGTTTAAACTGCTGCATAGGTTGCGTGCGATATACGATAGACGTGTGCACGTTTCATTTTCTGAAGCTCCTCGCTTTAGAACCTCCACTAGCCCCCGCCCGAAACCTGTGATCTCCAGCAGAAGAACCGAAACGTTTAATCCGGTGTGAACATTCCCATGTATGTTGGAGGGATTCGTCGAAAAGTAGTAAAAAACACAGATTTTCGAGCGATATCGGGCACTACCTCAGTCAAGGTGAGCCCCGGTTGTGAGAAGCGTTCTGCCACCACAACCGTGACACGCGTCGCCACACTTTCTACTGTAGTACTGTGGGAGATGGGTGGCACCGCACTCGTCGTCAGTAGTACGGGTGAAAACAGTCGCCGGGTTCCAGAAACACGATTCGAGCCGCAAACGAACCGGCAACATAGAAAGGCACAGAAGTCCGCAGGTTGACGCGAGCAACTGCTTGTTGTGCAGCAACTAAAGCCCCCTCGTGGACTGGTAATAATAATAGGCAACGAATATTTGTTGTCGGCGACGCGTTATCAGGAAATTCACAGGCTGGCTGCATCTTGACCGATGCCCGTCCGTCATCAAGAAACAAAGCAGCCCCGGGCACGATTCTGCCCAACGTTTCAAGTCTGTTTTGCGGTCCATCATGTATGTGTACGACCCGAAATAGTTGACCTACCGAATAACTGTAGTATTGGTAGCCGTAACACATGCAGTTGGTCGGCGCCGATTTCAACCACTTGGGGTACCGTGTGTGTTGAGCACCACAGTCTGGCTAAACGCCCGTCGCTAAATCAGACGGTTTACCGCCTTGGTTTGCTGTTCCTTATCTATCTCAGAGAGCATCTCTTGCTGTTTGATTTCGGGCTGCTTGTTTATGTGTTCCCTCCTGCTCGACAAACGCCAGGGCTTGATTAGACCAGCACGCTAGGGGAGGGGCGGGGGGTGGTGGAAATATACCCAACCACTGGTGGGTGTGGAACTGTGCGGACCTTCTAGACTCCTTCACAAGGTGAAAAATTACGCTCGAGTTTTGTGCGGCCTCTAACATTGACAACGTACCACCCGTGCAAGCAGGCCATGTGTGCCTATATCTATCAGAAACCTGTTGGCCTACAGCTGAGATCTGTCCGCCGAGTGACTGCCACTCAAAACTACCGCAAGATAAGACAATTTCTTTGTCGAGGTGCAATGCGTGACTCGAGCACTGCTGTACGGCCGCTGACACCGACAATGTGCAACACCCTGCAAGCAGGGCATGTAGCTAGCTGCTGACCGAAAACACGTTTACCGTCTGTGCTGAGTTCTGTCCTCTGGGTGCAGACCACCGAATTACTGTTCAATAGATCCACACCATGTCATTACAGTTGAACAAAGACGTGTTCTTCCCCCCCCCCCCCAGAAATATGGGAACTCGGGAGGTACCCGTCAACCGATCTCAGCATACGGTCCTACGTGCCTGCCCGTCCTTCGACCCAATCGTCCTGGGCCAGACCCTCTGTGATACTATTACCGGGGGGGCATATTTAGTAGGACCTACGGTACACACAACATCCTACCAGGTATGTAATAAGGATTACTTTGGGCTGGGTAATCGATCGGTCTTTTACCCCTATAGCTCAGTAGGTAACACCTTCACATTTGACGTCGCCCAGGTCACGGGTTCGAACCTCACTTCGAAGGTTTCTTTTACAGAAACGCTTGCGCGTGCACACCTAGAAAAGCACATCTCCCTGGATCCCCAGGTAACGAAACGATGCTGGTAGGTCAGCGTACGGACGTATACGGTTCTTACGCCCCAAAGACCCCGCCGTTCAGAGGGGGGGAGAGTGTCATAAGGATTACCTTGGGCTGGGTAATCGATCGGTCTTTTACCCCTATAGCTCTGTAGGTAACACCTTCACAGGTACATATTTTCCTATCTTTACTAACCATATTTATTCACTATGGCCCCCCGTAATATTGGACTACGAGTCAAGGTACACATACTGACCAACCTTTACGGCAATCAATGCGAGCCTTGTATCACCCACTACCTTGTGCAGCCACGCGGCGAGGGACCCTTAAAAACTTCCGTCCCGTGGCGGCCGCGGCTAGATGATAGAACTCTGGTGATTTACACCCTCAAATAGCCGGGGGTCCGCCTGCGGGGTACTATGGGCTGTAACAGCGATGTAGAGCGAACCGCCGCAAAATGTCAGCATCCGAGCCAAGGGAGGGGCGGATACGTAGTAAGCATGCTGCCTCCGAAGGCACTCGCACGGTGAAAAACGTAGAAGCAGCAACGCTACCGTATGGTCGTGGAGGCAACGTCAGCGGTGACATCGACGACCGAAAACAGTTAGTTGCTACTAATATTAGTGTTGCATTGCAGATTGTTAGGGATTGAATACACAAAAGTCGGGGGTATCTTTCGTGTATCGGCCTTCAACTGACTGTGCGTTCTGCCGCGTGAAGTTTAGATATGGTGTTGCCACTGTTTGTTACCATTGTCCCCTTTTCTTGTTTGGCATATAATCTGACAGCGCGCAGCGCACTGACTGTTCAGCCCAAGATTGATTGTAGTCGACCAGCTGCATTTTACAGATGTTAGGTACGTAGGGTACTACATACGTCTCGTAGTTGTTTCGGCTTACCGTCGGACTACTTCCCGCAAAATGTTCGAGACCACTTCGAGCGGATTGATACTGAACTGCCTCCAAGATTGCCAAGGGAGTCTGTAGTAGAGCTCGTGAAGAGCCACGTTACGTATGACATTTTGATGGGGACCAGATACCTTCCCGCACCTTCATACACAATGGGGCCTCACTCTGCTCACACTCAATCGATGATGCCACCCATACATACGCAAGAAAGTCCGCCTCACAAGCGGTTTTTACAGTACTATGATGCAGCTCACCCTTCATGCCACTCATCCAACACTTGACGGTGCTTCGCGCTCGATGCAAGCAATGCCTGTACCTGGTCGGTCAAAACCCGACGTGCTCCATCCCGGCATCGTAGGGATGCGAGTGCCCATGCCCATACGATCATGCCAATGCATGACATGAGCAAACCCCTCCCCCACCAAAAAGCTCTCTCCCAGATTTGCACCACAGTCAACGTGCGGGATCCCTGACGCACCCCTAAACAGCATCGTGGAAGAGACTACCCAAAACAGCATCGTGGAAGAGACTTTTACAGGCTATACCGTCCCGTACGAAACAAACTCAGCATGATTTCCTCTTCGGATGGAGTTTTCTTCTCCGGCTATCATCAGCAAAAGACGCGTTCTACGACAGAGTTGGCACATTTCCGCTAATAATAAAATTTAAAGCTACAGGGCTCCATAACCCAAAATAGTCGGAATGCCAGTCCTGTTTCGCAAAAATACTTTCTTGTGTACTTGGGGCCGTGGGATTATTCATCGGGATACAATTTGATTTTTGCTGAAGTAAGTTCCGGGTGATTTTTTTTGCTTAAGGGAGGAGCCTCAGAAAAATCAGGGGGAACCTCCATCGTAGTATGCCTCGAAACCATGCCAGGGTAGGACACACACAAACGAAACGCAAGGTGCGTTTTTTTCATGATTTTGTCGGAAACCTTGCTCTCCTGTCGCATTGTTGGCGTTTGCTGACCTCTCTCCAAGTTTGTCGATAGAGGTAGCATATTTCGACTATTATTTTATTTCCAAATGACGAGGACTGCTTAACCCAAAACCGTCGCAATGCCTATCCTGCTTCGGAAACTTGGACGTTTTTGTATACTTGGCCATGGGATTATTCATTGGGATGCAATTCGATTTGTGCTGATCTCAGGTTCTGGCTAACTGCTAAGGTATGTAGCTCCCCAAGTAAAGAGCCTCAGCAAAAATAGGGAGAACCACTATCGCAGAACGCCTCCCACGTTTGTCGATATAATCGACCAGGAGATTCGCCCGAGGGGTTTTGTGCTACTGTCTTGCGCGTTACCTGTTGTGCTGTAAGCCTAGGGGTCAGGGCTGACGACTCGCAGTCGACTATCACGGGGGACCATAGTAAATCGGACCAAATATTGGTAGTAAAAGTAAGTAAATGTATATCACTGGTACGTGTTTGTCGGTACCTTGAGTCCTATTTACTATGATGCCCCGTAATACGATAGGCAATGAATGATTTCCGGCCTAATTTCACGCTTGCTTGTTGCCTCGGGTGCAGGTAGAGCCGCACCCAGCTGTGTTGGAAGTACGGGCACACCACCGCGCCAGGGCACGTAGCCGTCGCTGGGCTGCACGCTGCAGCAGCCTGCGCCCTTTTCAGGGTGGGTGGCACTGGTGATCGAACCACGGTGGGCAGAAAGGCCTGCTGCAGCACCAGCAGCGGCACACTTCCAACACGACACCAGCCACCCTGATCCGAGGAACCGTGGAAGTAAACATACTTCCATGGACGCAAAAACACGCCCAGTAAAAAAAAACACTTCGATGGGAGCAAACACCACCTCCATGATCGCATACACTCATCCACGCGGGAGTAGTTTTTCCCTCCACGTTCATGGGGTTAAAACCAGGGCTTTTCGCTGATCAGGTCAAACCTCACGGGTCGGGTCGGCTCGGGTCAGCTGACCCGACCCGATCCGCGAAAAAAATGAGGTGTGTTTACCTGACCCGACCCGACCCGACCCGCGAGATTTTGAAATCCGCTTGACCCGACCCGACCCGACCCGCGAGATTTAAAAGCCTCTTGACCCGACCCGACCCGTGAGATTTCAAAACCCTTTGACCCGACCCGACCCGACCCGCGAGGTTTTCAACACTCAAGTCTTCCTGACCCGACCCGACCCGACCCGCCACCCTCCGATTAACCCGTGAGGCACGGGTTTCATGCGGGTCGAGTCAACTGGACCCATGACATATCTCACGGGTCAACGACGAAAGCTCACGGGTCCAAAGACAGAAACGTTGGTACGTTGGTCGGTTGGATGATCCTTGGTCCCTTGACTTTTCCGAAAATGTCGTACGTTTGTGTTCGGTTTTTTCATTTATTTTTTGTATTTTTTGGAGCATTGTGTGGTGTGCGCTTCAAAAAAGAC
Organism: Nereocystis luetkeana; assembly: GCA_031213475.1. Lineage (NCBI taxonomy): Eukaryota > Phaeophyceae > Laminariales > Laminariaceae > Nereocystis > Nereocystis luetkeana. Next base: position 3,361,338 of record JARUPZ010000015.1, read on the forward strand.
CATAATGATCAGAAATATGATGACATGGAGAAAGGTACACACCCGCAGTCTGCCGGGCGGATATCTCCCGGCCCCTGGGTCGACCCTATAGCTCTGACCCGATGGCTTCTGCTGGCGCCCCGGCGAGCGACCTAGCTGTGTAGGCTCCAGCCGCAAGCACTGAAGCGGAGGTTCTGACAGCTGGGGCCACGATCCGCGAGGATCCGGGGCCTGCTGCTGCTACTGGCGGATCCGGGGCCTGCTGCTGCTACCGCTGCTGCTGCTGCTGCTGCTACTGCCGCGACGAGCGCGGGCTTCCTACACTGCTGTCATGTCTTGTCTTGATTGCTGCACCCTGCATGAGAGTGTGGCCGTTTTTTTTGTGGAAATGGACGGACGTGAACAGTACCATTCTACGATAGGGGTAGCACATTTCCGCTATTTTTTTTCTGAAGGACGGGGTTCCTTGATCCCCAATCGTCGGAATGTCAACCATGATTAAAAAAAGCAAACATTTCGTAGACTGGGCCCATGGGAATATTCGCCGCGATGCGGTATGATTTTTGCTGGAGTCAGTTTTCGGGTGAGGTATGGAGCTCCTCAAGTAGTGAGGCGCCTCAGAAACATTAGGGTGAGCCTCTATCGTAGAACGCCTGCACGTGAACACAATAATATACTACTGTACGGCTTCATCCGACCCGGGATTTCCGTGTGATTATTCTACACGCTATGATATGCTCTGAGTGGTCGACGTATCGGTACGAGAGAAGCCTTTGGGCGGGAAACGGCGAGTATTTTTCGTTGTACAATGCCGGACCGGCGGGCCAGACCCGCGGGTCACAAAGGCGGCCTTCCGGCAGGTAGCTGCACACGTTGGCAAACATACTGATCCGTGGGCCAGACTCGCGGGTCGGACGTGCGGGTCAGCCGGAAACAAACGCGGGTCATGATGACCTGACCCGCGAATGACCCGTATCTCAGGGGTCATGACCGGACCCGACCCGTGACATTTCGAATACCTCCAGACCAGACCCGACACGACCCGACCCGCGAGATTTTTCCAAAACCTCTTGACCCGACGCGACCCAACCCGTGAGATTTTCAAACCCTTTGACCCGACCCGACCCGACCCGTGAGATGTTTTAAGATTTTGACCGGACCCGACCCGCGAGATTTTGAAAAAAATTGACTCGACCCGACCCGACCAGCGACATTTTGAAACCCCCCTGACCCGACCCGCGGGTCGGGTCATGACCAGCGAAAATCCCTGATTAAAACCGTTTCCACATGGAAGTAGACAATCTTCCGATGGAATTGAAACAACTTCCACGGAAGTAAAAAGCTTCTTCCACATTTACTTGCTGGATGGAAGTGATTAAGCGGATGGAAGCTGTTGGGAATACGGTGAAAGTCGGTGGACTCTTGTTGAAGCTAGTGGCAGTTTATTCAGGACAAGGTTGAGGGAGACTCAGCTGTCGGACGTTGGTGGGAGCTTCCACTTACACAAACGTACATTTTCACGTGTTCTATGGAAGTATACATACATTTCAAGCACCTCCTCCGTAGAAGTGGTCAGAAGTGAACAAACTACTCCCACGGAAGCGGTTTCTACTTCGATGGAATTAGTTTGGCTGGCACAGAATTTTCACCTTAACTTCCATGGGGAATACGTCGCAACTTCCAAGGGAGTGAATACAAAAAACACACTGTTGTCGACCCAACTATTTTGAATATTATCCACGGTTGGGTGGAAGCTTCCGCCTCACTTTCACCAACAGTTAGTTGGTGGAATTTTCCACCTACTTCCTTTCTTTGAAGAAGTAAAACAACTCCCACATGCAGGTGAGAAAAAACGTGGAAGTAAAGCATAAGTGAACTTAGTGCAAGTAATTTTTCTCCCGTGGATAAGTTTCATGGGAGTAAAAGACAAGAGGTGAACACTGTGGACACCTCGAGTCATGCCATGATCGAGCTCTGCCCGTCGTATCATCCGACGTCTGGCCCGATATATAGATGTGCGCCGCCCTACCGTTTTTGCCCACCATACCGCGTATTTCCTTTGGGTCGGATTTCTGTGTGGGATGCTGGCGTACGCTTTCAATGTGATACTGACGTACGCGTTTAGTACGTACTCGTTCTCCCTTCTCTTGCGCGATGCACGCGCTCTGCCGCATCGCATACAACTATGCTCGTGGGCGGCCGAAACGTTGACGATCGCTCGCTGCTGCTGCTGCTGCTGCCGCAGCGTGTGCTCGAGTTTATCGAAGGCCAGCCTTGTTTGCGCCATCTCTCACCATATCGTAATTCCATGTAGTCCGTTTTGCAGTATACGTACAAAGCGACCCCCCCCCCCCCCCCTCACCCCCGCTGTTGTGGGTTTTTCTTTTTCCCGGTGTACACGGGGTATGACCTCATCTATTAATAGTAGTACATTCAGTTTACGCACATTTGCTTTTTCCATGGGGGCATTATATTGTTTAGCGACACGAGCTACTCTCGCTCAGCATATGCCAGGCGTACATAAATATTTCGCAACGAATACTACGCCTGGTCTTGTTGTTTCCAGACCCGTTCTACGATATATATAGGTATTACGGGGGACCATAGTTAAGAGGACCTATGGTACACACAAGAACCTACATATTAAATATTTTTACAAACAATATTTGGTCCTATTAACTATGCCCCCCCGTAATAGCACATTTCCGCTATTATTTTGTTTCTGAAAGACGGAGGGTGTTCCTTGACCCCAATCTTGATTTCGAAAAAACCGTTTCGTAGACTTGGGCCACGGGATTATTCATCGAGATTCAGTTTGATATTTTTACTCAAGTCAGTTTTCGGGTGAGGTATGGAGCTCCTTAAGTAAGGAGCCTGAGAGTAATTAGGGTAAACCTCTATCCTAGAACACGACTCCAGTACTACCGTATACCACGACACTGTCTTTGGCTGGGTTATAGTTCTATCTTGAGCAAGGCTTGACCTCGGGGGGAAAGAGCGTCCAGGCACAAGGAGATTTACGGCCGATCGCCGAATGCTTTGTGCCATGTATTTCGTAAGTCCACATCATTGCACTGCACATTGATGGAATGGACGCACGGTTTAATAGGCACTATCGTCGAGCCGGTACGTTGGTGCAGGCGCTGTTAGTATATATTTCTTGCTTGCATTTGATTCTGGCACACATAGCAGACCATATGGCTCTTGTGAAGGTGCTAGCTACTGAGCTACCGGAATAGAATATCGATCGATTACCCAGCCCAGGGTGATCCTTACAACACCCTCCCTCCCTCGGAACGGCGGGATCTTTGTGGCGTCGGTACCGTATACGGCCGTTCGCTGACTTACCCGCTATGTCTATACCTGAAGAACCAACGACATAAAATAAGCGTTTAGGGACGCGCGCGCAAGCGTTCCTATAAAAGACACGTTCGAAGCGAGATTCGAACCCGTGTCCTCGACGGCGTCAAATGTGAAGGTGTCACCTACTGAGCTATAGGGGTGAACGATAGATCGATCACCCAGCCCAGGGTGGTCCTTGTAACACTCTTCCAGTTTCTGTGAATCTTCGTTAGGCCTCATGCATCCATGAGGGCTCGTGTCCCAACAAGTTAATATATACCTGGTATGCAGTTTTCTTTCCTCGATTCTCGCGTTTTTCATGTATGGTATTAGCGCGAACTATTTCGGGGGGGGCATAGTTAATAGGACCTACGGTACACACAAACACCTCTATATTTTCCTATTTTTAGTAACAATATTTAGTCCTATTTCCTATGGCCCCCCGTCGTCGTTGTGGTCTTGTCCACTTCCGGCCTCTGACTTTGTTCCCGAACGGCATCTATGTATCTCCAGGTCTTTGGCACGTAGCGGGAAGAAGCTCGCACCCCCCGGGCATTACGAAAGAAGAGGCGACCACCTCGTCTTCCGTTTGGCGCTGACGGTGTTCAGCCCCACTGTTAAGGAAGATGCAACAACAAGAGTATCATTGTAAGGCCCACCTTTTTGTGCGACGCTACGAAAGAAATTTTGTTCATTCAATCTTGCTCAGCGGCGAACCCTGAACTACGCGCTACGTATTGGTCTTGGTCCTTTTTTTGTCCTGCGGTCCCGTTTTGGGGACAAACCAGACAACTCACAATCTGGTTTGTCCTCGACACGGGACTGCTGTCCTCAAAGGGTTAGCTCGAGGCGTTTAATGGCTGGTGCCATGATGAGGTTCTAAGGGTTCAGATTCGGCGTTTTCTCGTGGATGGACCCACACTGTGATCAAGCAGTGGGTCAGTCTGCTTCAGCAGTCGGGCGTATTTGTGGATCCTACTGCGCAACATCATTGGCCGCCAGGAAGAAACAAAGGGCGCCGTCGAGGACGCCGGCGGCGTAAGCTGTACGCGCTAGTTTTTCTCCCAAAGCACAGGGCGCGGCTGACGGGTTTCGAATTTAGCCATCGCTCGTGCGGAGGTCGTGGACACACCAACATATTCAAGGCACAGGTCGGGCGCTTGCAGGCGGTTCGGTACATGGCATGGTATGTTCTTACGTCGCACACCAGGCCAGGCCGGTGGAGATGTTTGCTAAAATCATGGCCTCGCTTCTTACGTCCAAACGATGCATACCTTCGCCGAACACCGCCCAACAATCCCACAGTAGTAGGGCGCCCTCGAGGAGAAGGAGCCGACCGTCGTTGCCGTCTTTCCTCATGTATGTATCGATGTCTCTTCGATCGCACAAAAACACGGCTGGGAATGCGTGGTTATGTTTTATCAGTGTATACCTCTTCGTAGTTCTCCCTGATAGGGAGCCGCTATTATTTGCGGGACAGTCTTTCTCTAGCTTGCCGCGCGCAAACCCTGCAGGCTTGTACTTGTTCCGGAAATATGTACTGCCTTTGAACATCGGCTAAAGCTGTATGTTCATAGGTTGTATGCTCTCTGGTGGCGTACGTGCGATATATGTCAAACTGTAACACCAAGTATACGCCACTCCAGTCACCGAAACTCCGCTGTGAGCAGCTCATACGGCGCAATATCTTGCCTTTGCCCTACACTAACCCATTTTTCTCCCCTCCATAATATTTTGCCGCGTACCGCATGTTGAACCCTTTCTGTGAAGGAATGAAAAAATAAGGCACCGTCCCCTCCATGCATTGCCGACACACATAAAAAACGTGCTCCAACAGTCTCGCGACGCCGTCGGCCCAATCCCTCTCGAATACATTCGTTCCTCCGGCAGAAGAATTGGCTGTATAAAATTACACGGACCACAGGGTTGGCCGGCGGGTAGTTTCGGGCCAATACATGGCTCTACATACAGCTGAGCACAATAACTGCCTTCCGTCAATACTACGTAGATCGTGCACAGTGGCGGTCCCGTTGTGAGGCATACTTCTTTAGGCGAGTACGGCTCTAACGCGCGGCCTACCCTGATACGGCATCGTAGGAGGGTTTACGAGGCGAGCCGCCTCCTATAGATACCGTACATATATACCCCGCCCTAGGTAGGCACTAACACCTATAGAATGCTATATACATAGGTACTAGTGCCTATAGAAGGCAGGCGATCGCCTTACTCGGATGACTCTGACAAAGAAAAGATATCAACTCCCCTCCCCTCGCCACACAAGGCAGTGCATTGTTCTCGCAACTGCTGCTACAGCTCCCCGTGCATTATATGATATACCCTGGTATGGTTTTTCAGGTGTGTTGGCGACCGTCGGCCAGTTGTAAAAGTACGCCGAAGCCAGCAGCAACGACGAGACGCCATGCTCCCCCCCCCCCCCCATGTTCCCCGTGTTTTCAAAATCATCCCTCCTCCAAGGCGAAACTAACTACCTTACACAAATCATACCCACCCCCGCCCCCCTCTCCCCCCCGTCCGAATGCCTCCCTCTTCCTGAGACACTTTCCGTACCCATGTTTTAGTTTCGTCGAACAATAAAATTTGGAAACCGGAGAAGAATGTGGTGTGACCCGCGTGTGGTTGGTCCGATAAGCACCAATAATCCAGTTGCCTTTAGTCTCACTTCGTGCCGCTTTTAGGCCACTCGGGCGAGAGGCTCTTTACCTCACACCAAATCGGACTTGAAACCAATGTGTACGAACGTAACAAATCAAGCCCATGGCGGTACATACCGCGAAACCCCACACAATAAAAAATCGTGTGGTGACTGCAAATATATACTGGAGGGCAGTTACTCGCCCGAGCGACTCTGCGCGGTTGCAATCAAGGACCTTGAGAGTTGCCCCCCCTTTTGACCCATTTAGAACTGAGGTCCCGATTTTGGGGACAAACCAGTCAAGTACTGAGTTTTTTTGTCCCCAATACGGGACTACGGTACTAAACGGGAAAGTAGCACCTGTCAGCGCCGGCCAAACCTTGCTTCCGTGAGGCCATACCCCTATTATTTAATAGAAGAGACCGGCCAAGAAAGTGGGTGTTATAAAGGTGCACCGCAGAGCAAAATATATACACACATCATGTTCGGAGGTTATCAGGGTGGTGCTGATGTTTAGCTCGTAGTATTTAAGTATATCCGTGTCTGCGGCGTTCTTCATGGATTTATGCTAGGCATGTTGGGCTTAAGGTGCAGTACGATACGATGCTGCAATAGAAGACGACAATATTATGTCGAAGGTAGCGGACTGCATTGGGCACACTGCACGTCCACAGCTAGCTGCCCTCCATCACAGGTTTTCACGATATATCTCCGTTCAGCTGGACGTCAAGCTTGCGAGAAAGTCCATGCCAGCCATTGGAACACGATGGGACACACGTTCTCTCGCAGCTCCCAACCAGAAGGTTGGCGCTCAATAAGGTGTGCTGTGTTCGCTACATACATGGTTGCCATTAATTACCTATACGAGTATACAAGGCGATATTAATATGCCTTATATTCAATCATTCAGTATATATACAAGGCGCCTGCGCCCCATCTAGGTGCGCTACTAAAAGTCGGCTATGTAGGCGAGAACTGCAATATTTAAGGCGACTTCGAGCCGCATGTCAGTAACTGTAGGTCGCCTTGTGACGGGGCCACCCCACACTTTGTACTGTCTGACGGTTCGACAGTTTCAGTGTTAACCACGGCGCTGAATAACAAACAGGTAGAATGGCATGCTGGAGAGAGTTTGGCCAATAGAACAGCGATAGAGTTCAACATATTGAGGCGATTGGTCTACAGTACGCAGATTGACCCTGTGATTCGTCTGGTGATTCGACGATATCTTCAGGCGCTCTCTATGAGTGCCCGTTCAGTTCTTCTCACGACGGCGCTGAAAAATGAGTATGATGCCATCCTGGCGTGCTTCCAGGATTTCTCGCACGAGCACCACGCTCGACGTAACCGCCCCCTCCTGGTCACTTTCATATTTTCCTGCCCTGAGCAGCTATCTCCGGTTCGTCAACTGCACTCGGCGGTAGTACCTACCCGGTACGCCGCTGCCTTCTCTTTCTCCCGTGTGCTGCTACTGCCGCTTCATCTGCAGCTAGCTGCTGTGTGCTTGACAGTGCTACCTTATTTCGACGCTGCGGCAACGAGGTTGTACGAGGTAGAGATACTGTACCCGCATCCTACATTTATCTCTTATGTCCAGAATATCCGTCTGCCTTCTCTTCCTGTTTAATCGATAGCGCCGAGATCGAATCGCGATGACGAGCGCGTTGCCCCACCGAGTATCGTCGTGCCGGTCATCGGCCCGATTGAGCGCAGGTAGGAAAGGTTCCTCCCGTGCCTTTGGCGCGAGCGGCGTGCTGGTAGCTGCCACTTGTCTCCAACCCCCTGGGCAAGAGAGTTTTACCCCGATTATGTTTCCTGCCTGTGCGTTATGTCCCTTACGGTGAATGGATATTGCGCTCTGGATATAAGTAACGTCGGTTTGCGTGCGGTGCGGCTTTCCCGATGGATGCGCTAGGTCCCTCGCCCCGCGTTTCCACACATATCGCGAAAATCCCGCTGGCTCGCTTCCTTTCTGATCCAGCGTTGCCGCTCTTGCCCGTACCGCCCTCGTTCGCTGCTGCTTGCAAACCGTGTAACCCTTTACTCATTCTGATACCAGGTGTTGGTGCAACCGGGAATTGTACTTCTTCTGTCGAAGCAAGATGAAGAAGATCGCGTTCCTGGTGAAGGCCTCCTTCTTCCTGGTCTCTGTCTGCATGCTCGTCTTTCACCAAGAAGAGCTCAGCATCGACTATTCGGGTGCTACTGCTAACGCTGCCGTCTCGGACTTCGTTATCACCAGTGCCGCGGAAAATTCTTATGTGGGGCCCGTCAAACTGGTGAGCGTACTCTCTTTTATACTTTTTCTTCTCGTGGGAAAACATACATAGCCGAAACATGAACAAAAAAAAGGCACACCTAAGTCCTGGTGCGGAAAGAAGCCCACAATATACGGCCAGAAGCTCGTATATATATATATACGTACAGACAGTACAGAATTGTTAGTTCTGTGATATTTTCTTTGTGATCGTCTTCCTTCGTGTTTCTCTATCACCGTAGCAGGATTGCTGGCGCGTGTGTGTTTGCTGTGCCTTTCGTATCCGGTACGATGGCATATGCATTGCGCTGCCTGTAGTATGGTACGGTTTGCACAGGGCACGACAGCAGTGACGGTAGACGTATGGTACGGCCCGAAAGCAGAGATGGCTTGCGGCTTTCGTTTTCGGGGAGTTCTGGCATCGGGATAGTAGTGCTGCACATCACTATATTATAGTTGGATTTTTGTTCGGTTTTCGAAAGGACTCCTGTCTGTGCGCATACTCTTCACATCAACCCGGTGTTTCTACCCGCCGACACATCACATCAAACCGGTATTTCTACCCGTCGACATCCAGCACATCCAGCAGTGTCCGTGCGGATCCTTCAACCCTGGAGAGATACAAGCTCTGTGGTCACAACATTTTAAACTACTACTACTGTAAGCCACGAACTACACCGCCGTAGGGATGATGTGTGGAGTGACGCTTGAAACCAATTAATTGGCGTTATTTGACGGTTTCGTGTGCGAGGCATCATCGCTTTGTATCTTATTATGCCCGTTTCCCGTATCACATGATATATATATATATATTATCATGATACATATCTTTATATGCTACGACTTACTTGCTATTTTTGGGTGTACATGTATTTCGTTTGATACTTGTAGGGCGTTAGACAGGGTACATCGGCGACAGCGTATACGGTAGTAAATACATATATCTTGATCGTCTATCATCAGATCTATCGTCGTCCTGGTTGCTCAGTCGGAAACAGCAAGCACCTACCTGTCTTGATCCGACTGATGATGTGTCCGACGTGCTATATACCCTCGCAATACTTACTTGGCGTTGGAAACGGACCCTAAACGCCCAAGAATTCGATGAATCCAACCCTAGACTATTAATAGGGTACACAGGAGCAGTACGAGGTAAAGTGCTTGTGTTGAAACTGATAATAATAATGTTGTAAACACGATTTTACTCCTGATACCGGTGATGATGGTAATCTCGAAAAAAAATACCCTACGCGGCGCTCGACGCATACTGGTGTTAGACGATGACAGGGTATGTACCCCGAGTAGTATTGCCAGTATTGGTCAACTGGCTTCATAAAACATAATGATAATGTCAGGACGACTGCTGCTGCTGTAACAACATGCAACCTTGCAAGTGGGGCAGCTTACATATCCTGGCAGTAGACTGCTTTTTTTATTGATCTACTGCTCGCGGTAGCATATTATATATATATCGTCGTCGTATAAACCTGCTGCTGATCGTCGTCGTATGAACCTGCTGCTGATCTGATGGTGCAGTTAGTTGCGTACAACACCACAGCAGCATACTGTTATTGTACTCGTAGTACTGCGGTATATCGCCTTCAGGTAGAGTCGACCACAGCACCTTCAAGTTTAGAAAGAGGGTTAGGTGACTGTGATACAGTAGATACTGCTTGAAGTTGTACTCCAATTTTTCGGGTAAGCGTTGTTCCGCTCTGAGACGTCCGAACGGGCATCCTTTCATGGGATACGATAGTATTATTGTTACGTCTACTTCCCGACAATATAGCGTAGATAGATGCGGTTCCGGTATAAACCGAATATCCTTCCGTCAAAATCAGCGGTATCTCCCTCATCATACGCTTCTTTGCCAGCCGTTTCCCATTTATTTTCCATTCCCCACATCATATTTCATCTGTTTTAGCTACCGGTCGGTATAATAGTATACCTGGTATGTCCTATTGAACCGAGAAAAGAAGTCCGAGTAAGTGTGATAGATGCTATTATTAATAGTATTAATAATACTTGAAGTTGTACTCCAATTTTTCGCGTGAGCGTTTCGAGCGTTTTCCCGCTCCGAGATATCCGAACGGGCGTCCTTTCATAGGATACGATATCCTGTACTGAACCGAGGATTCATCTGATTCGCACTAAAAAAAAATATGTATGCCTGGTACCACTACAGTACACACACTGCTGCTGTAGACTGAGAGGAAGATATATCTGTACCTCTCACACCGGTACCACTGTACACCGTAGCCGTAGTACAGTCCAGATGCACACTACTACTACTACTACTACTACTACTACTGCTGTACTGTGCTGTGTACTACACTACCTTGCTGTACTTTAATGTGATGTACCGTACGGTATTGTCTACCGTAACGGTGGTACTGTGCTGGTACCGCGACATTGTACGTTTTGGCTTTACGGTACTGTACGGTACATTGATGACGTAGGCAACGGATGTATATATACCAGATACAGAGCAGGACACCGGCAAGTCAACCGGTATCAAAAATCGCCAGAGTACACTGTGCGTCAACAGCATCAACACCTCACGGTTAACCAAGCAATTTCTTGTGCTAGGTCTGGCTATCGCCCCTACAGAGCAAAGGGTACGGTACTACAGTGCATTCCGGTACGGCACGGCACGGAACGGTACGGTACGGTACGGTACGGTACGGTACGATATGGCACGGCACGGTACGGTACGACACGGTACGGTACGGTACGGCTCGGCTCGGCTCGGCACAGTACGGTACGGTACGGGACGGTACGGCTCGGTACGGTACGGTACGGTACGGCACGGCACGGCACGGTACGGTACGGTACGGATCGGTACGGTACGGTACGGTACGGTACGGTACGGTAACGGTACCGCACCGTCAACAGTACAATGCAATACGCTATGATACGGTACGGTACGGTACCGTACCGTATCGTACAACACAGTACAATGCAATACGCTATGGTACGGTACGCTACTGCGGTACGCTACGGCATAGTATAGTACAATACAGTGTGTGGTATTGTTTACGGTGCTGTCAGAGAACCGTGTCGGTAGAGTACTTTGACGTTACGGTACCGTGACCGTACAAGCGTACAGTACTACACGGTACGCCTACAGAGTAACGCACCAGGAATTTCCTGATATCTTCGAACTGGAACCGCGCGGTGTCTGTGACCCTACGGTACAGTTCGGGTACGGTACTGTGTACGATACGGTTGGGCGATTGATACTGTGATAGTACTGTGACGGTAGAGTACCCTAACGTTACGGTACCGTGACCGTACAACCGTGAGGTACTTGAATATTGCGTTACCGCACGGTACCCTGACGACTTAGGCAATGGATAAATACCAGACACAAAGTAGGACACTACGGTACGCCTACAAAGCAAAGTACCAGTTATAAACTAGGTCCTCACACTGATACGACGCATTGTATGTGACCGTACGACACAGTGCAGATACGGTACTGTGTGCCGTACGGTAAAGTCATGAAAATGTACGGTACTTTAACAGCAAGGCACAGCGGCCGTACGGGACTGTGAGGGTACACGCTAGGCTATACCAGGTAAAATACTGTCACGGCACGGCAATGTGACAGGACGGGGCCGTACTCTGATCCGTAAGGTAGGTATGGTGACGGTATAATATTATTCGGTATTGCTCACGGTACTGTGTGATGATCCTGTGGCCGTAGGGTACTTTGACATTATTACGGTACAGTGACGTGTCTTAACTTTATCCAAAGAGCCTGGGAACGAGCGGAACGGAACGAGGCTACCCGTGATAATTTTCGCTCCGTGCCACAGGTAGGAGGTGTAAAAAAACGTGTTAGGGTCAGTGCAGAATCCTGGGCCTCGCCAGCCGAATCAATACGAACGGTATCTTTTACACACGCCACGTCAAGTTGTTGTCCACGTCCATCTTCGGTGGTATCCATCTGCATCTAAAAATAATACCAGGGTATGTATTCCTTTCGTTCCCGTTCGGTTGGGTTGTTTGTGTGGTCTTCCCAAAGAAAACAAACCCTTGGGGTGCAACACTTCTTCTTCCTTTTCCTACAATAATAGCTACGAGCAGCCTAGTTCCGTTCCGCTCGTTCCCATGCTCTTTGGTGGGAGTTGAGACACGTCCTGATGACATGGATGTCAGGAGACATATCAAGCAAGGCAAAATATATAATATGCGCTGTCAAGGGTGTACGGCCGATTGTTTCACACTAAAACCTAGTAGTGTGGTGTCAGTTAAGGCAATGTCAAGGAAAAAGTTGCTGTCTGTCAAGGGGTGAAAATGCTGTCTCCTGACATATTTATTTGCCGATGTACGACTGTTTTCTTGGGCTGCGCTGCGAATCTATTCGTTTCTCGCAACCAATCAGCACTAATTCATGCGGCAGATAATGCTCGTAGTCCATTTATTTGGTTGGTTCAAAAATGCAGCCCGAGAAATAAACACAAACAAGAGAGGAAGGAGTGTTGCATGTTGCACCCCTTTATTTTCTGTGGGTAGAACGAACGGCCCGACCGGACGGGAACAAAATGTGTCATGTTGGGTGTAGATGGGCACCACCGAATATATATGGACACCATTTTGACGTGGCATGTGCAGAAGATACCGTTCGTACTGACGCTGATTCGGCTGGCGAGAGGCCCACGATTCTGCATGGACGCAAGGACCCAAACACGTTTTTTTTTGCCAGCCATGTAACGAATGACCACGAGCAGCCTCGTTTCGTTCCGCCCGTTCCCATGCGTTTCGGAAGGACGCCCTGATTTGATGTTCGGTACATACATTCCAGACACAGGAGAAGAAGTAGAACGCTTTATTACGTCAACAAACAGAGCAAAATACTAGGTATGTCCTGGATCGTTACTGTCGAACCACACAGTCTGTGACCGTACACCACTGTGAGGGTACGGAACTCTGTATGAGGGACGAGCATGTGATAGTACGGTGCGGTACTATGGCGGTACGGTATTACGACGTTGTGGCACTGAGAAAGTACGGCACGCTACAAACTGTGACAATAATATAACGTGACAGGAAGGCGCGGTTCTGTGACAGTGCTACTGCGACCGATACGGTACGGTCTTGTTGTGACGGTATGGTGCTGTTACGGCACTGTTCCAGCCACTGTGTGTGATGGTTCTGTGACGGTAGAGTACTTTGACGCTACGGCATCGTGACTACAGTGCGGGTAAGGTACTACTGTGTACTGTACGGTGAAGTAAGTGAGAATGCGGTACGGTGTTTTACCGGTACGGTACGTATTATTGTAACCGTACAGCCGGGAAGTACTTGGATGTTACGGTGCGGTACGGGAGTCTGACGCCATAGGCAATGGATATGAACCAGACAGAGAGTAGGACCCTACCTACACCAACAGATCCAAGTATTATTGGGTATTTACTGGATTATCTCACCGATACGGCGCAAGGTCTGTGACCGTACGCCACAGTGCGAGAACGGTACTGCGTGCAGTACCGTGAAGTGATAATGCGGTACGGTACTTTAACGGTACGGAACAGTGACGGTACGGCATTGCGAAAGTACATCTCGATATTTACCGCTGTGACGGTACGGTATTGCGATAGGACGGGACTGTGCTGTGATCCGTTAGATGCTATTGTGATACGGTACATTTATCGTATTGTTCACGGTACTGCAATGATGCTGTGACGGTAAAGTATTTTGACGTGACAGTGCCGTGATCGTATGGCCGTCGAGTACACGGAGGTTTCCGTACGATACCGAAGATATAGGCGGTGGATATGAACCAGACACAAAGTAGGACGCTATAGTTCCAAGTATGCCCTGGATCATCACAATGCTGTGAGGCAGTGTCTGTGACGGCGCGGCACTGCAAATCTACGGTACTGTGTGCGGTACAGTGGTGTGATGATACGATGCGGTACGGCACTACTACGGTTGGCAGTACGACACTGGGAAGGTACGGTACTGTGTACAGTACGGTTACGGGATAGTACGGTACCGTGCCATGACGGTATGAAAAAATGTGAAGGTGCAGCACGCTAGATTCTGTTATGGTACGATTATGTGATAGACAGTGACCGTATGGTACATTTAATGTATTGTTCACGGTACTGCAACGGGTACCGTGACCGTATAGACGTAGGGTCCACGGATATTAGCGTACGGTATGGTACTCTAAAGATATAGTAGGCGATTGATATGAACCAAACGCACAGTAGAACGCTACCGTACGAACACACAGAGAGGTACCAAGAATGCCCTGGATCATCACAACACTAGCAGTTCGTAAGTACGCCACTGTAACGGTACGGTTTTGTGTAGGGTACATAGTGGTGTGATAGTACCACACGGTACGGTACTATGACGGTACGGCTCTGAGAAAGTATCGTACCGTGATGCGGCTCAGGGATAGTACGGTACCGTAACATGACGGTACGACGCTGCGGAGGTACGGCACGCTAGAGTCTGTGATGGTACAATAACGTGATAGAACGGGACGATATTGTGACCCGCACGGTACTATTTTGACGGTATGGTAATAATCCTGTCGTATTCTTCACGGTTGGTTCTATATTGGTACTGTGATGATATAAAGAGGTACTTGGACGTTACGGTACCGTGACCGTATAGCCGTATAGATGTTACGGTGGAGACTTAGTTAGGTAATATAGATATGTACCACGCACAGAGTAGGACGCTAACGTACGCCTACGGAGTAACGTAGCAGGTATGTCTTGGATCATCACAATGCCACCCAGTGACTGTGACTGTACTGTGTGGGTTCGGTACTGTGTACGGTACTGTTACGTGATAATACTGTGTCATACGTTACTATAGCGGCACGGCTCGGCACTGTTAAGGTGTGGTGTGCTTGAATGGTGTGGCGACACAGTAGTAATGAAATACCTAGTAGGACGGAACAATACTGTGACGTTACGGGTGACCCGTACCGTTCGGTTCTGTGATGGTGTGGTACGATAACGCTATATTTCACTGCGTTGATGGCAATCTCATGGTAGAGTACTTTGACGTCATCACGGTACCGTGACCATACAGTCGACCTAGGCAATGGATATATTCCAGATACAGGGTAGGACGCTACCATAAGACTACAAAGTACAGTACGAGGTATTAACTGGACAATCACACGGAAACAGCGCAACTTCTGTGACCATAAGGCACTTTGAGGGTACGGTGCTGTGTACGGTACGGCGATGTTGACAATACGGTAAGGTACTATGAAGGCACGTCATTTTGAAGGTACGGTACGCTATATTGGGTGACGGTGCGGTAATGTGATAGGACAAGACAGTACTGCGACGGTTCGGTACGTGCTGTGACGGTATGATACTGTTTCTTTATTGTGCATGGTACTGCTGTGATGGTGCTCCGACGGTATTGTATTTGGACGTTTCGGTACCGGGACCGCACAGCCGTGTAATACTGGGACGTTTCGGTACGGTACAGCACTCTGACGGCTTGGGCGACGGATTTATGCCAGGCACAGATTAGGGTGTGCTACCATACGTGTACATAGTTGGCTACCAAGCATGCCCTGGATCATCACATTGACACTCGGTACGGTGACCCGTACGGTACGGTATTGAGACGGTACGGAACTATTACGGTGTTGTGTTCGGCCCTGTTACGGTAACGGTAGAGTACTTTTCTATTTTTTTTTCTCTCATCATCCCATTCATTATCTTGGCACATCTTCTTCTCTCTCTCCTTCCAACTCGTAACTCAGATCCGGGGTCACATAGCAGGCTCTTCTACCTCCTTCCCGCTACGGTACGTGCCTTCATTTTTATCTCGAGAAGATTTCAGCCTTTTCTTCCCTCGTCGACTCGCATCGAATTGTGCCTATCTACGGGGGGGGGCATAATAAATAGGACGTACGGTATAGACAAAAACCTATGTATTTACCTATTTTTACTATTATTACGGGGGACCATAGTTAATAGGACCAAATATTGTTAGTAAAAATGCTTCAATATATAGTTTTTTATCTATACCATAGGTCCTATTAACTATGGTCCCCCGTAATAACACTATTTGGCCCTATTTGCTATGTTCCCCTGTAATAGGAGGTCAAGGTAGCG
This sequence comes from Nereocystis luetkeana, assembly GCA_031213475.1. NCBI lineage: Eukaryota > Phaeophyceae > Laminariales > Laminariaceae > Nereocystis > Nereocystis luetkeana. Next base: position 3,377,677 of record JARUPZ010000015.1, read on the forward strand.
TCAATGCAAAGACAATGAGTACCGGGTTTTCTCATACGGTAAGGTACGGTACAGTCCGGAACGGTACCCGGATGTCTTCGGCAATGTATATATACCAGACACGGAGTGGGATGCTACCACAGGAAAGTAAGTGCCAGGTTTGCCCTGTATCGTCACATTGAAACGACGCAGTGTCTGTGACCGTACGACACGGTGGGGGTACGGTATTGTATATGGTACTATGAAGGTACAACACTGTGGAAGTAGGCGGTACGCTACATTCTGTTACGGTACGGTTCTGTGGTAGAACGGGCCAGCACTGTGACCCGTACGGTACGGTGTAGTGACAGTATGGTACTTCTACCGTCTTAATTACGGTACCGCAATGGTATTGTGACGGTCAGGAGTTTTCCCTTCGCGATATTGAGATGTTGCGATACCGTACGGGACTCTCAATACTTCGGCGATGGATATGTACCAAGCACAGATTAGGAGGCTACCGAACGGTGATGTGAAAATGCGGTACGGTACTATGACGGTACGGCAGTGTGAAGGTGCGGTACGTTATAAACTGTGTCGGTACGGTAATAATGTGATAGGGTGTGCCAGTGCTTTGACGGTACTGTGCTTAGACGGTACTGTGACCTGTACGGTATGCTGTTGTTGTGACAGTATGGAACTGCTACGGTATTGTGTTTCCGGTAGTGAGATGATGCTGTGACGGTATCTTTGTATTTTGACGTTACGCCATATACAGTGACAGTACGGCCGTACCGTACGATTCTGGGACGTTACGTTAAACCTGTATCAAAGATCATCGGAATACCCGTCATGTCGACAGCATCAAAACCTCATCGTACACAAAACAAGCACATTTCGATTGAGTTAGGCCCAGCTACCGTGCGGCTATTGTAGCGTCAAGTGCCAAGTATGTCCTTCATCATCACACTGAAAAGGCGCAGGGTTTGTGGCCGTACGTCACTGTGAGGGCACGGTACTGTGCACGGTACGGTTGGGTGATACTTCGGTACAGTGTGGTACTATGAAGGTACGGCGCTGTGAAAGGACGGTACGCTATATACTGTGACGGTACTTTACAATATATTTTATTATTATTATTATTAGGCTTGCTATCCGACAATGTGCAGCATGAGCTTCCACGTTGATCATTCAAAACATTCCTGAAAGAAAAAATCTGCGTATGTATACAAAGGAAACCTATGCACGAAGTCTATCTGTCTTCCATGTCTACTTGCTTTTATGTTTTATTGTGACAGAGCGGAACATTACTGTGACGGTGCTGTGATCTGTACATCTTGTTATTGTGAGGGTATGGTACTCTTACCTTATCGTTTTTCTGGTACTATGGTGGTCCTGGGACGGCATTGTTGTCCTTGACGGAACCGTACCGTGACCGTACAGCCGTACAGTACTGGCACGGTCGCTACGGTATTCTGACTACTTAGACTAGGAAAATATACCAGACGAAAAGTAGGACAGCATTTTAAGCCGCTGTAAAAAGTCGCCAGAATACGCGTCAAGTCGACATCATCAACACCTCACCGTACGCGAAACAAGTACATTTCGAGTGCGCTAGGTCCAGCTACCGTACGCCTACAAAGCAACGTACCAGGCATGTCCTGGATCATCCCACCGATACGTCCCAGTGTCTGAGAGTACGCAATGCCTAAAATATTTTGTGCTTAATAGCTACTGACCTCACAGGGGACTATGCACTGTGACGGCCTGTGGAATCTAAAATAATGTATACCTGGTATATTTCCCGGCAGCGAGCGTTGCGGGTCCTTCCGTGAGAATGTCAGGATCGCTTGCAACAAGGTTGCGACGGTAGTTAGTTGTAGGTTATTTTCGTCTATCTGTAAGATGCATGCCGCCCTGGCAGATATAAGACTGGGGGTTAACCGTATCCGACCAATCGTATCGTCGTGTCAACGCGCCCTGTCGTCCTTGCCACGGTTGTTGATAGTCCAGTCAGCGGTGTTGCTTTTCATTGCGACTACAATCGGTGTTAATTTCGTTTAGTCGTACATACATGGGAAATAAATCCCATACAGTGGGAAATCCCATACAGGACAATCGGCCCGCGAACAAGGAAAACACGGATAAGAACAAAAAGGTTCGCTTTCGGGGGGCGGCGGGGGGGGGGGGGGGGGGCGTTACGGAAGAACCTAAAAAGAAAGAACCGAATAGGAACAGAGAATCGCTTTTGGGGAGGAGGCGTTTTAGAAACTTTCATGAAGAAAATCGTCCTCAACCACGAGCGCGACACCCGATCCTTCCCGATGCCCAAAAATAGCCTCTATGCTCAAGGCTGTTCGGAGACGGTGTCAACAACGATTTTTTTAAGGATTTGCTCAGAAAAAGTGTCTTTCGTTGATGGGCCCATGGTATAACCAAGCAATAACAGTCTACTTGGGGCGGCGACTACGACATAAACTTTACCTGGTACCTGGTGTATTTGACGCCGACCTACGCATGCTGGCTTACTGCATATTACTAGTTTCAGCATGCTGTCAAGTAAGTTCGCAACCAACCCCCATTACAGCACTGAACGTTTTGCGGACGGTCGATTGGGCCGTACGTCTGCAGTCGTTGCGGCGCTAATAGGGGTGGACCGATAAAACAAAAAGGTGACCGTTCCCTGCCAGAATGTGTGTATAGTCCCCGTACACAGCAGGTTAACGTTGCTATCACAGTTTTTGAGATAATCCTCGCGGGATATGTTGGCAGGGTATACCGCATTCGAATATCGTCGGTAATTGGGTCCAACCCCTGAATTAGTCGGCATCGCATTTACAGCATCGCCTACGGTAGAAAAAGTAGCACCACACAAACTCCTCCTGGTATTTTGTGAATGTTTTACTCTTCTTGAGGTGTTCGATATTATATGGCGAATCCTCTTCCTTGAGTAATAATAGTCTTCGACCATCTTACAAGAAGAGTGCATATCTACGCACGAGGCGCTTTACGATAGATGTTCACGCTAATTTTCCTGATGATGCTCCTCGCTTAAGGAGCTCTGCACCTCACCCGAAAACTGACGTTATTAGCAAAAACCAGATTGCATCCCGATGCGGAGTCCCATGATGACCCAAGGATATAGAAACGTCAATTTTCGAAACCATATTATTGGCATTCCGACGAATTGGGGTTAAGAGGCCTCGCCAGTCTGAAACAAATGTTGCTGAAATATGCTACCTCTATCGTAGAACGCGTTGCACTGAGGTCCTTGGTTCCTGAGAATGCTATCGCCAAACAGTTTGAGAAAGAGAGATGCGTCCCCCGCTTATACTTTGTTCCAGCAAGTCAAACACATGCATGTCGGTGGACTTCTTCTCGCAAAGGCATTTTTTACGGATGTCATGGCCCTGGGTGTGTACCTTGGTCCCGGCCAAACTAGCCTGCCCGAGGATATTCAAACATGGATCTACTATTATAACGAGTGCTCAAAGTAGACAACTACTACTGCTTGGACACGTACGTAGTAGCTGTTTTCCGATTTCAAAGTCCACCCGCATCTCAATCCGGAAGCACTTCGTAAGCAGGCTATCTTATCCTTTGAGACGTTGGTTCCTGCAGAATTCAACCAACGAGTACATCGCATGCATATGTATGTGCATATCTGAGATACGCAACGTATACGGACTACCAGGTACTATTGAAGCGTGTTTCAACCCTTTTGTGTACAATACTATTTATAGTGCAGGCACGTTTTGGGGGACGAATAGCTTAGAGTTGTTTGTCTCCGAAACGGAGCTGCAGCACAATGTCCGAGAGTCGCTATGGACAATAATATACATTTTGTTTTCTTTAAACCGAGAGTGAATGCTTGGTATACACCACATCCATTTCTCCGCTATTACGGGGGACCATAGTTAATAGGACCTGTGGTGTACATAAAAACCTATATATTTAACCATCTCTACTAACAATATTTGGTCCTATTAACTATGGTCCCCCGTAATAGTACTAAGTGACGATCCAGGGGCTCTGAGGGTCAATCGTTGAATACATTCTCATTGAGAAGCACCCGGATTTGTTTCAACTAATAATATGCATTCCGGTAGTACCCCGCATGCACTTCATCCGCTTTCCCCTGTCGTTGATCCAGGACGGTAAGAAATTTGAAGGATTACTTGACCTAAAATCATACCAGAAGAACCGATACAGTTGATCTGCTGTTGTTGTCGATCCAGTGTTATAATATATAGTATTTGCTATACAGTAGGCAACCACCCTTGAAGGATCCCACTTGGTTCGTCCGGGATGGAAGGCCCCTTGTATACTCGCATCGGGTATACTCCAACGCCCTTGCCTTGTCGGAGTTGGCACCGGGCCCCTGACAGTCATCAGCTCGCCGAAGCTATTGCGGGCAGAAGGTTTAAGCCCGTCACTCACCTATTATTGTACCGGACCACCAGTTCAGTGGAAAAATTGCGTGCAAGGCTCCCAGATTCACACGTGATTTTTTTTTATACCACCTGGCTATCCTGTTGTTTCCATTTTTTGGTGATTCGACCCCCGCAGTAGACCCATCCCACTTTAAGTCCGTCACACACCTATTGTACCGGACCACCAGTTCAGTGGAAAAATTGCGTGCAAGGCTCCCAGATTCACACGTGATTTTTATACCACCTGGCTATCCTGTTTCCATTTTTTGGTCATTCGACCCCCGCAGTAGACCCATCCCACTTATCATCCTGCTCCCACTCAGTGATTGATGCAGGAACATACACAGCCCTCCGCAGGAGCCGCCGGGGGGGGCCCTCGGCACCCTGGTCTTGTTTAGTACCATGTAGGCCACACATCTCTACAGCAACTCCTCCTTCCTGCTGTACATACAACCGAATTGAATTTACGTGATTATATATATCTGAAGAGCAGCCAGCGTGAACGTGCAGTTTATCCCCCTCTCCCGCCGGATCAAGGACCCAACTCCCTGCCTGACTTTGATTCTTGGCCGGAAACATCTCCGACGACAAAATCTTGGAACGACAATAAATTGCAGACGAAATGCAAGGGAGACGGAGAGATGGCTTGTTATCAGTTTCTGGAGTCTTCGGGGACGAGATTCGCTCTTCTTCTTGGTTCGCCGTGGAAAAAACTAAAATCAACTATTCTATGAATGCAATTCTACTACGACGTATACCGAAGGGGAGTGGCTATCTACCTCACGCAAAAGTGGACGCACGTACACGAGCATTGTGTGGCCGCAGAGTAGCAACAATAATACCATGTAGAGCTACAAGACTCAACGACCGCCAAGATGTAACATGGCGGCACAGGCCAATGGCTCTCATCGGCTGAAAATGAAGGATTAGAAACCGACCCCCCCACCGCGCCACCACAGTCCTTATTCGAAAACCAAAGGTATTCCGAGGGCGTCCGGGAGAGTCATTTTTCCGACACCTCACATACGGAAAGGTCAGAATGGAGATAGAACACCGAGATTTTTTTATCACAGGACGATTTGAGACGAGACCGGCTTCATTTTCATTTTTTTGCATCTATCTCTTGGTTTTGGAGTCCCCTCTCACTGGCTGCCCCCCCCCCCCAACCCCCCCCCCCCCCCCGCCCATCGCTATCAGTCGGGTTGACGTTGATGTCGGTTGGCAACGACAACGTAAAGAACGCCTATCACTACTTGGGCTAGATACCCAGCGTACCGTTTCTTCTTTTTTTTTTCTTCTGGAGGTCGGTCAGAGCGGGTGATCGAGATAAATAATTTGTGCGGGGTGCGGAGAACCTTTACACCGTACAAGGAGGACGATCGTATCACGTGCCTGGTGGTGTTTATGGCGAGGGACCCTAGAGGCAGTCGCCTAGGACATCCATTCATTGCTGTCCTTGGAAGTGGCCGCACAGGAACCGAAGTTGTGTTGTTTTTTTTGCCTGTGATCACAGCTCTCCGGTTTGTTTCTCATTCTATGACCTTCTGTTCTTTGGGGTGTCGGAGCAAGACTGTTCCGGGCTCCCCTGGGTATTCGTTCAATTTTCGTTTGATTGCGAGTTCGGATTCTTCGAATAACAAGTATTTGTTGTTTTGTTGTTGTTGTTCTCACATTAACTCACAATTCAATGCAGTCCGTGGTCGCAGGACAGGCTCCAATAACTCTGGAGTGGAAGAAATACCTCAAGTAAAAACAGAGGCAAAAAAAAAAAAAAAAAAACAAAAAACATATTGACCTGTGGTACGAACTACAGTAGGTGTGTTTGTTTTCATTGCTGCTTGGTCTGCACAATCAACAGAACAACACTACGCTCTGAAAAATCACTTAGCCCTACATACAACTCGAAAATGACCTGATGCTCGGAAAGAGGCGCCTTTTCACCCGCTTACAATCCACAAATAAATCGTACCTCACAACTCACCCAATATACTACGCCGCCGTACAGCGAACTTGTTTTTTATGTTCCGTGTGTTATAAAATATCATGTTTTATCACCAATCACGAGAGGGGCGTCGACCCAATCCCCCCCTAACCCTAGCCCAGGGTAAGAGCTCGACCCGAGCGCGGCTTCGCCGTCGCATTCTGGGAACTCTGAGAAAAAATGTGCTGACCACCTCACTCAAAAATCGAAAATCATTGGGCACTTTATGTGGCATTGTGTCTAGGTTGAGAACGCCGTAAAAAAGAGCAGCATTTTTGAGAGGGCCGGTGGTGGTTGCACTGTTTAGAAATCTATCTACAGCAGGAAATGCTACATACATTGTAGGCGTTTTTGGGGCGGGGGAGAAACTTTTAATTCCGGTGCAAGTTTCGTGTTTGTCTGTTTTTGTTTTTACTATTTTCCGGTGGTGGTTGCACTGTTTAGAAATCTATCTACAGCAGGAAATGCTACATTGTAGGCGTTTTTGGGGCGGGGGAGAAACTTTTAATTCCGGTGCAAGTTTCATGTTTGTCCTTTTTTTTTTCACTATTTATTTTCGAGCATTATTAGGAATGACCTTCAACTGGAGCAAAGCGTAACGCGAGCTTCGAGTACCCACGCTTAACGGGATCATATATGATGGTTAGCATAGCCGGATCGCTGGACCACCAGGTCATAGCAAAAAAAATGCAGAGAAGACGGCGAAATCTCGACCGTTTGTAACCTCGCCGAGATATGGGCTCAAGTGCCCGAAAGGTCCCGAGCGGCCCCCATAATAAGCGTCAGAGGGAAAAACTATCGTAGTATCTGTTGATTGTCCGTATACCATGGTACATTATACATATATATAGATATATATATATATATATATATATATATATATATATATATATATATATAAATAATCGTAGTATCTGTTGATTGTCCGTATACCATGGTACATTATACGTATATATATATATATATATATATATAAATATATATGCTCGCTCAGCGTACAAGTAAGTAGTATTAATTCGAAAATAGCGCAAGGTAGTCGATAATTTTGAGGTGTCCTTGTAGCTATTGCCCCCAACCAACTCGACCTACTCGGGTGCCTCCCCAAAACGTTGGTCTACGGGCGATTGCTGGTCGCCGACTAATATTGTTCCGAGAGATAGCTACTTTTCAGTACCGTACCATGGTATTTAACACCACACAGTGCCCACATAGTCGAAATACCGACTGCACGGGGCTGATCGTAACCGGTGATGCTATTTTACGGGCGAACATAGTAAATAGGACCAAATATTGATGGAAAAAACGGTAAATAATATACTTCGAAGTAGGGTTTTGTTTGTACCGTAGGTCCTATTTAATATGGGCTCCCGTGATGAGTGACTTGGTCGGGTCGTTAGGGACACCATCCCCCTATCGTCACATCAACGATATGATACTCCTTAGATGAACGAAGTCCACTCGCTCTCTTTCCCACGGCACGCATCCTCCTTTTTCTGTGCATCTATAATAATAGGGTATTTTTGCCATGTTCGTCAAGCGGTGGAGGAGGAACCACACCCCCTGCTGCCAAGACTACTTCCGGCAGTTTGAAGTGGGCACGAGGCGTTCGGACGGGACAACGCAGCTTCCAGACAGCTGGTGAGAGGCGCTTTCTACGATAGAGGTAGAGGTAGCACATTTCGTTTTTTTTTGTTTCTGAATGACGGGCCTCCTTAACCCAAAAACGTCTATCTTGTTTCGAAAAATGATGTTTTGTATACTTGGGCCATGGGATTTTTCATCGGGAAGCAATTAATTCGATTTTTGCTAGGGTCATTTTTCGGATGAGGTGAGGAGCTCCTCAAGTGAGGAGCCTCGGAAAATACGGAGTGAACCTCTACCGTAGAGCGCCTCGAGAGGGAAACTTTTATTATGATGTGAAGGCTAAGACAGGGCATTCCCTGGAATTAATTGCTATGTCACCCCAATGCTCTATTCCTCTCTGCGCTCTCCACTGTAACCGCCGCAATCTATTGTGCCGCGTTGCGATGATCTTCCGTTTATTTTAACGGTACCTGCGGTACGCACGTGTGTACCAGTACAGTGTAAAGCTAATGGTATACCACAGGTACGCTGCCACGCGCGTATGCACCGGCCGTTCTCCGTGTGAAGCTGAACCTCGTGTTTTTTATGCGTACGCAACACCTGCGGTCAATAAACATGTTTTCTGGATCTCTATTGTTGTGGCTATCTAAGAGGAAGTCCACCTGGGACCACAGGTACTGTAGTTCGGTATAACACGGGAGTCGTCGCTTATTCGGGCTACTTGAAGGGCGTGCCCGATCGAGTGCGCTTGTTCTATCAATTCGAAGCCAACTATTGGAAGCCGGCATGCGTACTGTGGTCCATGATCGTCCACCGAACTATCTAGTACGAGCTCGCAATCGGAGTCACTACGTGCCTAACCTCCGCCCTTCCACGTTTCCTTCTCCTGAAGCGCAATCACCCCATAGAATCGTTGCAATATGCGTATTTATCACCGAGAAAGCAAGTGCTTCGACGTCCGGGTGTATATTGTACATAGGGCACGAGGCACCGCCGACCAGACTGCCGTTCAAATGAGAGGGCGGGGGGGAGGGGGGGGGGGGAAACGAAGTAGCTAAGCAAGTGAAAGCAGCAACGTCAATACGCATAATGATTCCGTATTGACGGTGTTGCTTTCACTTGCTTCCGTTCTACCCCCTCCGCCTCCCCCCCTCCCCTTCTTGTTCAAACGGCAGTCTGGTCGGCGGTGCCTCGTGACCGATGTTTAATATTTTCGCGAACGCCAGAGTACCTGCATCTTGATGAGAAAAAGCGCATATTGCAACAGCTTCGTGGGGTGATTGCGCATCAGGAGAAGGAAACGAGTGAGGGCAGAGGTTAGGCACGTGCATGGGATCATGGCAATACTTGTATTTATCACGGAGACCGCAGGTACTCTGGCGCCCGCGTAAATGTTGAACATAGGACTTGGCGTAATGTTTTCCACTTGCTTGGCTACTCCGTTTTACCCCACCCCCTCCCCCCCCCCCCCCCCCGCCTCGTTAACACGGCAGCCTGGTCGACGGCGCCTCGTGCCCCATGTTCGCTATCTACGCCGACGCCGAAGCACCTGCGGTCTCGGTGAGAAAAGCCGCTTTCTTCGTCGCGATTGGGTGCGCCCCGAAATGGTAGTAGGAAGCGGTCATCCCGCGATGTCTCTCGTGATCTAGAGACTGATACACGACTACGCGCACAGCACGACACGGTGATGGTGACGGGGCGTTAAGGCACCTACTGCTTCTTGTCGTGCACGGTCGATCGGTTGTTGAACGAGCAAACCGTGCTCCGCTCCTTGTGGTCGGTGGAAACGTTCTGCTTACTTTGTTTCGCTTCGCGTGCGTGCAGTAGTAGCTGTCCTGTGACGTACGTTAAAATGATATTCTGTACTCGGACGACTCGGCCGCTCTACACAAACCAAATTGATACGATTGCGTAGGTACTGCCATGAACTGCCGTCGTCGGATGTGCTACGTACACGGGAGGGTATGCTGTGGGCCCCTCTGCAAAGTTAACGTCGGTGCTGGGGGGGCTGCTGCTTCCTGCTCGATTCGAACCAATCTAGTTTCCGTGTCGATCGTCGCACGCGAACAGCAACTCAAAGGACAGCCGAACCATGACGAAAAGGAGCAAATACAAAAAGGAGCAATAGAAAGGGCAGGCCGAGATTTACAGGAAACAAATTAGATTTTTGAGTCGTTACACTGAACTTTGTGTTGAACGCGCCCATTCTCAAAATAAGAAACCCGACCATATATATTACGGGGGGGCATGGTGAATAGGACCTACGGTAAACACAAAAACCTATATATTTCGCTATTTTTACTAACAAAATTTGGTCCTATTTACTACGGTCCCCCGTCATAGTTTTTCCCTGTTTTCTCATGAGGTGTGTTCCAGTAGTACTGCGTTGGGTTTTGTTATTCACCAGGACTTGAGACAACTGCTTACTGTACGTAGAGTTAACGAGCACTACATCACAGCTAGCTGTTGCTGTGCGCCTCATGTCCCTTCCAAAATCGACACCTTCCAGGCTGTCGATATTAGCATATATATACATCATATACCAACTGCATTGTTCCTTTCTAGTCGAAGAGAACCGACAAACCAATATTTTACCGCTGCGCACACAACTATTGGGTGTGCACTCCGGCGCCCCTCGTGACCAGGTCGATGGCGGCAAACGCTGCACCGACAGCAACGGTGTCCCGAGGACCAGCTCCGCCGTCGATGCCGGTATCAGCACCAGTTCCGCGGTCGACCTTCCCCGGTGCTTTGACGATGACACGCCAGGCCGCGTATGGTGGTGGTGGGTCTTCTCAGTCTATGTGTTCTACGGCCTACACGCCTTTGGCATGCTGTACACAGCGTGTCTCCCTCTGAGATACGGCGATGAGGGATATCGGCTCTTCGAGACCATGACTTACCGCCGGCGCCTGATGGCCGTGACAACGCTCTGGGGGGTGAGCGCTTGCTTCATTTGCTTTGACACTAATTGACGCATGCTCGGTTCGTCTGAACGGGGAGTTGTACGGTATCGTTCTGGGTGTTTCTTTCGCACCACACAAGGAGTGTCGAACCAGTACATTCTATGTACGTGCCATGCGAGAAATATGTGGCACGTCCGCCGCCATATATGTATATCGTCGTTTGACCTTTGGCTCTGATGCAAAGTTGTGTCACGCGACTTTCACGTCGAATGAAGGCTTGGTGCTACACAAACATACTGGCGGCGCACCTTGTGTGGAACCAGTATCATACGCCGGCCGTTCTGTGAACGGTAGTAGTTGCAGAAGGGGAGGGGCGGCAATGCCCGTAGCGCTACTCTTCAGCAGCGTTTCAATAAATGAACGCCTTTTACCGGACTTTTACGCACAGTACGAGCGCTCACCCCTCTTCGCGACTTATGTCACGATTCGAAATACTTCATCGTCTCATAAAGCGTGACGTTTGTGTAGTATGTTGTCCTTTTTTTGGTACTTGTTTCTCGTCGGCCCTTTCGTGAACCGTCTTACGGCATGTCTTATCCCTGATACGCATCTACCTGCATGGTCCCACAAAATAATATCGAGGCGACACATCATTGCAACCCATCTGTGCCGTCGTCCATCCAACCCGGTGCTGACCTGCAGGTCAGTGGCGGCGCATGCTTCATGTTCATCATTTCCGAGGTCCACATCGCACACTGGATGTGGGTCGTCCGGGGCACACAGGCGTGGTTCGTTGCCACAGGGATATTCGCTCTCTACACGTTCACCGTCATGAGGTGGGCTCATCCCGCGAAATGGGCTGATTGCGGTACTGTAACTAACTAACTACAGTACTCGGGCAATGAACTAGGCGGCGTGAAGAATCGCGACGTTCCTGTGTCCGCTGGGGCTTCGCCTTTCGCTCGCCTGCTGCTAAAATTGCCGGCGGATTTTGGATGCAGGGGTGCCGGAAGCACACCGCCTATGACATCTCTAGGGATGATTTCCTGTAGCTAAGGCCGTTGAGTGCGCCATTGCCGCTGGAACCACTCCGCGCGCCATGCCTTCCGCCTATACAGAGCGGTTGAATATTTTTAGGGACATAATTGAGCCCGCAGGCCAATTGTCAGTCAATTCGCAGTGAGTGCCAAATTTGAACCGCGTGGCGGTGTGCAGACAAATAAATGCATCCACAGGTACATCTACCGCAAGTGTCTAAGGTGTTGGCGGTCTCGCTTGGTGCTTTGCGTAACGGCAGCCAGTAGACATACCACCGAGTATTCCTAAGAGAGTTATAGAGGGATTCAGCCACAAAGGTTTTCGGCGACGTTTCCTAGATTCACCGCTGCCCGCGTCTGAAAATCAACGTCCTAAACGGGCATTCAGAATCGCGGGTGCCACCGAACAAACATGCGATGTGGTGGAATTTGCATCTTGCGAAAAGAATCGCTCGAACCGAAACGTTGGATATCGTCTACCTCTATTAATCAAACTTAATAAAATCTCTTTAGCTCAAGCCAACAATCAATTGTTTTCATCCACCCCTAGCCCCATCTATACGTATATATATTATATTGTGTAATATATACCTGGTACCTGGTATGTATTTAGTGTGTAATATATATATATGTACATACATAGTATATGGTATACAACGGCATTGCTGTGCCCTACCCTACCCCTGTTCTTGGATCAACCAACTTCATCGAGTACTACCAACTTGATCGAGTATATCGTTGTCCATCGTTTCGCCAAATGAATGAAATCCACGCTCGCACAGTACGTCGTAGCTCAAGTCATTTGGTTGAGGTTTGATTGTCCCTCCCCACGCAACGCTAGAGCGTGCTGCTCCGGTTAGAATGTGGGTAGTGGTTGGTGAAGCCGAGTTCGCCGTCGACTGGATCCAACCGCTTCGCCCGCCAGCCCAGACGTTGCTTCTGCTTACTACTTCTCTTGGTGCTACAGGCCTCTCCCGTACAGGTTCCCCACCAAGGAGTTCCTCCGCCACGAAATCTTCAACTTGTGGAGGGAGTACTTTGATTTCAAGGCCGTCAACGAGTTCGGCGAGGTCGTGGATGTCGACAACATGGAGAAGTACAAGACGTACCTTCTCGCCCAGCTGCCCCACGCCATCATGGTGGGAATGCTCCCCCCCCCACCTTTTTTGTTGCATTGTTATTCTGTACCAGTACAACGCAAAAATCGAAAATCAAATTGCTGGCTGCCATGAAGATTAGGCTTGAGTTTGGGCAGAGATCGTGCCGTGTGCGGAGAGGATTGGGTTTCGCGCAGGCGATGACATAGATATATAGGCGTTCTTCAGATCGCCGCAAGCAAGCATCTATTTGTGGCAGACGCTAACCGCAACCATAATGCTTTGGCTTTGATTCAGTTCATTCGAACACCGTTGGCGTGCCAACACATTGCAATACACTCTTAAGGTATACATTTATCTGGTATATCATAGAACGTCTGGTTGATTGGAAGGTTGCGCAGCAGAATTTCTGAAGGTGAGGTTATATATAATAGGCTCTGGCCTGCAAGAACCGGCCCGTTGCGGCTTTTATTTGGGTTGAATCGCAAGAACGTCATAACCTGCGAAATTGAATGTAGTGCACCCCTCTATGAGGACGCTGAGCATCTGCAATGCTATGCGCCATCCTCAGACCATAACCCCAGGACGGGGTATACTTGAACGAGTATTCCTACGGCGATGGCGATCGTGGTGGTTTTGTTTAGCCCTACGTGCAGAAGTTTTATATCACTCATCGTGCTAAGTCTGACCCAGTGGTAAAATTACATATTGTGCTATATTCAAATTCAATGGATACGGCGCGAGTTTTGACGGCCCACTCAATTCAAAATCCTAACGCAAGTAACTGCAAAAACATCTACGTACAGGAGGTGTAGATCGGTCATCGTGTTCGTACACTACGAGTAGTTTCATCCAGTGGTAAATAAAGCTTCGTACAGAATTTTCTCATCAAACTCAACGCTGACGGCGCGGGGAATTGTTTTCGTCTGCCCATGCGAATCTAAAACCCAAACGCAACCCAGCCGTTCGGAGCCATATTGGGATCGTCGATGCTTCCGGATCTCCTTCCTGGCCTCTGGCCTGTGTCCGGAGTCGTCGCCTCTCTCCTGCTCAAGACACCGGTCCTCCGCACCTTCATCAACTACCTCGGAGTCCGCGAGGCGGGGACAATGTCGATCCACCAGATGTTCGCGGATGGCTTCCAGGTACACATTTTGAAAAAATTTAAATGGCACAATAAAAGTGGACCCACAGAGGGGGCTGTTGTTGAACAAAGCAATCGACCTGACATGCATGCGTTCGTATCAATATATACCGAAGTGAACTCTCGACGCGCGGTATATATATGCTGCAAGGATGCGCAGCAATGTATCGATGCGCCGAGTGAACTTCCGACGCCCGGTATATATATATATGCGGTAACGCAATAGCTCATATATTTTTTTATTTTCCAGGTACAAGACAGCGACGGAACAAACAACAATTGCGTGATAATCACGATGAACAGATATGGCCTAGGCATACATGCACGAGGTCTACTGTCACGGTAGCACTATTATTTATTGCTGTAAAGTTACTACAGTAGTAGCAGTTCGACTGAAAAACGTAAGCGCAATTTAATAATGCAATTCCCAAGATAGTGAGTGAGTACCAGGTAGGCAGGAGTTTTATTAAAAAAAGCAGGCAGGTGCTGTACTTCGTCGGTGCCCAGACGGAGTCCCCGCCCCGTCTGCCCGAAGATCATGAAACAGTGTGGCCAAGACCGTACTATCCCAACAGTGGTGTCCGCAACGCTATTGCATACCGCGGGGCTCCTGTCGGAATCCGTATCCAAAGGCAAGCGAGGACCCCTATTATCGCAGAAGGAGGAGACGAACATCGTCGCATTGGCATGATGGTGTGAATATTCGATAAAAACACGCCTGGCTCATCATCAACTCCGCTAACACACACGCCGCTTTTGTACGGCCCCACCTTCGTCCGTCCAAGCAGGCCGTCGGCGTGGTCACGGGCGGCATCGCCGAGATGTTCGTGTCCCGTAAGAGGGAGGCGCTCACCGGTATCCGCAAAGGCTTTGCATACATCGCCATCAAGGTGAGATAAAAAACATGTGGAAAACCCCGGTCGGTGACGTGTGTCGAACTGTTGTGTGCCGTGAGATCGCACTCTTACCTATCCCGCCACAACGTTTAACGTTTGTGGAACGCACCCCAAATTGAGAGTACTCGCTCGTAGAAAACGCACCAACTTTCGTCTGCGCACACTACACGATTATCTGAGCTCGATGTGCATTACCTCTCCACAACGTACCGTGGGACGCGCGCGAACTTGTAAATACTGATAAATTTCTTGCTCATTGAAAATGCACCAACCAACCGCTGTCGGCCTGCAAGCAACACCACGATCTGCGCTCGATACATAGACATACACTTCGCATGGCGCATGTGTTCGTCGGCCTATATATATGCTGTTTGTACTCATGACGTGAACTGGGTTGATGATGGTGCATGTACGCTCACGGTTTGGAATTATGTGACTGATTTGTGGGGATCACAACCCGAGCTTGTCCCCAGAAATGTAACAACAGCAACAACAACAACACCAACACCAACAACAACAACAACAACAACAACAACAACAACAACGACAAGAACAACAACAACAACAACGACAACGACAACATGGGGCAATACATGCGCCAGCTACGTATATAGATGTTGGCTTCTTGGTTGGCGTCCTCTAATCGTCGGTCGTCTACTGCGATGGATCGTGTTGTTCCTTTCACTCTGTGACAGGGAGGCCACACGATCATCCCCATCTACGTCTTCGGCGCCTCGTTGACGCACAGCGTGTTCCCCCTCTTCAACAACTGGGTCGTCAAGGCGCTGTCCCGCAAGGTACGGTGTATCGAGGCCGTCCGCGGGTGGATCTGAATCCCAGACGAGTGCCTATGCTTCGAGTAGTACTAGTTGCTGCCGGGAAGCAACATAACACGAGCATGCTCGTTGCTGCTTGTTTGGGTTGCGTTTTTGTATATACGTGATATCAAAGCAAGTGGTCAGATCTCCAAGGCAAGCAACAGATGAGTACGCCCTCCCCCCCGCCCCCCGCCCCTCCTTATAGTTGGTTTGTCAAACGAAGAGAAAGGAGTCTGCCGTCGGAAGTGAATGTTATGGCACGATGATAGAGGCATTCACGGTGGGGGGAGGGGATATGGGCTACTCTTGCGTTCACCGCCGCGATTCACGCCGCTTGGGCGGCTGGCTCTCTGTACCTCATTCAGAATTGGGAAAACAACTGCACAATAGCTGTCGCAGGGTAACATACTATCTCATCCAGATGCACCGTGCGTACATATCGCGAAATCAAAAGCAAAAAAGCTTGCTACGTGAAAAATACTAAACTTCCGAAGAAATGTGGTACTGTATGCGGTCACTTACTTGGCCTCGAGCGGCTCGGATCAGCTGACAATGTCGGGCGTAAAAACGTTAGAGGTACACCCTGTCTTTGTACCGTGGTCTACCGTCTGTAGCGCCAGTCGGACCCTCCAAGTACGTGCGGTGTTGATGTTACTACTACTAGGTTTTAAATATATTTATTCAAGGTATACACATAGTACAATCAGTTCGACCTCAATCAGCAACAAGACCGACAGGGCAGCCAGACAGGTAGGTGTTTGTTGTTCGACAGGAAAAACATATATACCTGGTATATATATACTATAAATATATATATATATATATATGTGTGATACGGCTAGTCGTGATCGGTGTACAGGGCCGTTACGCACGGGCCGTCAGGCTAATACCAGGGATAAGGCCGCCCCGACATGATGTGTTCGGTCAGTGGGAGAGACGGTACAATTGGGACAATAATAGTAGTGCTCTTTGTTTCGAAGTCTGAACCGGCATGCCGCCGGCGTGGAGAACTGAAAAACAGTTCCCACAACAACAGGTGTTTGCGACAGGGAGTAGCGAGAGCTTTGCGCATTTCCATCGAAAACTACAGCACCACTGGCATGCACCAGCAATTGAATTAGGATGCGGAGTACGTGACAGACCGTGAGCAGGTTTTTTATATCATCAGGGAAATCGGGTGGCGTATGTTAAGCACGGATTTATTTCACTACCGTCCAGTTGTGCGCGCGCTTCGATTCGTCGGTCAGCCCACCCAGGTGGCTGCCGAGAACATGACACAAACAAGAACTATCTTCCGTCGGTGAAAAGATCTCATCTTACTCGCCCCTATAAACAGTAGTGTGTGGGAAACCTCAACTGACGGCGCACGCTGCCCCGGCTTTCGAAAGGGATCTATCTGGGACTAGCGCGTCATACCATCCCTTGCACCTTTCGACCCATGCGCACCGACTCTCCTCCTGTCGTTTGATTGTTTGTTTCAGTTCGCCGCTCCGCTCATGCTCTTCTGGGGAGCCTTCGGCCTCGTTCCCCACCGCCAGCAGCTCAAGATGGTGATCGGCAGGTGCGCGGTGTGTTCGAGCGGTACGGTTCTTGTTTTTCTATCTGGTTGTGTGTTGTATGTATTTGTGCTGCAGTATTGGTCAACTGCAGAATACTCGATTTAGCCTACTACTGTAGTTCGCTTTTCCTATACTATGTGGTTGTGTGTATATATGGGTTCTACTCTGTACGAGCATGTATGTGACAGCTGCTTGTGGGAAGCTCGATTTAGCCCTGGAACAATTTACCAAACCGCGGAGCTTGACACACGAGCAACGATAAACGCACTGCCGCTTTCACATATATATTCCATCGTCTTGTAGCATCGGGCCGCTGTACGTAGGGCGCTCGATGTATAGCCGTGGACCAAAACTCTAACCCAACCACGCCGTGTATGTATCATGCACGAAATAACACCTATGGGCACACTAACCCCCACCACGTACTGCATTTTTGTGCGTCCGTCTTGACTACTCTGCCACTTTTTATCCGTCAGGCCGATTGCCGTGGAGCAGGTGACCGAGGGCGTGACCAGCGAAGACGCGCAGGACCTCTGCAACGAGGTCCAGGCATCGGTCCTCGACATCTACGAACGCCAGAAGCCATTCTGGGAGCGACGCCCGATCGGGTTCGAGAAGTAGATGTCAACTCCCTGTCGGAGCACCCGAGAAGTTCTAGGCGCTTGGTCGGGCTGAGAGGTAGATGGCAACTACTAATCGGACCGCCACCGCACTGACCTGTGGGAGCAGCGCTTGGTCGGGCTCGAGAGGTAGATGGCAACTACCTCCCTGACCACCGAAAGAACTTATGGGGGCTGAGCGTCCGGTTGGATTCGATGGCGATTACCTGTCGAGCCACCAGAGAACTCCCTGGGGTTCAGCGTTTGGTCGGGCTCGAGAAGTAGATGGCAACTACCTCTCGGACCACCAAAACAGCTTATTATGGGAGAAGGCGTCCGGTCGGGCTCGAGAGATAAATAGCAACTACCTCTCTTCTCGGACCACCGAAGAACTTTCTGGGAGCAAACGTCCGGTCGGATTCGATGGCGATTACCTGTCGAGCAACCGGAGAACTTCCTGGGGTTCAGCGTTTGGTCGGGCTCGAGAGGTAGATGGTAACCACCTCTCCGACCACCGAATTAATTTATGGGGGCTGCGTCCGGTCGGGATAGAGAGGTAGATAGATGGCAACTACCTCTCGGACCCCCGAACAAACTCATGGCAGCTAGCGTCCTGTTGGATTCGATGGCGATTACCTGTCGAGCCACCAGAGAACTCCCTGGGGCTTAGCGTTTGGTCGGGCTCGAGAAGTAGATGGCAACTAACTACCTATCGGACCACCAAAAACGCCTATGGGAGCAGGCGTCCGGTCGGGTTCGCGAGGTAGATGGCAACTACCTCTCGGACCACCGAAATAATTATTAGGAGTGGCGTCCGGTCGGTTTCGAGAAGTAAGCGGCGACTACCTCTCGGACCACCGAAAAAACGTATGGGGGCTGAGCGTCCGGTTGGATTCGATGGCGATAACCTGTCGAGCCACCAGAGAACTCCCTGGGGTTTAGCGTATGGTCGGGCTCGAGAAGTAGATGGCAACTACCTCTCAGACCACTAAAAAATGTTTTTTGAACCAGGCGTCCGGTCGGGCTCGAGAAATAGATGGCAACTACCTCTCGCACCACCGAATAACGTCTGGGAGCAAACGTCCGGTCGGATTCTATGGCGATTACCTGTCGAGCAACCGGAGAACTTCCTGGGGTTCAGCGTTTGGTCGGGCTCGAGAGGTAGATGGCAACTATATTTCGGCCCACCGAAGGACGTCCTGGCTGGGAGGAAACATCCGGTCGGATTCGATGGCGATTACCTGTCGAGCAACCGGAGAACTTCCTGGGGTTTAGTGCTTGGTCGAGTTCGAGGGGTAGATGGCAACTATCTATCGGAAGTCCGACATCGGGTCGGCCTCTTCTCAAGACGGGCCCGCTTCGTCCTACATCAGCTTTGCGCGACTCCAGAAATGGGCGCCAAGGTAACCAGTCAGTCACACCTGGGTCTAAATACAACCCGAGAAAAAAACAAAAACATATATAACTTCGAGATCGAGTCTGCCTCTTCTTAAGACAGGCCTGTTTTTTCCCTACATCAGCTTGAGCGACTCAACAAATAATTGACGCAAGCGTAACCAACCACAACTGGTGTTTCCAAATGCCACTCAAGAAAAAAAAAAAATCAAAAAAAAAAAACTCCTACATCGGGTCGGCCTCTTCTCAAGACGGGCCCGCTTCTTCCTACATCAGCTTTGCGCGACTTCAGGAATGGACGCCAAGGCACCAACAACAACAACACCTACCTGGTATTTCTAAATACCACCCAACAACAACAACACCTACCTGGTATTTCTAAATACCACCCAAGCGAAAAAAGAGACTGAGCAATCCCCTGATGTTTCGTGCGACACCCGGCGCAATCATGTGCGATTGATTGCGTGTGACATATATATCGCGCAAACACACATCATCATCAGCTGCGGCCGAGTTTGGCAGCTCGCCGGTCGACGCTCTTCTTGCCGAGTACGACATCATCAGGGGTACCCGAGATATGAGGGGAAACTACGGTAGGTAGGTGAGCCTCATATCGTGGGAACACTTTATTCCGGTCGAATTCAGACCAGAAGGTGAGACGGCCTCGGCTGTATGTAACGATCGGAGGTTCTCGGGGCTCACTCGTGTGAAGCCGCCTTCTGCACCGTAGCCGCTCTATAAGCTAGCTGTGATTGGGTCGCTGCACATATATATATGTGATACATGTATGTATGTGCTGATTGCTTGTGGCACCTACATGAATAGTTTTCGCTACATACATTCCTGCGGCCAGGTTAGTCTCTGATTGCGATGCCTTTACGGCCTTTTTGCTCGATTCCAGCTAGCTGTTTAGCAAGCTAGGCATTGCCCTTCGATGGTGTAACTTCTTGGCAACTAGGTTGGTGTCTACCCTGACGCTTCCGCTGTACTTCTGTGGCATGTTTAGTTCTCGTGCTTACTAACTACTCCACTCGGACAACGTTCTGTCGACGAAAACGGTGACTAGCGTACCTCGTGCCGTATCTCGTGCCGTTTCTCGTGTAGTAGCTGTTGACTCTTTTGGGACCGCAGTCTCATAATGGGGGGCGAGCCACTCTAATTCCAAGTAGTTTATCCCCAAAACGGAACTGCAGCGCTGAGAGGGTTTAGGCGTTCCACGGCCGACCACGATGATTTTTCTGGTCTTCGAACGCAGCCAGTTTCGTTATTCCATCCAGACCACTTTTGTGCCCCCTCACCGTGTAGTTAAGGCTCGCCATTCAGAAACGCCTCTTTGGCCCTAAGGCTCAGTGCCATATATATTCTGCAGGCCGCGCTCCAGCATTATTTTTTGTCAGAGGAGTTTCCGAGTTTATCTCTGGGCGCTCTTCAACCGCTGCGTGTCTGAAACGGGACATTTTTTCAACCTGTAGGAAGGACCCTTGTCAATCGCTGCATTTTTATTTTTTTTATCCCGGTGATCTCTCAAAAACCACTGTCCCGGTGTTATATATTATGTCCAGCGAGAAGAAGTGTTTCTATTTTGATGTCCCCGAGTTATATATGTCCAGCGAGAAGTGTTTCCATTTTGAAGTTGCACGCACCGGTGACTTTCCACATTTAATCCACAAACTGAACCTGCCGGCGGTTTCGGGGGCAACCCAGCCAGGAAGCTCCACACTGCTGTGGGGGGAGCCCAAGAGGTGTCATACAGCATACAGCAGTGTTGTGCTGTAGTCCGCGTTTCTTGGTTCGTTCGCCGATTGCTGCAGTTCCTTATGTTGTCTTTGTTCATCTTGTCGGCTAGTTTCAAAGCTGCATCTCATACACCGAATCTCTCCTCATTTTTGGTGGAAGGCTGCTGCGCCTCCGTTTCTTACTGATGTATCCGGTATTTATTTTCAGAGGGCCTTAGCCGTACTACCACCACTCACTGCTACTACTAGTAACAACTGCTGTATCGTTCGAATTCCCGAGGAGACGACGCGTGCTTGCCTTTTAGGGGTAGCACCGAATGTTTCTGGGACTGACTCTTCAAGTGAGGGGCTACATACTAATAATAGTAGGGGGTTAGTACTATTAGTAGGTAATTAGTACTAAATTAGTACCAGGTAAATTAAATGTAAGTCATTAGCACTATTAATAAGTCATTAGTAATAGTACTACGAGTAAGTCATTGGTACTACTATTATTAAAATTTAATAGTGTTTTTACCAAACTATTCGTGTTATTATACGTACGAGTAAGTCATTGGTACTACTATTATTAATAGTGTTTTTACCAAACTATTCGTGTTATTATACGTAATTTTAATTCAATTACGATACGATGTGTAATACCTGGTACGTTTTTTTTTAATAGGCTATGGGGCCGCTCCTCGGGGTGCGCATTTCGGTTTTATCTGGAAGAGCTTTTGGGTGACCGTCATAATACCAACAATGACTAGTAATTACTAGTAGTGCAAATGACTTACTATTACGGGGGACCCTAGTTAACAGGACCTATGGTGTACATAAAAACCTATATATTTAACTATTTTTACTATCATTATTTGGTCCTGTTAACTATGGCCCCCCGTTACGGAGGACCATAGTTAATAGGACCAAATATTGTGAGTAGAAATGGTTAAATATATAGGTTTTAATGAATACCACATGTAGGTCCTATTAACTATGGTCCCCCGTAAATAATAATAGTAGTACAGGTACTCCAACGGTGTTTCATTAAGGACCCCGGTCCGCCATAAACATGCTCGGCCGAACAGTGCTACCTGTATTGCAGCACGCCTCCGTACACGTTTTAATCTCTCTACAACAACAGCACATACATTCGGATACGTGGGCTTGGGCTGTGACGTACCGAATCTCGTCCGGGTGCGTTCAGCTTTCTCTTGCGCAGGTACATCGTGCTCATCTCCCCCACTCATCCTGCCGCTAAACACCGGTGTCAACACCGAGGGCCGCATTTGTTCTGATGATGATGTGTACGGACGCGTTCTACGAGAGAGATAGCACATTTATTTCCATCAAATAATTTTCCGAAATGGCGGGGCTCCTCAACCCGAAACCGTCCGAATACCACGAAAAAAATCGGAAAAAATGACGTTTTGGTGAACTCGGGCCATGGTATTTTATTCATCGGGATGCAATTTGATTTTTGCTTTAAAGTCAGTTTTCGGGGAGGTTTTGGAGCGCTTTAAGCCATGGTATTTTATTCATCGGGATGCGATTTGATTTTTGCTGACAGTCAGTTTTCGGGTGAGGTTTTGGAGCGCTTTAAGTGAGGAGGGGCTTCAGATTTTAAATTTTGTTCGGGTGAACCTTCATCGTAGAACGCCTCTACGGCTCGAGCCGCAAGCGTGGGTGAAATTGTTGTTGTTGTTGTCGTCGTGATTGTTGTCGTTCTCCCCATACCTCCGTATCACAGGCAACCAAACTCTTGAGTGAAATTGTCTCAGCATGAACAAAAAAAACGGGACAATATCACGGGCTGGTTAAGGCCCAACGCCCCCAAAAGTGAGTTCACCTCCAGTCAATGCCCACGCCGGTTTATTTCCGTAGGCCTTAATCGAGCATAATAAATACCAGGTAGTAGTACGTGTTTTATTGGCCCGTGTGCCACCCCGTTGCCGGGCGGGCTTATTTGTGTTATTTCCTCCAGATACGTTTCGTTCTTACAATTGTGTCTGAAGACATCCAAAATGGCCGGCGGACGAAAGAAACAAAAAACAAAACCCCCACCGTCAACGACGTGGCAAGGGTTCATAGAACACGTCTGTCTGCCAGTTTTCATGGTCCGATCTCCAAAACACGGCGTGGGTATTCTGGATTTGTGTGTGCGGTAAAAGTGTAAAACATGCAGTAGTGTCGCCTGGTAGTGGACGGATTTTAAACGCCAATCATGGCCTGATATTGATCCCACGTGGTCAGTCTTTGGGATCAAAAGTTGTTCAAGGCATGCTTTCGAGTACCTAGAACCTGGTTCGTCCACAACTAACCCACGATAAAAAAAAAAAAAAAAAAAAACGTTTCTTCCTAACCCGGAAACGCCTGCGTATTGTATCTGGCCGTTTTTTAAGCCCCGTGACATGATCGAGGCTCGTTTTCGCCGCCAGCGCCGGCTCTAGGACCTCAACTGAAAATCTGCCTGTGTCGCCCTCTTCCGCTGATCAAGGCGGTGAGTATGGTACCGCTCACCCACGAGGAGTTCGAGTAGCTAAGGCTATCGGCGTTCGTGGTGGACAAGAAAGAATACGGGTGCTGGTAGGCTTGAAGCAGCTCGTACGCATAATACCATGACGACTGCGGCAAATCGTATACCTGGTACCTCATACGAGAAATTAGAAATAGATATACGCGTACGTAAGAAGATCAGATGCATATGACAGCAGAGTACCAGTCGCGACGGAGGGCAGGGCTGCAGGCCGGGTGCTTCGCTGCGGATCGTGTACCTAGCGGCGTGCCCTTCCTTTGTGGCTGTACGTTTTTTTTCTCGTTTTCCCGCCCCATCAATTGACTCCCATTGCTTCCCTTCCCCTGGATTCGGCTATCTCATACCGCCACCGGTGCGGTCTTTTCCTCCTCGAGTGGCTGCAGAAGACTATCGCACAAATATTCAACGTCCAAAGATATGCCTGTGGACGTGTACATGCGCTGCCTTCCCGGTTAAACTCCACGGCATCTATATAACGGCATTGACAGCCCCCCCGCCCCCCCCCCCCCCGTAGATTCCCCTCCATACCTCCCAGGGGTAACATAATATCGTATATAAAATATCTCGCGTCTAGTTGGCAACGGTGTTGCCTGCACCGCCCTCTCCACACCCTCCCTTCCCCGTCCGTGGTCATACGACTACGTCCACATGCATGAGATCGAGGACATATCTCCTCTCGAGTACACCCCCCCCCCCCCCCGTCCACGAGAACTGTTTTAGCGATGATTGAAAACCTGTCCCCCCCCCCCCTCCCCCCCCTGTATGTTCGTCGGATATGTTGAATGTTTTTCAACATTTACGAACCTCTCTCTATCCTTCATTGCACCCTCGACAGCACAGTAACGTCGTTAGCAGACGCCTACCCCCCCCCCCCCCTCCCTCCCTCCCTCCCTCCCTCCCTCCCCCCCCAAGCCTTTCAAATAAATCCCATCTGCGGCATTGACAGCCCCCCCTCCCTCCCTCCCTCCCCCCCCGAGCCTTTCAAATGAAGCCCATCTGCAGCATTGACAGCACGCACGCAACGTATCATACCTCCAACCCTCCCCTCAATGTCCCTATTGGTAGCGTGCACTATGTCACAGCATTGCTAGTCTTCTGACCCCCCCCCCCCCCCCCCCCCCCCACCCCCCGCTAACGTTCCTACAACTGTACTATGTTACGTCATTGAGCGCACCCCCCCCCCCGCCCCCCCCCCTTCCCCCCCTCCTCGTCTTCCCATTTTTCACGAAGCTAGGCATTGTAACGACGCTGCTTGACGGCTCTCGACCCGTGTTTTCCACTTCGCCGGCACGCCATGCTTCTTCGGCGTTGACAGCCCCCCCCCCCCCCACTTTCCACTTCCTTCAGATGCAAGCTACTTAGTAACGACCTTGAAAACTTCCTTCACATGCCCCGAGGACCAACGCCACTCCGGGCAGGAATATAAGAACCTTTCATATATTAATACCAATACCAAGCGGTCCTTAATATTTACGGGCAGGGAGCTATGTGAAACGTAAGGAACATCCCCCTCTCCTCATCCATCTAGGATAACAAGCTAACGAATTTCGTGCTTTTCTGAAACCGCCACGCATACGTACGTAAAGCCTCCCAATCCTCTCCCCAACAGCGGGTGTCAAAGGCCAACAAAACATACACCATCGGAATATCAAGGTGAAGAGCGCCCACCCACATCCCACACCCTTTCCTCAAATTCCGATCGACGCCAACGTTATGTTTAAAGTTTTGACCCCCCCCCCCCCTACACCGGGAATTAAATCAACTCAATGCAGCTGTCAATGCATATGCAAGTCCGCCTCACAAGAGGTTCTTAGTAGGATGCAGCTCACCCTTCATGGGACTCACCAGACACCTCACGGTGCTTCGCGCTTGGTGAAAGCAATGTCTGCCCGGTCCGTGAAAACCTGACGGGCTCCGTCCCGCCATTGTAGGGACGCGAGGGTCTATGGTCGTACGACTATGGTCATGCATGAGATCGAGTACGTCTCTCCAATCGAGTACGCCCCCCCCCCCACCCTCTCTCTCTCTCATTGCCCTCAAGGGAAATATGTTAATGCCATTATCCTTATATCGCCCACCGCGCGACCTCCCACTATTCCTCGTGTCGGAAGTTGTGCAGGGCGCTTTTTCAGCCACCCCCAACTACGGTCATGTATTATATCGAGTACCCCCCCCCCCCCCCCCCCCCCCCCCCGCTCCGTAAACAGGAAAGGGATAAGATTAGCAAAACGTTTCTACGTAATACATGGAAACAACGTAATGAGCGCCCAATTGTTGGAGGGGTCTCTATTAGGAGTAGGAACGGTGCTCCGTCTCGAAAGGGATGCGTGGTAAATGGTCAAATGACTATGGCAAGAAAGAAATGAGTACGCTCCTCCCCCCTCCCCCCCCTCCCCCCGGCAGCCGCTCCCACGTCCCACGTCGGTAGCATATTGTTTAGATTGGCAGCCCCTCCCCCCTGGCATACGACTTCGGCCACGCATAATATCGGGTTTCCCCCATCCTCACACCCCCCCCCCTTACTACCCCTCGCATCCACTAGCCTCCAGACCATGCCTACAACGACGTTGACAGAGCTGTGCGGGAGAATGCAAAATGTACAAGGAGGGACGGGGAGCGTGTTAGCGGAGGAGACGAGGAAAAGTAGACGAAATGTGACATGGAGACAGTTTGGTACACTAGAAAGTGGCGAGAAAACGGACGATATGTTCGTAGGAGGTAGAAATGTGTCAATAAGAAACGAGAAGGGGAGAAGACAAGAAAAAAAAAAAAACGTTTTTTTTATGCAACATACGGGGGAAAAGACGCGAATGAGCGCCCCATTGTTGGAGGCGTCTCTGTTAGGAGAGTAGAAACGATGGTCCGTCTCGAAAGGGATGCGCTATCAAGGGAAAAATGATAGAGTGGCTAAGGGCGTGTCTTAACCCCCCCCCCCCCCTCCCCCCCTTCCCCCAGGGAGCACTTGAACGAAGCCAGTGGAATCTTATGTTCCGCATAAATTGGTACCGATTGATAGTCGAACAATAAAGGATTCAGGGCAGCCCAAGAAAAAGTGTAGATCTCTTGGAAGAGGAAAAAAAAGTGTTTGCGCCCCTTGTTCCTTCTTGCGGAGGACCGAACGGCCCGACCGAACGGCCCGACCGAACGGGACTGTTCGATGCAGATGGACACGACCGATGATGGGCGTGTGCACCAGCTTGCGCTCAACCGTGTGGTGTTGTCGCGGCACGAACAAAACATACCGTTTTTACTGATCCAGTTGGCGCAGGCCCAGGATTCGGCATGGACTCAGACACGTTTCGTTTTTCCTGTAGGAACGGAGCGCATGACCACGAGCAGGCTCGTTCCGTTCCTCTCGTTCACACGCTCTTTCGAGGGGGTTAAGACACGCCCTAAGCTGAGCGACAAATGAGCACCCCCCCTCCCCCCCCCCCCCCCCGTCAACTCCGTCGACGTGAAGCTTTCAACAACTTGGACGACCCCCCCCCCCCCTGCGACACCCAACCAACTCTCATGATCGCTCAAGGCAGACGACTTAACAACAATGGCGTATTATTCAACGCCCGCGGACCCTCGCCACGATAGGATAGATAAAAAATAACACTGTTCGGTACACTCGCTGGCGAAACATGCCACAACCCTTTGAATGCCCCACACAGAAACACGCATATTTCCTGTGTGGAACTCCCAAGTATCGTTACAAATGAAGTCCATGCACCAAGCACGTGAGCACCCCCGAATAAACACTTTTTTTTCGACCAGTATGTTTCTCGTGGGCGCGGCTCCTTAAGGGCACTTAGAAGCGAGCCAAAATTTCGTCGTAGTGATATATGTTTGCCCTAAAATAAATATTCAAAGAGGCGTTACCCCCTACCCTAGCCACGCGTCCCCGCCCCGCCCAGCCCTCCCCTCCCCCCCATCGACTTCACATGTAAGTATCGACCTTGAAGCCCCGTGCCCTTTTTTCCCCCACCCACTGCTGTGCCGCTCTGGGTTAAAAACCGCTTGGTCTTGGTATTAGTGTATAAACGGGTTTTATATTGAGTGGCAGACATCCAGAGTGGCAACTAGCTCCCCCGAGGGGCAGCGTACCTGCCAACGTGTGTTACGTCGCCAGGGCCCAGCCGGTCGTCGTCGTCCTCCTCCTCCTCCTCCTTCTCCTCCTCCTCCTCCTCCTCCTCCTCCTCCTCCTCCTCCTCCTCCTCCTCCTCCTCCTTTTCCTCCTCCTCCGCCTCCTCCTCCTCCTCCTCCTCCTCCTCCTCCTCCTATTGCTCCTCTTCCCTCCTGGGCAGTGACGGTACATCGTCGGCACACACCATCTCCCATCTATCTTCCCTCCAAGGCAGTAAGTGCGACGGCAACTTTGATGTCGCCTTTGTCGCACCCTCCCCCCCTCCGCCCCTCCCCCCCTCCGCCCCTCCGCCCCTTCGACGTTTGTCAGCAGCCCAAAAGTATCGAACAGACAGTCAGTTCACCCTGCAATCTCTCCCTCTCCCCGCCCCCCCCCCCTCCCACAATTATTGGCGCAGAAACGTATCCTTGTGGAGCCACTACGCAAAGCAGCGCTGCACACCATTCTTGGCGGAGTCCTTGACACCTATGAGGTGGGGTATATTTTTGTTCGAATATCTCCGCGAAAGGGGTATTTTGACTCCCATAGGAGGAGCAGCAGCTGTGCCCCAAGTCGGCGGCGGGGGGGGGGGGGGGAGGGGGTCATGGCCACCTGTGCTGCACGCGGAAGGTTCTGCCGTGTGGCCGTCGCCGATGGCGTCGTAGGTTCATTCTTCTCGGAGAGCGTTTTTTTCATAACTTCCAAAGTTTGGAAGTAATTGGAGATATGTATCAATGTACGGAGGCGTTCAGTCACTATTCGTGAAATTCTCCATAACCAAAAATATCCAAGTTCGTTTTTATTCCAATATTTGGAGAAAAAAAACAAAAAACAAAAAAAACAGGAAAATATGGAAGATTGAAAAATTGCGCGAAAACAATGTCGAAAATTTGGACAAAAAGCTCTCCGATAATAAAGAATGGCCCTAAACGGACGTGCGCACTCGAGCAAGGAGGACGCGGATCTTGAAGCTTGTGGCGGAACTGCTGCTGCTGCTGCTGCTGCTGCTGCTGCTGCTGCTACTGCTGCTGCTGCTGCTGCTGCTGCTGCTCGTACCTGGTGAATACGTACCTTGTAGGAGGTTCGAATTGGCGCTCGTCGAACCGTGTTGAGTGAAGAATCCATGGTACACCTGTTTCTTCCCCTCTGTTTCTGTGGAGGCGTTCTTTGCTCAGGATTACTAGCAGTACGTTTCCCCTCGGCCGGAAGCATCTGGAGCGGCAAAAAGGGGCTGAATTGATCTCACCACTCGCGAGCGGGCGATGACGAGTAACCAGACAACAGAGGGAAACCAGCACAGCAGCGGTCAGGCGTGTCCCATCGGTTCTGCTACCTTGCAGCAGCAGTAGTAGTAGCTCGTAAGGCTATGGGTTATCTCCGCCAGAACCGGAATGGAGAGGGGAGGAACAAGCATCTCCCTACTCGTACATCACCTGTGCCGTGAGAACGAGACCCTGGGGGGGACGGATGGGGGCAGGTACACGGGCGAACGATGCTCGCAGATAGTTCGGCAGGGGCTCGGCTAGGAGCCGAGGAACTCGTTGTGTGTGCATGCAGTCAATGCCCACACTCCCACCCTCGCCCTGCAGCGAGGCA